>NW_024121099.1:21359130-21658859 GCF_016745375.1 Pimephales promelas | reverse complement strand
AAAAACTGAAAAAAAAAACGAAAGGGGTAACACTGTCGTTTTTTTTTCGGGTCGAAATTTTGAATTTTGATACTCAGCTCTGGAAGGGTCTAGAGCCTCCATTTTTGCACTCAGGTGAAAGTCTCATGGCCCTCTCTCAGAATCCAGAGTTTTGAGAAGATTGGAGAAACTTAATTTTTCGCCCGAAAATGAAAAAAAACGAAAGGGGTAACACTGTCGTTTTTTTTTTGGGTCGAAATTTTGAATTTCAATATCTCAGCTCTGGAAGGGTCTAGAGCCTCCATTTTTTCACTCAGGTCAAAGTCTCGTGGCCCTTTATTAGAATCCTGAGTTTTGAGAAGATTGGAGAAACGTAATTTTTTGCCCGAAAATGAAAAAAACGAAAGGGGTAACACTGTCGTTTTTTTTTCGGGTCGAAATTTTGAATTTCGATATCTCAGCTCTGGAAGGGTCTAGAGCCTCCATTTTTGCACTCAGGTGAAAGTCTCACAGCCCTCTATCATAATCCAGAGTTTTGAGAAGATTGGAGAAACTTAATTTTTCACCTGAAAATGAAAAAAAACGAAAGGGGTAACACTGTCGTTTTTTTTTTCGGGTCGAAATTTTGAATTTGAATATCTCAGCTCTGGAAGGGTCTAGAGCCTCCATTTTTGCACTCAGGTGAAAGTCTCATGGCCCTCTATCAGAATCCAGAGTTTTGAGAAGATTGGAGAAACTTAATTTTTCGCCCGAAAATGAAAAAAAACGAAAGGGGTAACACTGTCGTTTTTTTTTGGGTCGAAATTTTGAATTTCGATATCTCAGCTCTGGAAGGGTCTAGAGCCTCCATTTTTGCACTCAGGTCAAAGTCTCGTGGCCCTCTATCAGAATCCAGAGTTTTGAGAAGATTGGAGAAACTTAATTTTTCGCCCGAAAATGAAAAAAAACGAAAGGGTAACACTGTCGTTTTTTTTTTCGGGTCGAAATTTTGAATTTTGATATCTCAGCTCTGGAAGGGTCTAGAGCCTCCATTTTTGCACTCAGGTCAAAGTCTCACAGCCCTCTATCATAATCCAGAGTTTTGAGAAGATTGGAGAAACTTAATTTTTCGCCCGAAAATGAAAAAAAACGAAAGGGGTAACACTGTCGTTTTTTTTTTCGGGTCGAAATTTTGAATTTCGATATCTCAGCTCTGGAAGGGTCTAGAGCCTCCATTTTTGCACTCAGGTCAAAGTCTCATGCCCTCTATCATAATCCAGAGTTTTGAGAAGATTGGAGAAACTTAATTTTTCGCCCGAAAATGAAAAAAAACGAAAGGGGTAACACTGTCGTTTTTTTTTTCGGGTCGAAATTTGAATTTTGATATCTCAGCTCTGGAAGGGTCTAGAGCCTCCATTTTTGCACTCAGGTCAAAGTCTCATGGCCCTCTATCAGAATCCAGAGTTTTGAGAAGATTGGAGAAACTTATTTTTTCGCCCGAAAATGAAAAAAAAACGAAAGGGGTAACACTGTCGTTTTTTTTTTTTGGGTCGAAATTTTGAATTTCATATCTCAGCTCTGGAAGGGTCTAGAGCCTCCATTTTTGCACTCAGGTCAAAGTCTCGTGGCCCTCTATCATAATCCAGAGTTTTGAGAAGATTGGAGAAACTTAATTTTTCGCCCGAAAATGAAAAAAACGAAAGGGGTAACACTGTCGTTTTTTTTTTCGGGTCGAAATTTTGAATTTCGATATCTCAGCTCTGGAAGGGTCTAGAGCCTCCATTTTTGCACTCAGGTCAAAGTCTCACAGCCCTCTATCATAATCCAGAGTTTTGAGAAGATTGGAGAAACTTAATTTTTCGCCGAAAATGAAAAAAACGAAAGGGGTAACACTGTCGTTTTTTTTTCGGGTCGAAATTTTGAATTTTGATATCTCAGCTCTGGAAGGGTCTAGAGCCTCCATTTTTGCACTCAGGTGAAAGTCTCATGGCCCTCTATCAGAATCCAGAGTTTTGAGAAGATTGGAGAAACTTAATTTTTCGCCCGAAAATGAAAAAAAACGAAAGGGGTAACACTGTCGTTTTTTTTTGGGTCGAAATTTTGAATTTCGATATCTCAGCTCTGGAAGGGTCTAGAGCCTCCATTTTTGCACTCAGGTCAAAGTCTCGTGGCCCTCTATCAGAATCCAGAGTTTTGAGAAGATTGGAGAAACTTAATTTTTCGCCCGAAAATGAAAAAAAAACGAAAGGGGTAACACTGTCGTTTTTTTTTTTCGGGTCGAAATTTTGAATTTCGATATCTCAGCTCTGGAAGGGTCTAGAGCCTCCATTTTTGCACTCAGGTCAAAGTCTCGTGGCCCTCTATCAGAATCCAGAGTTTTGAGAAGATTGGAGAAACTTAATTTTTCGCCCGAAAATGAAAAAAAACGAAAGGGGTAACACTGTCGTTTTTTTTTCGGGTCGAAATTTTGAATTTTGATATCTCAGCTCTGGAAGGGTCTAGAGCCTCCATTTTTGCACTCAGGTCAAAGTCTCGTGGCCCTCTATCAGAATCCAGAGTTTTGAGAAGATTGGAGAAACTTAATTTTTCGCCCGAAAATGAAAAAAAACGAAAGGGGTAACACTGTCGTTTTTTTTTTCGGGTCGAAATTTTGAATTTTGATATCTCAGCTCTGGAAGGGTCTAGAGCCTCCATTTTTGCACTCAGGTCAAAGTCTCACAGCCCTCTATCATAATCCAGAGTTTTGAGAAGATTGGAGAAACTTAATTTTTCGCCCGAAAATGAAAAAAAACGAAAGGGGTAACACTGTCGTTTTTTTTTTCGGGTCGAAATTTTGAATTTCGATATCTCAGCTCTGGAAGGGTCTAGAGCCTCCATTTTTGCACTCAGGTCAAAGTCTCGTGGCCCTCTATCATAATCCAGAGTTTTGAGAAGATTGGAGAAACTTAATTTTTCGCCCGAAAATGAAAAAAAACGAAAGGGGTAACACTGTCGTTTTTTTTTCGGGTCGAAATTTTGAATTTTGATATCTCAGCTCTGGAAGGGTCTAGAGCCTCCATTTTTGCACTCAGGTCAAAGTCTCATGGCCCTCTATCAGAATCCAGAGTTTTGAGAAGATTGGAGAAACTTAATTTTTCGCCCGAAAATGAAAAAAACGAAAGGGGTAACACTGTCGTTTTTTTTTCGGGTCGAAATTTTGAATTTTGATATCTCAGCTCTGGAAGGGTCTAGAGCCTCCATTTTTGCACTCAGGTCAAAGTCTCATGGCCCTCTATCATAATCCAGAGTTTTGAGAAGATTGGAGAAACTTAATTTTTCGCCCGAAAATGAAAAAAAACGAAAGGGGTAACACTGTCGTTTTTTTTTGGGTCGAAATTTTGAATTTTGATATCTCAGCTCTGGAAGGGTCTAGAGCCTCCATTTTTGCACTCAGGTCAAAGTCTCACAGCCCTCTATCATAATCCAGAGTTTTGAGAAGATTGGAGAAACTTAATTTTTCGCCCGAAAATGAAAAAAACGAAAGGGGTAACACTGTCGTTTTTTTTTTTCGGGTCGAAATTTTGAATTTCGATATCTCAGCTCTGGAAGGGTCTAGAGCCTCCATTTTTGCACTCAGGTCAAAGTCTCGTGGCCCTCTATCATAATCCAGAGTTTTGAGAAGATTGGAGAAACTTAATTTTTCGCCCGAAAATGAAAAAAACGAAAGGGGTAACACTGTCGTTTTTTTTTTCGGGTCGAAATTTTGAATTTTGATATCTCAGCTCTGGAAGGGTCTAGAGCCTCCATTTTTGCACTCAGGTCAAAGTCTCATGGCCCTCTATCATAATCCAGAGTTTTGAGAAGATTGGAGAAACTTAATTTTTCGCCCGAAAATGAAAAAAAACGAAAGGGGTAACACTGTCGTTTTTTTTTTCGGGTCGAAATTTTGAATTTCGATATCTCAGCTCTGGAAGGGTCTAGAGCCTCCATTTTTGCACTCAGGTCAAAGTCTCGTGGCCCTCTATCAGAATCCAGAGTTTTGAGAAGATTGGAGAAACTTAATTTTTCGCCCGAAAATGAAAAAAAACGAAAGGGGTAACACTGTCGTTTTTTTTTCGGGTCGAAATTTTGAATTTCGATATCTCAGCTCTGGAAGGGTCTAGAGCCTCCATTTTTGCACTCAGGTCAAAGTCTCACAGCCCTCTATCATAATCCAGAGTTTTGAGAAGATTGGAGAAACTTAATTTTTCGCCGAAAAATGAAAAAAAACGAAAGGGGTAACACTGTCGTTTTTTTTTTCGGGTCGAAATTTTGAATTTCGATATCTCAGCTCTGGAAGGGTCTAGAGCCTCCATTTTTGCACTCAGGTCAAAGTCTCGTGGCCCTCTATCAGAATCCAGAGTTTTGAGAAGATTGGAGAAACTTAATTTTTCGCCCGAAAATGAAAAAAAACGAAAGGGGTAACACTGTCGTTTTTTTTTTCGGGTCGAAATTTTGAATTTCGATATCTCAGCTCTGGAAGGGTCTAGAGCCTCCATTTTTGCACTCAGGTCAAAGTCTCATGGCCCTCTATCAGAATCCAGAGTTTTGAGAAGATTGGAGAAACTTAATTTTTCGCCCGAAAATGAAAAAAAACGAAAGGGGTAACACTGTCGTTTTTTTTCGGGTCGAAATTTTGAATTTTGATATCTCAGCTCTGGAAGGGTCTAGAGCCTCCATTTTTGCACTCAGGTCAAAGTCTCACAGCCCTCTATCATAATCCAGAGTTTTGAGAAGATTGGAGAAACTTAATTTTTCGCCCGAAAATGAAAAAAAACGAAAGGGGTAACACTGTCGTTTTTTTTCGGGTCGAAATTTTGAATTTTGATATCTCAGCTCTGGAAGGGTCTAGAGCCTCCATTTTTGCACTCAGGTCAAAGTCTCACAGCCCTCTCATAATCCAGAGTTTTGAGAAGATTGGAGAAACTTAATTTTTCGCCCGAAAATGAAAAAAACGAAAGGGGTAACACTGTCGTTTTTTTTTTCGGGTCGAAATTTTGAATTTCGATATCTCAGCTCTGGAAGGGTCTAGAGCCTCCATTTTTGCACTCAGGTCAAAGTCTCGTGGCCTCTATCATAATCCAGAGTTTTGAGAAGATTGGAGAAACTTAATTTTTCGCCCGAAAATGAAAAAAAAAAACGAAAGGGGTAACACTGTCGTTTTTTTTTTTCGGGTCGAAATTTTGAATTTTGATATCTCAGCTCTGGAAGGGTCTAGAGCCTCCATTTTTGCACTCAGGTCAAAGTCTCATGCCCTCTATCATAATCCAGAGTTTTGAGAAGATTGGAGAAACTTAATTTTTCGCCCGAAAATGAAAAAAAAAACGAAAGGGGTAACACTGTCGTTTTTTTTTTCGGGTCGAAATTTTGAATTTTGATATCTCAGCTCTGGAAGGGTCTAGAGCCTCCATTTTTGCACTCAGGTCAAAGTCTCACAGCCCTCTATCATAATCCAGAGTTTTGAGAAGATTGGAGAAACTTAATTTTTCGCCCGAAAATGAAAAAAAACGAAAGGGGTAACACTGTCGTTTTTTTTTTCAGGTCGAAATTTTGATATCTTAGCCCTGGAAGGGTCTAGAGCCTCCATTTTTGCACTCAGGTGAAAGTCTCATGGCCCTCTATCAGAATCCAGAGTTTTGAGAAGATTGGAGAAACTTAATTTTTCGCCCGAAAATGAAAAAAAACGAAAGGGGTAACACTGTCGTTTTTTTTTCGGGTCGAAATTTTGAATTTCGATATCTCAGCTCTGGAAGGGTCTAGAGCCTCCATTTTTGCACTCAGGTCAAAGTCTCACAGCCCTCTATCAGAATCCAGAGTTTTGAGAAGATTGGAGAAACTTAATTTTTCGCCCGAAAATGAAAAAAACGAAAGGGGTAACACTGTCGTTTTTTTTTCGGGTCGAAATTTTGAATTTTGATATCTCAGCTCTGGAAGGGTCTAGAGCCTCCATTTTTGCACTCAGGTCAAAGTCTCACAGCCCTCTATCATAATCCAGAGTTTTGAGAAGATTGGAGAAACTTAATTTTTCGCCCGAAATGAAAAAAAACGAAAGGGGTAACACTGTCGTTTTTTTTTTCGGGTCGAAATTTTGAATTTCGATATCTCAGCTCTGGAAGGGTCTAGAGCCTCCATTTTTGCACTCAGGTCAAAGTCTCGTGGCCCTCTATCAGAATCCAGAGTTTTGAGAAGATTGGAGAAACTTAATTTTTCGCCCGAAAATGAAAAAAAACGAAAGGGGTAACACTGTCGTTTTTTTTTCGGGTCGAAATTTTGAATTTCGATATCTCAGCTCTGGAAGGGTCTAGAGCCTCCATTTTTGCACTCAGGTCAAAGTCTCACAGCCCTCTATCATAATCCAGAGTTTTGAGAAGATTGGAGAAACTTAATTTTTCGCCCGAAAATGAAAAAAAAACGAAAGGGGTAACACTGTCGTTTTTTTTTCGGGTCGAAATTTTGAATTTTGATATCTCAGCTCTGGAAGGGTCTAGAGCCTCCATTTTTGCACTCAGGTGAAAGTCTCATGGCCCTCTATCAGAATCCAGAGTTTTGAGAAGATTGGAGAAACTTAATTTTTCGCCCGAAAATGAAAAAAAAACGAAAGGGGTAACACTGTCGTTTTTTTTTCGGGTCGAAATTTTGAATTTTGATATCTCAGCTCTGGAAGGGTCTAGAGCCTCCATTTTTGCACTCAGGTCAAAGTCTCATGGCCCTCTATCAGAATCCAGAGTTTTGAGAAGATTGGAGAAACTTAATTTTTCGCCCGAAAATGAAAAAAAAACGAAAGGGGTAACACTGTCGTTTTTTTTTCGGGTCGAAATTTTGAATTTTGATATCTCAGCTCTGGAAGGGTCTAGAGCCTCCATTTTTGCACTCAGGTCAAAGTCTCACAGCCCTCTATCATAATCCAGAGTTTTGAGAAGATTGGAGAAACTTAATTTTTCGCCCGAAAATGAAAAAAAACGAAAGGGGTAACACTGTCGTTTTTTTTTTCGGGTCGAAATTTTGATATCTCAGCTCTGGAAGGGTCTAGAGCCTCCATTTTTGCACTCAGGTAAAAGTCTCATGGCCCTCTATCAGAATCCAGAGTTTTGAGAAGATTGGAGAAACTTAATTTTTCGCCCGAAAATGAAAAAAAACGAAAGGGGTAACACTGTCGTTTTTTTTTCGGGTCGAAATTTTGAATTTCGATATCTCAGCTCTGGAAGGGTCTAGAGCCTCCATTTTTGCACTCAGGTCAAAGTCTCGTGGCCCTCTATCAGAATCCAGAGTTTTGAGAAGATTGGAGAAATTTAATTTTTCACCCGAAAATGAAAAAAACGAAAGGGGTAACACTGTCGTTTTTTTTCGGGTCGAAATTTTGAATTTTGATATCTCAGCTCTGGAAGGGTCTAGAGCCTCCATTTTTGCACTCAGGTCAAAGTCTCACAGCCCTCGCTCATAATCCAGAGTTTTGAGAAGATTGGAGAAATTTAATTTTTCGCCCGAAAATGAAAAAAACGAAAGGGGTAACACTGTCGTTTTTTTTTTCGGGTCGAAATTTTGAATTTCGATATCTCAGCTCTGGAAGGGTCTAGAGCCTCCATTTTTGCACTCAGGTCAAAGTCTCGTGGCCCTCTATCAGAATCCAGAGTTTTGAGAAGATTGGAGAAACTTAATTTTTTGCCCGAAAATGAAAAAAAGCGAAAGGGGTAACACTGTCGTTTTCTTGTTTAGGATATGGACGATCGTTTCACTAGATAAGACCCTATTCCTCAGCTGGGAGCGTGCACAGCCCTTTGAAGCTATTCAAAACCCTTTTAAACTGCATTGATTTGTTGCAACATGTTGCTTGAAGTCCATTATTTGGAGAAAAATCCTTAAAAGTTTTCCTCAAAAAAATTACATTTCTTTTCCACTGAAGAAAGAAAGACATGAATATATTGGATGGCACTGGGGTGAGTAAATTATCAGGAAATGTTCATTTTGAGTAGTAAGTTAACTCAGAGATCATCTAACCACTGCAAACCGGAAATGTTTATAAGTTACCCGTTTTCCTGTTCGAACGCTATAACCCCTATATAGCATCGAACTAACTGGCTATTATACAAACAGCGTTGGCATTGGTTTACGTTCTTGATCAATTCGAAAAATAACGTCATAAAGTATATACATGAAAAATACATTTACAAAATTAGTACATATACAAATTCAGGTCCAAAATGTTTGTACGCGTTTGTCGTAGACAGGAAATAGCATAACTAATATAATGCATAGCTGGCATTTGATAAAACTGAAACATTAGGTCTGAAATTATACATGCAAATACATTTAAAATGATTAAGTCTTAGCCTACTTACAGGTTGTGGCCCAACAACTGCTGCCTCTGGTTTTAAAGTTGGAACTGCTTCATGTTTTAGTAACTTAACATTTTGTTGTTGAATCCGGTATTGAATTTGTGGAGATTCTGGAACCTGTCTTCCGTAAAATGCGCAGCACAGAGAGCTAAATTATGATTGTAATTTTCAGGAACATAATCAAACATAAATTGTATACATTGTTGACGAACTACAACGTCCACGGGAAGCCTGAACACAGAAGACCTGACAGCTGGATGAACATAACACACTTTCGAAATATGGCCATGCCCTTTTTTGCATATTCCGGAGGGAGGGTTGATGCAAATGTATGGGTTAGTGATGTCTAAAACCCAGCTCTAGTCCCAATCGAGTCGTTTTTGAAGGCATTAAACTTCCTGATTTTTAAAAGATGATATCTCTGCTTACACTGAACTTTCAGCGCTGCAACTTTGCCGATACTATTCATGCACCAACACCAACAGCAACATTACACACTATTTAAAATGAAAAAAGTGAAATCGCAATCAATTAGCTTTTGCTGCTTCAAGGAATTGAATTGAATCAAATCTTTTTATTGTCACTTAAAAATCAACAATTGTTACGGTACAAAACAAACACACTGAAATAAAACCAAAATACAGGTACATCATGGGGGACTTATAATTTTGCACCTTGTCAAATCGTCATTCAAAACTTCCTTGAAAGCAAGTCTTCATTCAAAAGTGGTGGCCTTTTCTTTACATTATTTAAAAAAATAAAATAATAATAATATTATGTATACATAATATATGATGGTTCTACAGCATATATCTCACTGACATATAAAATAATGACACTGGCATTTCAAATTTACAATAATATAAGATATAGTGTTGCCAGGGACCAGCCTGTTGAACAAATGTGGAGGATGACTCTGTTACCAGGTGCACACATAAACAGTACTTGAAGTCAAATAATCCAACACAGTCTTTCTGTTTTTATCTGGTTTTTGACTTTTTTTCATCAGCATATTATTGTATTTCTAAATGATTAACAAATAGAGATACATAACTTGCCGAGGGTATGTCTTAAAATCAAATGTGGCTAAAGTAAATACATTTCGAAATAAAGCCTTTCTCTAATGAAACTGGTGCCACCTTGGAATTGCATACATTAAAAGGAGATGATATGCAGGAGACCAAAAAAAAGTGGTTAAGTAGGAAAATAATGTGCAGACACTATTTAAAAGATTGCATTAAAGTGCATTTTCTCTTTGTTTTTAAGTCCTTGTCACTCCAGAAATAACAAAAGAAATCTTTGGATCTGTTTTTTTCCCAATGGTTTTCATAGTAAGTGCAGTGAAAAGCACTATTCACACATTCTGCAGCCTTCAATCACGAATGTTCCCTAAACTATTGTATATATTAACAGGTTGGTGATATCATGTACAACACAGTGAGACCATTCATCTCAGACAGTAAAGGAACAATACAAGTGGTCTACAAAAAAAGCATCTGTGTCCAGTAAACAATCTACTAAATATACTATTAGAAAACAGTTTCTGCTATTAATTCAAGCCTCAAAAACGAGGCAGTCTTTATAAGCATCTAATAAAACTTAATACACCCTCTCAAAAATAACAGGGTTCGTGGAAAACGTATAAAAATATATATCACATTGAAACAAAGAAAAAGGCACCATGAGAAGTCCCCTGGCAAAATGTCAGTCTAATCACCAGGAAAGAAAAGGAAGACGAGCTTCTACGTCCAACAGAATGTTAAGGCGAAGTTCAGTTTTAGACCTTGGAAATGTTGTTCAAGCCACAGAGGCTACTTTGTCACAATCAAGAATGTTGACGTCCTTTTCCGGGGGAGAATCTCCCTCCTCCGTCGTCCTGTTCCAGCAAGGCAGGGTGGCCAAAAATAGAAACAAACCAGACACTAAAACACAAGTGCCACTGAAGTAGAACGCCAGGTCATATGACTGAGTCCAGTCGAAGAACCAACCTATAAGAAAAGAAAATGGAGACAATATCAGTAAAAGAGCAGGGTTGTTTGAATGTTGTGAGATATCACTCCATTTGTGGAGCAAACAAGGGAAATCTAATTTTTTTATTCTTGAAAGCATTTGTCTTTATTTTTAACTGCACTGGAGTTGATAAGATGACTCTTCTTACCTACAACAGGTGGTCCAAGTGTGATTCCAAACCCTCCGAAGCACATGAGAATGCCATGAGCGTGACTGAGTCGTTCCATGCCCACTATCTTGGTAGTGATGTAGGATGTGATAGACCAATTTCCTGAGAAAAATCCCACCATGGCCGACAGAACTTGCAGACCCAGGTAGCTCTTAAAAACTGGGATGAGCAGCAGAGTCAAACCTGTGCCTGTCAGCGTCAGGGCGTACAGGTACAGGCTGTTCACCCATTGCATGTCTGCCAGCACACCCAAGACCAGCTTACCGATGCCTGTTGTCAAAGCAACGATTGAGACGAGGGGTATTAGTGCAATCCCATCAATAAGCCCCTCGCTTTGAGCTACGTCCTCCATGAAGAGAACAGGTGGGAACGCCCCAAAGCTGAACAAGAAGATGGCGATGCAGAAAGCCATGAAGACACGGTCCTGTAGGAGCTCTATAGTCTTGCACAGGTACCGTCTATAGGGACGCATCCACTTCTTAATGGCTCGTGCTACTGTTGAACAGGACAATATCCCGCCATTTCTTTCCCCTTCACTTTCTTGCTGCTCTGTTGGTTCCATGGTGATCAACAGCTTCATGGCGGCTATGTTATTGGCTGAGCCGGGTGTGGTTTTGAGATCCAAGAAAGAGTCAATGATAATGGCAGTAGGTTTGGTGTAGAGTGGTTCTGGTTCCTCTGTATGCTGTAGCGCAGCTCTCTGTTTTAAGTAGTAACCGGGTAAGTTCATAGGTCGCATTGGCCCAGCACATGCCATCAGGTTGAGTGCCAGTGCTCCAATGATAAGCAGGCAACCCTCCAATCCAAACAACTCAATGAGCTCATTTTGGACTGTGGCGTAAATGAACCCGCCCGCACTTGTACCTGAGAAAGATGAAAAGAATCATGTGTCCCAATTTTGAAAAAATCAGTTTAAGGAAGAACATAAACAGAGAGAATCTATTAAAACATGGTAATCAAATAAAATGTTTGTTTTTTGTTATCTGCGCCACGTTTAATGAAAGTTAAATAACCTAAATAAATATTGCATTTTTTTCATTAAATTTGCCAAAGCAAAAAATGCTTATGACAGGTAATCAATACAAACTAAGGTATCAATATAATATCATAATATAAAGGTTCTTGAGGATGTCCTCCCTACTATTGTTTTCCCTCGTCAAATAGGGTTTATAATGTATTGCCAAATCTTTTTCAATTTCTGCCATTAACTTAATGCTAGAGTGGATTGGGAGTTCCTTGTCTTATTTTCGGAAAAATTTGGATTTAGTGCCATCTTTTTTTCTTGGATTAAATTATTTAGTGCTCCCTCCGCAGTAGTCCTAACTAATAGTCTGTACTCAGTCTAGACCATTTAATTTGTACTGTGGCACTCAGCAGAGCTGTCCTTTAAGCCCAACTTTGGCCCTACTGAACTTTAAGTTTTATGTTTGGGCAACAACATACGTAACACTGTATTGGTGGAACTATCACTTCTTGCCTAATAAAGATCATAGATCTAGATCATCCTGGTTGGATATGGAAATTCATGCTGATAAGCAAATCTCCCCTCCAGCACTAGCCCATGCCCAGTGTTGGTGAATGGTCACGTGATCCGCGTTTTAAGTTGTTTTAATGTGGACGAAGATCAATTCTAATACGCAGATAAAACGCTGGTGTGGACGGAGATCGTATTCGTTTTAATTCTCGGTTTTTAAACGAAAACGCAGTAGTGTGGACGGGGCCTAAGAGTTGGTCTGATAAAGGGATACATGTTTCAAAGACTTATTTATTGACAATTAATTTTCTCCTTTTAGTTTGAACAGGGGATTGTTGAATCTGATTTGTGTTGAAAAACAAATTTATAATATTGTAACACATTCCATTCTATAGAGTGAAGTCACTTTGAAAAAGAGAATTTAAAGGCCAAACCTGTGGTAACAATACCCAGAGCTAGGCCACGCCTCTTGTCAAAGTACTGGCAGGTTATGGTCAGTGTGGCAGCATAGACAAGTCCGCAGCCCATGCCTTAAACACAGAAACACCAATGTAAGATTTCACAACTTTATTTACACATTTGCGGATTCTCTGTTTCACATTTCTCTGAAACTATAAATTTAATGTCAATCTCAAAAGCCATAAATGATGCATACACACACACACACACACCAACACAAACTAAAGGCCTTGTTGGCAATTATCTCCAATGAGGATAGGCTAGGGTGTAGGTAATGATGGAGTTGACGAGTCAATCAATAGTGCTAAATTTTATATAATTTCCTATATTATGTACTTCTGATTGAGGGGACAAAAGAGGTGAATATACCTAAACAACAGGATGAAAACACTCGTGTGACTGATCGGTTGATTGATAGATTGACTGGTCTATGTAAAACAACTCCACTGAACTGAATATGCAATGGTATTTGTGGGTAATACATTTCTGTGTGTTTGTGTGTATGCGTGTGTATAAGTGAGGGTAACGTGGTTTTAAATTATAAACTGTCAATGAATAACAATTAAAAGCAACCCTGTCACAAACATTCTAACATATTCATCTGAAATATGCAAACTATTTAGCACTTACTGACAATCATGCACACAAACGCATACTATCACTCTCTACTAATGCAGGGTATTCACACATTGATTCACATGTTCATACGAGATATGAAGCTTTGAAGGTCAATAGACTCAAACAAACACATCTGTTTCTAAATACCAGCAAAGTGCTATTTAATGAACATTAATGATGCTGTTATTTTCTTACCGACAACAATGCCATAAGAGAAGATGAGGAAAGAGACGCTCGGAGCAAAAGCGCTCAGCATCAGACCACCGGCCACCATCACACCGCTGAAGACGGTGACGGGCCGTGCACCGAAATTATCCACACAGACACTGCACACTGGGCCTATAGAGAAAGACACAGGAACAGCATCTTACTGAATGCAAACAACACAGAAGAATCTGATAAATTTGGACAATTTACCAAACAATGAAAAACCCATTGGAGTTAGGCTGCCTTCCACATAGACTTATGTAAAATTTAATTTAAACTTTCACTTTTAGTCTTTTTATTTGATCTTGAATTACTGCATGTAGTATTTTTTTCATGTGTGTCAGATACAGCACCACAAATGCACATTATTTGTCCCCTCACAAACAAACAGCCCTTCTGTTCTATTAAGGTGTAAAGGTATAAGGTGACCCTCATTCCAACTGTCTTAACATATACTAAAATAGACACGGTCAAACTTCAGTGATGCAGAGAACATGTTTGTCTATCTATGATTAGAAATAACATCTGACGTAGTGAGTGGCTCCTAATATGGCCAAAATGCCTGGACTCGGAAGAGCATCTGGTGAGAACAGTGTGTGTTTGTGCCATCCAGACTAAATAATTTCCCCGTTTTTATTTTGATGGCTCATTAAGTTCTTTACTGTCTGGTATGGGGAACTTTATATCCCCTAACATCACTGCCAAATGCCCTCAAACACATTTAAGATTACTCAACACCAGCCATTACTCAACAATAATTTCAGACAAAGTAGAACTCTACATACTGACCAGCATTATCAGTACGAATGGACAACTCTAAAGCCGAATCAGAACCATCTAACCCATATTATATCAAACATAATGAGAAACTTAACTATATAATAGCCAATAGAAACAGTGGAGATGGCAAATATCTGCTCTGTTTTCTCCATGGAATTATCAGGAATTATTCAGATACTGTGTGTTGATGTGATGTGTGTGCTTCACAGGCTAGAAACAACTCTATTTTTCTGAATCAGCATAACCAGGGCACACAACAACATACTCCTGCTCTCAAATACACACCCATGTCCCTGCCAGTTCTGTCCAGTCATGATTCATGTCTTTCCTTGTCGTGACGATAGACTACACAGCTATGCCTGTAAACAAAACCTGACACCTCCAAAATATACAGACACATTTACACACACACATTCTACCTGTGTAAACTTTTACTGTAGCTCATGAAAGTTGAGAGAAGGATGCCTTTCTTGTCTTTCAGAAACGCACTGTTATTTCCTTTTTCTTTACGTTATAAGAGAGCTGTTAGTATTCCCATTAATCTCAGTCGTCGCAAACACTTCATTAACGGTTAAAGAACTGTATATGTTGCCTGCCCATTATAAAAGGCATAATTTGATAATCTGATTATGGCAAACCTAGACTCCTTGACCATATTTCTAAGTAAAGTTATTCAAGAAATTGTTATTCAGGACTCATTGTCAATTTGACCCCTGCAACACAGACAGTAATGAATGACTGTAAACAAGTAGGTAATTACTCTGTCAGCGTGTCTTCTCGTGGAACATGAGCATTACAGAACTGAGTCAGCAGCATACTATGAGAATAAAGAGCAGTGCTGTATGGTTTAGTGTGTATGATTTCTATGTCCGATTACACAAGAAGCAGGTTTGATATTAGCAAAGAGCAGTATAGTTTATCTCATTCACCTTGTTTTCTACTAAACATAGGCAAAGACCATTAAAACAAAATGTTTTTTACTTGTTTAAAGCATAAATCTAACAAAATGTAGAAAAAAACGAAATAATATTTACTAATAGGGTGAGGAAAAATAGAAGTAAAACTTACATTACACAATTTGGCTTGCAAAGTTTTTTTTCTTGTTTTCTTTTTTTTTTATGTTGGAAACCCATTTGTGATCATGTGAATTACATACCCATAAGGGACTTTTTCTGTTTGCACGTGCTGCTTTTTATTAGGAAACCTGTACTCTTTCTTTATCTCCCTCTCTCTCTCACACACACACACTGGTTTCCATATTTTATGGGGCCTTTTTATAGACATAATGCTTTT
Organism: Pimephales promelas; assembly: GCF_016745375.1. The sequence goes on along the minus strand of NW_024121099.1, from coordinate 21,643,540 downwards.
TAGACTCCAAACTGTATAGTATATCCCCTAACCCTACCCATCATAGGAAACTTTCCGCATTTTTACATTTAAAAAAAAAATGCTCATGGGAACCAACAAAAATGGATGGTCCCCATAACATAAAGATTACCAGGTACACACACACAAGAGAAAAATGATCATTACTCACTGGTGATGAGCGCCATACCAGACACCATGGATCCGACCCAAGCCGTCATGCCTTTTCCTTCCTGGAAGGCACTGAGCCACTCTGGGTACAACACCCCAACGGACTGGGGGGATCCTGATGACAGGAACTGGGCCATGAAGGAGGCCACCACAATAATCCATCCCCATCCACCATCTAAAGCACCCTCACCCTTTACAGCACCCATCTCAGCACTGAGCTTATGCTGACTTCACTTGACTCAGGGGTCTGCAGAAAGAAGGGGTGAAACATGATAATACATCAAGCAGTGACAGCATATTGTGACATGCCATAATTTATGCAAGCCTAATTTAAATATCATTTTTGCAGGAATGCTGTATGTAATTATATTTAATTAGCAATGCTCTATTTAATCTTGACACACAAATAACTATTTAGGTTTAACTTTAGCCTATATAAAAAGCTACAATGTGATTAAAATGAGTGAAATTGTTAATGCACCTATAATGTTCACTTTTGCATCAAATCATGATTGTTCCAGTGCGTGTTATTTGTTAACTCACACAAGAAGTGAAATAGCTGTGGCACTTACGACAGGTGGAGGATGTTGCTCTTGCTTCCCGAGAGCGGTGTGCTGAACCGCTCGTGCCTGGTAGACCAGGCCGGTCTCACGAACTTCTCTGCTGAATACCTTCTCGAGATCAGTGACGCACGCCGCCTAGTTTTAAACGCTTCTGGACACAGGCCACACCTCGAATGAGGCACCACTGAGCGGGCTGCCTTCTTATCCCCCTGTTTACTTTTATTTACGTCCATAACATAGATGGCATCCCACAGTCGCGAGGAGAACTGGTGTCGTTTGGAGCGCGTGGATGCATCTTTTTCTTCTTCAGCGCGCGCAGAACGGTGCAACGGAAGCGAGCTGAAGTTTCTCATTTTCTCTGCATGCGCTTTTCAATCCTGTGAAATAAAAGAACCGGTTTGAAGCTGTTTTCACCGGTCAGACTTGTGAAATCAAATGGATCAACTGTGCGATCAACTGGAAAGAAGAGCGTCCATCTCTGTTGCGTTTGCATTCTATTAGTATTTTATATTGCGTCCTAGGAAAACTGTACTGTTACAATTTAATAGAAAATAATAATTAATCATAATACCTTTATGATTATTATTATTAAAAAAATGATAAAAAAAATATTATTGATATAGCATAGCATCAAAATGATTAAACTATGTTTTCTAAGCTGAAAGTGAAAGTTTATGACTTATATAAGACTCTGTGGACATAATATGACATAAATTTACTGTACAGTTTATATTCTGCAATTTTCATATGACAAAAAAAAAAACGTTTATAGGCTATATAGCCTAAAGGACACCTTTTTTGAGCAGGCTAAATATTTGGACATTTGAAATCAAGGTTATGTCTAATGAACAAATGAATGTCTTTGTTTTTTCATGGTTTTTTTATTATTATTATTATTATTATTCAGGTTATGCATCTCTGAAATAATGTGCAAATACTAAACAAAAAATCCCAATACCTACAGCAGCTTGTGTGAACGCACCATTTTTATTTTCATTGAAATCTAAGTGTTTGGCGTCACAAAAGGCTTCAACCAGAATTCTGTTTTTCAGTCAGAGAGAAACCAAATAAGACCAACCAAATTTGTATTAAACTTGCACCTGTCTGCTAGTTAGCCATACCATTTAAAGATGATTACATATGGCATATCGTTCACAGTATTTATTTGAATGGAAGAATCCAGATGTTGCAACTGACCAGTGAGAAAGCCAGTGAACCAGACAACACCAACACCATACTGGTCTCACTCCACTTTTAGGGAAAGTTGCAGAGAGGCTAGTTGAAAAGGCAACCTGAAATGAAATGTAAATATTGTCCATCTTTCTCTCTCTCTCTCTTCTATGGCTACATAATTCTCTTGTTAAAATGTCTTTTTCTTGCATATTTATATTACCTCTTTGGGATTTAACCCATAGTATAAGTCAGCTGCCCTTTTTAAATACTCTCTGCGTAAACTTTTTTCTGCTGGTCCAGTACCCTGTGCAGTTTGAGTGTCATCACTCTAGCATGTTTCTGATTGGAGGAATAAGACTTGTTGCAACTGTCCCCTGTTGCAACTGTCCCCATTACACTTTAACAAAGACACATTAAAATAAAGTTAAAATATCTGTTTGATGTCACAGCTAAAGTTATTGAAGGACATATTTAGACTGTGCCCCAGAGCAAACTTCATAGGACTAGACTTCTGTTAGGCTAGTTAAAAAACTTCTTCCCACCCTTCTGTCTCTCCTCTCTGTCTGGGTGGTCAGCTGAACTTTTGTGCTGGGTGAGTGCGTGAGGGTCAGACGGCTTGGGCTTTAAGCCCACCGAGATCCTGTTCCTGTCCGAATGCTTGTACTCGTTCCCACACAGACATAAAACAAGGAGAGTCTTCCCCCACCCTGACTCTGTAATCCCCTCTGACATGAAAAGAGAGGGAACAAAAAGAAAGAACAGAACAGTTAATTGCATTTGCCTCATATCACTTTTTTGGACAACATCTCTTTTTATATATCGTGGCAGCCTCCAGAGATCTGGGAAGCCAATGGGATACTTCTGGAAGGAACATATGCTAGGCTCTCGATTACATTTGGTTTAAAAAGTAAAAAAAAAACGCACTTGACATGATGGATAGACCAAGTTCATCTACAGTACTAGTCAAAAGTTTAAACACACCTTCTCAAGACTTTATTAGCCTACTACTATTTTGCACAGTTAAGAATTATAGCAAAGTTGTCTGTGAAACAAGTATACACATTAAACAGTGGTTTTGTTTTAAATTCTTTAGGCCTGCTGTTGTTAAACACTTGGCAATCTCTCAAAACTTCAAGTAGCCACTTGAGATACTTTCCCAACAATCTTGAAGTAGTTCCCATGCATGCTGGGTGCTTAATTGTTTTCCCTTCACTCTCTGGCACTTTTTTTTCTTTTTAATTAAAATGTTTGTTTCATAAATAAATTCATACAAAAGCACAATTTATAGTTGTCAACAAAACTAAAGGGCTTTAAGAACATAAGAAAGGTTAAACAGTTGAGTGTGTCCAAAGTTTGACTGATAGTTTACTATCTTGATTCTCCATTTGTGCAAGAGGGTCAGAGCAGACTGAATTGTAAAAAAGCTTTTGGTTTAATTTTGTTTTGTTTAATTTGCTGTAATGTTAATGAATACCATTCTTATTAAGAGGTTGTTGTTGTTGTTGTTTTTCCATTTGACTTAGAATTAGAGGATCTGAAACAAAAGCTGTGAGTGTGTGACATGATCTCCTTGTTTACTATGAGCTTTCGCTTCCTCAGGAGTGCTGACTCAATGGGGGTAGGGTTGTTCCATTATTCAATTGTGTGGATCTCTTGCGTGCATTTGTGGATTGACTTGTGTGTGTGGATCTGTCGCGTGCATTTGTGGATTGACTTGTGTGTGTGTGGATCTGTCGCGTGCATTTGTGGATTGACTTGTGCGTGTGGATCTGTCGCGTGCATTAGTGGATTGATTTGTGTGTGTGTGGATCTGTCGCGTGCATTAGTGGATTGATTTGTGTGTGTGGATCTGTCGCGTGCATTTGTGGATTGCTTTGTTTGTGGATCTCTTGCGTGCATTTGTGGATTGTGAGTGTAGAACTGTTGCGTGCATTTGTGGATTGCTTGGTGTGTGTGGATCTCTTGCGTGCATTTGTGGATTGATTTGTGTGTGTGGATCTGTCGCGTGCATTTGTGGATTGATTTGTGTGTGTGGATCTGTCGTGTGCATTTGTGGATTGATTTGTGTGTGTGGATCTGTCGCGTGCATTTGTGGATTGATTTGTGTGTGTGGATCTGTCGCGTGCATTTGTGGATTGATTTGTGTGTGTGGATCTGTCACGTGCATTTGTGGATTGATTTGCGTGCGTGGATCTGTCGCGTGCATTTGTGGATTGATTTATGTGTGTGGATCTGTCGCGTGCATTTGTGGATTGATTTGCGTGCGTGGATCTGTCGCGTGCATTTGTGGATTGATTTGCGTGTGTGGATCTGTCGCGTGCATTTGTGTGCATTAGTCTCTCTTAAAATTAAAACAGTTGATAATATGGGTGAAAAGACTTGCCAAATAGCCTTCTCTTCCTTTAATGAACTTATTTGTCTATAACAACTTTTGACATGCTCTCTGTGGTTGTGATTATAATTATTATAATTGTTTTGAATTAAAATTATTGACTTTAGCAAGGTTTTCTGTGATCGCTACCATAATTATTATAATTACTTTTTATAAAAATTTCAAACAGTAATAGATAATTTATTTTCTAATTTATTATTGTATTTTAATTGTACTATTAACCATAACGTCAGCAAACACAGAACGTTCCTCTAACGTTCCCGAATGGTCTGATGAGGTTATTTTTTTGGGAACCAAACAAGAACGTTATAGGAACGTTCCATGTAGGTTATTTTTAGGTTCCATTTTTATAACGTAAGGAGAATGTTCCGGGAACGTGCCCTTAACCTTGAGGGAAAGTTCTAGGAACGTTCCCAGAACCTAAATTTGTTTGCTGGGATTTGGAATGATAAGGTTATGCATTCTGATCACTTTTGAGATGTCGAGCTTCAAAGTTTTTGCATTCCATTTGACTTTAGATATTTTTTATATTACGTGAAAAATAATATTACATTATTTTAAAACAATTAAGTCATAATTTCTGTTTTAAAATTTACACCTATTGTTAATGCAGTCACACGACTAAATCTATGTTAATTCTTTCAGAACCACAAACAGTGAACTGCATGACTTCAACTATTCTATTCCTCGAATCTGACTTGAGGGTCAGTCACACCCCCCTGACCACCCTAGCCTGACAAAACCAGTCTGAACCAGGTGAGAGTGCCTTGGCAGAGAGAAAGCAGAACAGGAGAGCTTACGCTGAAATACTTCTGCAGGGATTAGGCTACCACACAGCTACAGGACTGTATGTGTGTGAGAACCAGTGCTTAGTAAGACATTAGAGAGGTGTTGGGTAATTAGAATGGAAAACTGTGGTTGGGGGGATGATGTGCGGTGCCAAACAGGTGTGCAATATTACCGGATGTTTATGTTATAAAGTTGATGCACAATGTCTGTGCATCTAGGTATCAAGATATCTTGGTAATGACTGAATTTCCGAAATGGAATATCCTCAGAAACAGATCAATAGCACAGGAAGCACATATGGTATTATTTGAAAGCTTAGAAATTACATTTTCTAAAGAACTCCACTGATTCAACATTCTCTAGGTCTTTAATATCTTGTATTATCTTGCTCAGCGTTTCTCATCTGGTTTTAGAGCCAGAAACAATTTTCAATCATATAAAAATGAACAAATGTTCTTTTAAATTAAGCAGTGAAGTGTATTAACATTATTACGAACTGTATACTGTAGACCCCATGACATACAACATTATTTGCATGACATTCCTGAAAAGGAAAATATAAATATCTCTCGAGTTTTGGTTGTATTATGCTCCCGGTCCACAGAAATAAGTTAAGACTAAATATTTAACAGCCTGTGTCAGTTTCTTAGGATCAAGACATTTGTTTTCTATCATAATATATCCTTTTAACTAACTATTTTTAACAAATAATAGGAGATCTATTAAGGGAACTTGGCAATTTATTCACTATTTAACAATATTTAAAAACTTTTTGGGCTAGGGTTGTTCATCTTAAAAAGGTGCAAAACAGCAGGAAACATGACTAATCACTCGTGACTTCAGAAGCCTCCCCTGGATCTGACTGAAAACGAAAGAAAACAACTTTTAGAATTGCAATAGCCTTAAAGATTCAAAATATCAATCACTTGCACACAAATTTATGAAAAAAAAGAAAAAACACATTTTTATTTAATTTTTTTGTACAAGCATTTAATCATGTTGAGTTATTGTTCAACAGTACCTTGTTTTGTTGTATCAAGATGTCGATTCATAGTTAGGTGTTATATGACACTGGCATTAAGCAAAATTCCCCATCTGAATAAGCATTCAGGGCACTCACTTTACAGCGAAGGCTCCGAGAGAGGTTGAACTGCTGATCAGAAACCAGTATTGACTTTGTTTTTGTAGCGGGTCATGTTTGGATTCTAGCAGGGAGAGACTGGTCCCCGACCAGCAGTCGTGGGAAACCTCTATGGCTGTGCAGAAACACACAAACACCCGCACACACAAACACTATAATCCCACTATAATACACACACAGAGAGGCAACAAGTGCTGTTTCAGTACATTTCAGTCTGTCTTCTTTACCATCTATGCTGCCAACGAGAGACACACACATCTGTTTTACAAACAAAAATGGCCTAACATTCAAACACAATAAAACAAAAGAAGAAAAAAAAAAATGTACTGCCGCCCCCACGGCAAATTCAGTTATTTTTCAACCTTTGTGAAGACGGTCATTTGAGAGGAAAGATTTATCCAATCGGGGATTCAGTTGTTTATTAACTGTAAAATTTGGATTCGATATAACAGTCAATCTGTTAAAACAATTACGATGAAATGGGGGCATAGGAAAGACTTTCTACAAACAAAATGCAGACATACACAGCTGACAACCCTCTCGTACAATCTTCTAAACCTTTCCCAATTGTTTCCTGAGCCAGCTTGATCACTTGAAAAAAAAAATAAAAAAAATAGTAAAATTAAAGAAATTTAACGGCATGGGGCTGGTTATGGATCTGTCAGTCGGCCAAGCATCTACATATTCTCCCTTTTCACATTCCCAGTCCTTTGGTTCCCCAGTTCAACTGTCCTCTAATTCCATATCCGCTCCAAAAACCTTCCAACCTTTGCCCAGTGGAGGATCACTGAGTTGTTATTATAGTAGTAGTATAGCCTAGCTTGGAGCAGCCTAGCTTAAGGTAGTGCACGGTGCATGCATTAAGGCTGAGAGGGGGGATTCTGTGATGTCACAGAGTGGGAGGAGCCAGATTGAGCCATTGGCTGTGCGGGTGGTGGAGGAGGAGGGGGGTGCTGGGCTCCAGAGTGTGTGTTCGGGGAGGGAGGCGGAGTCGGACGCTTGAACTTATCCGGACTGGTGCTTCTCCTTGGGGATGGCCTCTGAATATGGGAAGGAAATAAAAGACAAGCTCATAATGTGATACTGGTCAAAAGTACAGGGTCATTAAATGTCATTTTTTTAAATTAATACTTCAGCAAAGACATAATGTTACAAAAAAATTCTAAATTTTAGATGCAAAAACCATCTCTAAGGATACTGTTTTTTAGAAGGCAGCTGTCTGTATCTGAGATGAACAGAAAAATGGTTTGTGTAATAAGCAACACATTATAGGCTAATTGACCTTTCGCCAGCCCCTCCCCCAAACTGGCCATTGTCCAATCACACATAATAGCAAACGTTACTATGAGAGCATGTCCGCCAAACATTGACTCAAAGCAAGATGGTGAAGCGGTGCGCCCACGGCGTTAGTAAATCGGACACTAGGTACCCGAGAGATTGTCTGGAGGTTGTGTTCTTTCCGTTTCCAAAGCCGAAAACACAACATGAGCAGTGCCTACAATGGTTAAAACAGTGTGGATGGCCCCACTCCCAGTTAAACTGGAACATGTGTACTGAGATTAGTCAAAGAAACATGGAGAAAGCAGATCAAGAGGATCCACAAAGGAATTATGTGGGTTGTTGTTAACATGATATTCTCGGGGGGAAATGAGCAGCCGTCACGTGGCTACAGTTTAGAGTGCACGCTCGCAACAGGGAAAGCATGAAGCTTACTTGACAACATTAGTTCATACTGTATATCAATATCGTAACGAATAGAAATAAACTTTAATGAATGCGTATATCTGCATCTTTCTGTCTCTTATGTATAGTTACTTTTTAACTATACATAATACAAGTGTAACTCATAAGTTATTCAAACAAAATTCGACAGTTTCTGACAATTGCGGTCATGCTTTTGCTGAAATCAAAACACTAAAACTCTTACACACAGAATGTGCATTGGTATCATCACCTCTAGTTTACTTAACACATGAGTGTTTACATGTGAAAACAGAGTGTGAAAGTGCAAACATGTCCCCTTTGAGTATGTTGGAACAGTCTGGCTCTGCTGTCACTTCTTTGGTTTATCAAAACAAGCGGACTTTTTCATGGCACCACGGGACATGAAAGTGAGCCAACCACTCATCGCTAAAACAAACAGATCACTGTTGCTATAGCCAACACCCCCCCGACAGGAAAATAATCCACAATGTTCAAATGGGTATTGGGAAAACAAAAATAATGCTAATTCAAACATGTCACTGAATATTATTCATCAAAAGCCTGAGGTGATCATCCATGTAGTAAGAAGATCAAATGCCTCATTACATAACCAAATCAGTTCAGCTCTCATTCCAGACCATATCTGTTGAAAACTACAAGGAATGTTGATCAAGTGACTGGATTTACTGAAAGATTGCTAATACTACTGCAACAAAAGAAAACACAAGCATATCTTAGATTTGTTTATGTCTTGATAACCTACCTCAGACATTTACCTAGAATATTTAAATTGCTTACAAAGGAGTCTTGTTAAAAGGACAAGCGCTCAGATGAAGTTCTTCCTTCTTATTGTTGATGTTTTTGGTTATTTAGATTGCTGTTAAAGCTTGCAATGAGCTATCCTATTAAGGGATGGTGAGGTTATATAATGTGCTTACCTAGTCAGTCACTTCATCAAAAGTCTTTTCTGCTACATAGAGGGGTCATTTTTGTGCAACAGACATAAACATGATGACTAATTGCTGCTGCAACCAGGCTAATCTTACATTGTTGGCCTCCACTCAACTGGACAATATCCAAAGGGTGTTGCGGAACGTACATAAAGTGAAATTGGGACAGGTTAAAATGGTTACTTCACTGCTGTACATTTATAGATAACTTATTTATCTGCCAGTTAATATTAACCTGATAAAGTGATGCATTAAATCTGTGTTGCACCTGTCATTTTTCTCAAATGGTACAAAACAGCTTTAAAGGGCAATATACACTTAATCTGTGGTCTTAATCTACTCAAAAAATATGGGGTCAGAAAGTTCTCTTTTTTAAAGAAAAATGTCAAACTTTGATTCGACATGGATACACTAAATTGATCATAAGTGACAGTTAAGACATTTATTTAAAAAACAATGATATAAAAGATTTCGATTTCATATAAATGCTTATCTTTTGAACATGCTCTTCATCAAAGAATCCTGTTCTTTGATGAAGAGCATGAAGAAAGCAGCACAACTGTTTTCAACATTGATAATAATAAGAAATGTTTATATGCAGTAGAGCCAGACAGATTTGTCGGCAGGTCGATATTATCGGCCGATATTAGGCATTTTCCAAACTATCGTTATCGGCAGTTATAATGGCCGATAAATGAATATTTCAAAAATAAAATAAAAACGGATGAAACACGCTTCAACCATTTCATGAGTGTTGGAGTTGTATAGTTTGTCCACCAGAGGGCACTCTACACCGTCCCTGTTGGCAACACTCGTGTATAACGCACCACATGTCCTGCAACCTGCTGATCCAGCCAGATAGTCCATTTTAAGCCAAAATGGGGGTCAACCTTGAAAAAATTGCAACAGAAGCAAACTCAACTGATTTTGTATCCTCAATATGTCCTGAGAAAGGAAAAAAAGCCCCGAATTTATCCCATTCATTCGCCTATTCATTCTTTTTCTCACGTGAAAAGGGTAAAAATTTTACAAATGTAGAAATGTAGTCCATCATCACTAGTGATACTGTAGGTACATGGTGTATAAAAACACTGTGGATGTTTTTGTTCAGCGAGTTTGTTATCTTATCAGGGTTTCTGCATTATAATACAATTGAATATCTCTGTTACATAATGCAAGTGCCATGGCACCTTTGGGACTGTGATAAGAACCAAGATCTTGTGTGGCGTACTAGATTTCCTATTGAAGGAACTACCTGCTATCTCTCCATCTAAAAGGTCAGAATACACTGCAAAAGACACAGCAAGGGAGGAAATGCAAGAGAAAAAGAGAATGCTGCTTTTGTGCTTTATCTTATTTAGATGGCTGAGGATTCCCGGAACTGGTCTATATTAACTTGAACATACAAAGGGGATGAAGAAGAGCACTCTGAGGTCGAGTGTTACCAGGTGATTCACAGATGAGTCATCTAATGTCCTGTTAGCAATTCAACTGAATGGTGTTACGATGGATATTAACTGAAAACAGGCCATCCATGATACACACTACTTCCTGCATGAAAACATCTTGCTGCTCATTGACATGAGCTTGTGCAAAGAGTGAGTGTGTTATATATATGCTGGACATGTGCATATAGTGTACACGCACCTGTACAGCGTGTGAGGGTCCTGGGTGGATGTGTAGTCCGGGAGATGTGTAGTGGGGGAGTGGTGCTCGGCTCAGTGTGGCTGGAGGGGTGAAACCAACCGTGTGACTGGCGTAAGACAAACCTGAAAAAAAAAAATCAGTTTTAGTGAGGTCCTTTATACAGTTGTTTTGTCACATCTATGTAATGTGCAATACATAATAATACTGTACTATATATTTATAATATATATAGTATAATACTAATAATGTAATGCATCCAAAAAAATATGAAACCTGGCCCACCATACTGACAGTATGCAGAACAAATATAAATAGCTCTTGCAAGTCACTCCTCTGGGAACATGGGAAAATGTATAAATAACCAGACTCCTTTTTCAACGGACCCTAATGAAAGAAGACTACGAACCAGTCTTTCTCAGCAATAGAATATATAAAAAAGCTTTCACACTTTCAAATGTGCACTGTTGTACTTTTCACCATGCATATGTAAATTATATCATCTAATAAACTAAAGCATGTTCTTTTTTCACATGATATCAACCGGTTAATGCTGTTATTAAAAACCAACAATAAACAGTACCTCTGAGCCTAAATATTTATTATTTAAACTCCTTATTGATATGAATATTTGGTCATTTGAACAACATTCACTTTTATTTACATAACTTGATGTACTTTTTTTATCTTATTAAAGATTGTTTTAGTTTATTATCTAGTTGATTTATGTTGCGTTTATCAATACCTGCAATATATTCAATGCAAATGTACCACCCATAAACATCTACTGCATCATCATCGGTCTGAAATAATCTTTTTTGATCTCAGAATGGGATTAAAAGCAAGTCTTTTACCTATTACACCTTCACATCACAGCACAGTCCAACTTGTATAATAATTAACCCTCCATAAAAAACATGTTTGTCTAATTAATTATAATCTTATGAACTGACCAGAAGGCTGTGTACCAAAAGCCTTGAGTGTTAAAATGTGGATCAAAGACAAAGCACATACAAATCTGTTAATCATAAACACTTCAAAAGTCTGAACCAGTTTTTAAAGAAGTTTCTTGCCGCTCACCAAGGCTGCATTTATTTGATCAGAAATACAAGTATAACTAGTAAAAAAATATAAAAGTATAAGTAACTAACACTAACATTGTGCATTATTATTACAATTTAAGATAACTATTTTCTATTTTAATTGTTTAAAAATATAATTTACTTACATAAACAAAGTACAGCATTTGTTAAAAAAATAATAATAATTGTAATTTTTTTTTCTCGCAGACACGTCTGTACGCCGAAATTCCGGAGTGAGCAGGCCAGTAAATTTAATCCTTGCTAATAAACGGTGTAGAGTCCTTGCTAATAAAAGTATTAATTAACAAAAAAATCTTACTGACGCCAAACTTTTGAATAGTACTGTATATTTTGGTATAAAAAAGTGATACATTTGCAAAGCTAATTGTATGGACATACCAGGGGAGATGGGGCGGCTGGAGGAAGGAGAGGGGGTGTAGGGGATTGGGCTGGACACTGTACGAGCTCTCAGTCCCTGAGCAGACATCTCATTAAAATATCTAGAGAGAGAGAGAGAGATTCAATATAAATAAGATGCAATATCCAAGGTTTAAACGTAGCTGGGCTGCGTTTCCAAAAAGCATCATAAGCCTGAACAGATCATTGAATTATTGCAACCAATGGTCTCTATGATCAATTTAGCTAACAATGCTTTTGGGGAATACAGCCTTAAGACAAGGTTATGATTCCAGTCATCTTTTCTGTATGTGTTTAACGCACCTCTCATCATCCATCTCAAGGCTGCTCTCACTCTCTGACAGTTGTCTACACAGCGCCTCTCTTCTCTCCATTTCTCTCTGGAGTTTCCTCTGAAGACGAATGTTCTCTTCCCTCATCTGCCTTTCCTCCTCAATGTACTGAGCCCGCTTCTCTGTGTCTGGAGGGAGTGATGACGGAAAACAAACAAATGTTACAAAGATATACAAACTGTAATAAACTGAAGATGAAGATGATGCTCCTTGAATCATTTTCAAAATACATGATTACACAATCATAATTTTAAACTTTCAAATACTAAGTCATTAGTCAAGAACTATTCAATTAAATTTTTCTCTTATTTTATGAATTAAAAATTATAATATCAGCATACATTTATAGTGCAGCTGATTTTATAATTTACATATAAAAGTTTGAAGTCCACTATAATATAATAAATTAAAATTAAGTTAATATTAATTTAACTTTAAATAATTAAAACACACACACACACAGTATAGCTACCTTGATCTTTTACATGCTAAGTTTTAAAAGCTTTTTATATCTACCTTTTTTGCTGACTCAATGCTATGTTGTGTTAATACCTGCTTAAAGCTTTAATTGGTGTGATGCCATGAGCTGGAGGTTGTCTTACAATACAGATGTCTCCCTCTAGTGGCCATAACACAATTAAGCTAAGTATTAAACCAACTGTGTCACAATCTATACTACAAAAGTAAAACCATGTAATTCACTGGTCAGTATACATGACATGAGTACACCATAATGATGTCACGATACTGGAATTTCTAACATCGATAAAGAAAAAAACAAAACAAGAAAACAATCAGCAATAAAATAAAAACAACAACAAACTGCAAATAATAGCACAAATAAATAGATTAAAATAATGAGACAAAAACATGGCGTTGAGTTTTTCAGGTGGGTCTAACAATTGGCTAGTTTTCAGGCAAGCAATTGCAGAAAGTAAAACTTAAATACAGATTAATGCTTATGGTTAATGGCACAAGAGCAGCGAGTGATTTTCTTTCTTTTGTTTAGTGCTGGGTATCATTCGAAATATTTAGATACCGATACCTTGACTTTGAACAATACTTTTTTCGGTACCAATTTTATGAAATCCGTTTTAAAGAGATTTAATCCAACGTCTTTTTATTGAAGCATATGATTTAACATACAATTCACTTGTACATTCTGAGAATCTTTTTTTGACTAAAAAAATATATATATATAATAAAAAAGTGCAATTTGTTTTCCTCTGGTTGAGTATAATGGCAGAAAGACAGGAGTGCGTACTGAGACAAGGACTCACGCTGTAGTTCTGTAGTGCGGAGGCTGCGCTTCAGCCTTTCCACTTCACTCTTCAGGAAGCGGATGTGCCGCATCATGTTCTCGGGAGAGTCAATCTCCATGGAAACTTCACGTGGAGACGGAGGGGCTGACACTGGCTGGTCAAGCTTCTCCTGCAGAATCCTGCCAATCAGAGTGAAGAGGTAAAATTGTGAAATGAAGTGTGGTTAGACACATACAAAGTTTTTGTTTTTACTGATGTAAAAAGCACCAAGAAAGAAAAAAAAAAAAACACATTACAAGGGACATTACCTTTTCTCTGCCTCAAGTTTGTCCATGCGCTTCCAAAGCCGGTTTACCAGTGCCTCCTGCTCCTGTTCAAGAGTGTTTTCCAGATCAATCTTCTCACGCCGGAGCTGCACACATTACATGGAATTATAAAACAATATGGCATTTTAACAGTACATGGTCTTAAAGGGATAGTCTACCGTTTTTTTATCCGTTCATATTAAACTATGTTATTCCCTTAACTAAGACGAGTTGACTACTCGACTTGGTCGAGTTACACTACTCGTGTAAGTATATTTAAATAGGGAAAACGTGGAGATGTTTGGTCGCTTCTCTGCTTGGATCCTAATGAATGAATTGGGCTAAGTTAAGTGCTAAAAAAAACTGTCTCACATGCCAGAGCGATTAGACGAAAGAGGTATGTATCAACTCCTCTAAGTTAAGGGAATAAAAGTTTAATATGAAAAAACAGTGGAGTATCCCTTTAAGGAAAAATGTTGACTTTCCGAAAGTACAAATGATGTATTTGCTCATGAATAGCCTGTTCTAATCCCGAGCCAGGTACTGGCAGAAGCCTATGCTAACAAATAAAAATACTAGGTTATTGGAAGCACCTGTGCAACTGGTTTAGACCAATTGATCTGAAAAATTGTCTGTACAATAGATGGTGGCCAGTCAAGAATAAGTGGTTTAGGGACGATCTTGTTCTACAGAAAGTTGTTAGAAGAAGGTACCTGCTCTAGAGTGAGCTGTTTGGTGATGGTGTCGTTCTCCAGTTTTTTGATCTTCTTCATCAGTTTATTGACCTGAAACTCCTGCTCCTGCTCCAAATGCTGCTCCAACTCTGCCTTTTCATGCTGAAGCTGAAAACAAAAGAGCATATAAGAGAGAAAAAAAATGTCTATGGCAACAGTCCTGAATCAAAACATGATGGGCAAAGCCTCTGATGCAAAGTAGTAATGTTATGTTGTCACATTTTTCCATGATGTCCAACCTATTGTTCATGGTAACTATTTTGAACGCTCATGCATAGTTGCTAGTGTTGCAAATATACTAGGGCAGTCCCTGACTAAAGATCGTCAGTTAGTCGTTCATTCAAGCCATTAGTCGATCAGTCTGGGGAGAAATACTCAACCTTAATAATGAATATTCAAAATATAAATGAAATGTTCCAGCGTTATTGCAAAAGGCTTGCTGCAAACATTGCATGAATTTGTCTGAGATAAGAACGCAGACAAAAATTCCCTATAAATAACAGCTTCATCTTAAAAAAAATAACTTAACAAAAATATTTTTGTAGGACTTAAATATAAATTATAAATAAACATACTGAATACCTTAAAAGAGAAATATTAGTGCAAACATAATCAGGTCAAAGAACAAAATGAAAACTCTGAAGTCTGAACAAAAACTAAATAAGTATACATTATATAAAAATGAGTAAGTAAAAATAATTTATACCAGTAAATTGAAACACTAGAATTTGGCCAATCACTGATCTCCATCGTCTTCATATTATGAGAAAGGAATACTAGTTACTTTCTAATGTCCACGTTGTCGGGAAAAGTGAGCTTGCTTACAATGAAGCCGTAACACTGGCCTTTGAGAAGATGCGCTCCGATGTTGTGGACTTTAAGTTAAAATAAAAAGAAGTTAAGTTAAATGTGGTGCAGTAAGCGCCATACTAATTTAGGTTCCACAGCAATACTTGGCTATTCACCTAATATTAGCAGACATTTATCGAGAGTCCATGACAAGTGGCTTACTTTAGACTACTTTGTTTTAAATCAATCATGTTTGAGGTTCCATGTCACCTTTTTGTGGTCATACATAAGTTGTTGTTTTTTTCTGTCCGACATATTTCCGCATGGACCGGCCATGTTAGCGATCTGTCACTGCGTGACTTTGCCAATTCATTAGGATTTTTATTCTGTTAGTACTAATCTACTGATTAAAATTTAGTCGACCAAGCCTCTTCTTGTCGACTAACATTTAGTTGACTATTAGGTGGCAGCCCTAGAATATACCATGCAGTTTACCACCGCAACACATTTTAACCAGAAGAATCTGCAACAGTGTTCTAAATTCAATACACCACAGAAAAACAAATGTTTGCAACCCATTAAAAACAAACACAATCAATGAGTATACGATATACTGACTACACAGCACTGGATTCTAACGACTGGTCCAACCTTTCATTGTTGAGCCATGTCTGCATATTATATTTATATCACTAGTAACATTTAAAGCCAGTAAGATTTGTTTTTGAAAGAAATGAATAATTTTATTCAGCAAGAAATGCATTAAATTGTTCAAACAGTAATCAGTAAGACATTTATAATGTTACAAAAGATTTCGATTTCAAATAATTGCCATTCTTTTGAACTTTCTATTCTTTCTATTATAACAATATCATGATTTCCACAAAAATATTAAGCAGTTTTCAACATTGGTAAGTTAAACACCAAAACAGCATATTAAAATTAATCTGGAGGTTCATGTGACACTGAAGAAACACATTTTAGAATATATATAAAACAAGGAAAACAGCTATTTCAAATTTGAGTGTTTTGTTGTATTTTTTGTAATGGCCACAACACCAAAACAATCTCTCACACGATTTAATCAGCTATTGTTCAGCAGCTTATTTTGGTTGCCGCTGAACAATAACTTTGAAATAGATGTCTAACATTATCTCAATGTGAAATTTGCCTTTAGGAATGATTCTAAGGGCAAGCGATCAAATTTCCCACCCCTGACCTCGAACGCCACTGATGGGCTCTTTCCTTCTAGAGTTTCTCACCTGCATGAGCTTCCGGGATAAGTCATTGGTGAGGAACTCCTCTTCTTTCTCATAGTTGACAGCGAGCGTCTCCTTCTCTTTCTGCAGAGCCTGAATCTTCTTAAATAAAGTGTTGGAGATGAACTCCTCCTCTTGTTCTGCCCGTGCTTGCTGCAGAAAAAAAAAAACAAAAAAATTAAAAACAGTCATGCATTTGAAAAGGCAATTATTCGTAAAGATTTCTCTCGGAAAAAAATATTTGGCATTATATTTCCACATACTTCTGTAACCAAGTAATTAATATTTAATCTTGAAACATGATTTTGAAACTATGATTTACAATATTTTAGTTCACAAATACTGATTACAAAGAAAATAGGTATTCAGACAATAATTATTATTGACAATGAGAAATGTAATACTCTGCACAATAAATCCAGCAGAATTTACACAGTTAACAATTGCACAACCAACAATAAACACATTCCACTATCAATTTCCACCATTACAAACTGCTATGAATGCAAACGCAATGGATAAAGTATCAGTGTTTCTATAGTGACACGAGTTTTGGCTCATTGTCTAAAATGCAGATGGTCTGATTCACATTCAGGATGTTGACGCATTAGAGCCAAATATTTAGAGTGCCAACTTCCACCCTGACACAGGCCTCAAATATGAAGTCCTGATGACAACCTCATTCGCTCAACACTAAGTATCAGACGTGCAAAAACACGTTCTACATTAGAAGTATGATGATGATGATTAAGCCTGTGGTAAATCAGTAAACGCCTTATGTGGTCAGTATAAGTTACACACCTGCGGAGTACTACTAACCATTAAAAAAAAAACGTTAAGACGAAAAACATACATATACAGCTACATTGTAGGCTAACAGTCCATGTTGAAATCTAAACTATTTTTAAGAAGCTGGTCTGTCATATAACGTGTCATTTTCACTGAAACTATTCACGTGCCATCTGGCTTTTGTTGGATATTTTCAGTTAGCTCGAAGGCTAGCAGGTTTAGCGACCTCTATTTTCCCACAAACAATTTAACTTGGCACCCCAGTGTGGTGTATAATGTGGCTCAGACGTATTTGCATGCCGTGATGGTGTTGTCAGGTGTGCTGCGGAGATTAAAGTGATAAAAACACGGGCTGACTCACGATGGTAACGCTAGCTTTGCGCAGGTCGCGGTTCTCCTCCTGCAGCGCTTTGCACTTCAACTTGAACGTCTCGAGCTCGATCTTCAGCACTTTGTTCTCCTGCTGCAGTGACGCGAGTCGGTTTGTCAGCTCCTCCAGTCGGGACTGCGAGATCACGACGCCCTGTGCTTTGGTGGCGGTGTTCGTTGTGGTCGTAGTGGTGTTGGAGACGGCCGCCGAGGTGCAGGAGGACTGCGGGGTGGCGGAGCTGCTGCTGCTGCCCGCGCCGTCCGTGTCGCTCTCGCTCGCGCTGTCCGCCATGGTGTCGCGCGGTCGTTACCCAGTGCTCACGACGGATTTTAATGGAGAGGAAGTGTGTTTCAGGGGCCAGGGAGAAAAAGGGATGGAGCAAGTGTGGCTACTAGACTGGAGAGGGAACGGTCCAAGAGAAATGACTGGGCGTGCTGAAAGTGCAGGCGAATGGGGAGGGTGGCGCCGTCATGTGGTGGAGAGGACAGTGTGTTTTTTGTTGTTGTTTTTTTTTTTTTTTTCATCCCAGTGACTCCAGTTTTTTTTTAATCCATTCTGCTTAAGGATTTGTTCAAATTCGATTGTTCGGCGGGCCTAACATTGGGTTACATCATTAGGCCATATGGAAATAAGGGAAATAAGCAGTCTCAATTGTGTATCGTGAGTGATTCTTTGAATCAAATCACTCAACCATTTCATTAAACACTCACCTTTAAAATACACATGCACACAGGTTCTAGAACGATTATTCGATCATCTTCTTCATGAATGACAACACAATTCTCATTGTTTTCCTCCATTTTCTTTCACTGATGGGCATGATGACTTATTTACAGTAAATGCACAACTCACAGCACAATAGCCTTAATACAATTTAATAAAAAGTTGTTAATTTTATGGTGTTTAATTATTTAAAAGATTTACATGTTTAGTTAGAGCTAAATATTTACATTGTATTTTTTATGACGCCTTCATTGTATGCACTTAAAATAATTGTATACATTTATTTTTCTGGTGCTTTTTTTTTTTGTTGCTTTATAGTCCACATCTGTATTTGTTAATTTGTAAAAGTGTATAGTGTAAAGTTTATGTAAAAATCTGTTATAGTGACCCAGAAAAATAAGCTGACTCTTAAAAATAAATGTCATTGCTGTAAATAACAAAATTTAAAACAGAACACCATTTATGCATATACAGCAGATTTATAAGCAAAACATTTTACACTAATAATTTTAACTATAGAAAAAAACAAAACAATTTTGTGAAACTTTATGGTTGTCAAAGATATAGTAGTCATATAACCAGTTAACGGGTTGAACTACACATGTGATCTAGCTTTATTTGTTTGTAATGTAAATTCTACTTTTTTAATATTTTGTTATCAAATGCAATAAAGTGACATTCATTAGTAAGTGTTCAAACACACCAAGTCACAGCTTGTTCTGCACTGTGGCGCCTGGTATCACTATTTTCTACCACACCGGAGAGAAAAAACAAACCAATTAAACTTATTTGACTTTTACTTACCATGTCAGTCTTCAGTTTACTAGTTCACCCTTAGGGATGTAATATTTCTATAGAGTGGAAAGGTGTGATCATTACCAATTGCACTGTTATTAGACAGTGCCCAAAACATAAAATAGTTCAGTTATATTTTATGACAAAATGTTAGTTGATACATCATGATTGTTTTGCTCTGCAAGCTGTTTTCATGGTTCTGATTTCAGTAATGATATACTGTATGGAGCAAAGTTTAAAGAGAAATTAGCATCTGTTTGAGGTACAACATGAGAAATTCAAAACCTTTGTTTCACACATTTCCAAAGACAGCAGCCTTACTTCATTCTAGAAAGAAAGATTGTATGTAGCCCACAAAAAAGGAAACTAATCAGACATAGTCACCAGGGCATACTCTGTCAAAACTACAGATATGAATCCAGTTATGTTCAGTTACATAAAGAGTGTATCATATCTCTGCAGTGCAGACATTAATCATAATGTCATGACTTATGTAGCTAGATACACATTACATGCATCATACATTCTACCGTGATGTGGTGCACAAAATACATAGATTGAAAAAGATTGTCAAATAACAGTAAATAAAAAAAAGAATGCAGTAGGTTTGTAAAATCAAAGCGTTTATTTTTAAATCAGATTTTTGTAAGACATTTGAAACATTATGGTGGCATCATAGCTGCTAGTTTCTAAAAGAGAAGACCTCTAATAACCAAAGTGCTATTATAGTTACATTTAAATGGCTTCACTCGTTGTAAGAATTGTACATCAAAAATGTTGCTTAGGTGAAAACATATTATATTAAACAAAATCAACCACTGGACCATGCCAGGTCCCTCCCACAGTTTGATTGACATATAACAGGGAAGCAGAACCACACCCCATCATGACCTAGTTTCCTTATAAAGTCTTTCAGATCTCATTTCCATAGCCAAGTTCAGCACACTTAAGGATATTTCACACCATACACACCACAAGCTAAAAAGACTTGAGCTCTATTGGAGGAAAACAAAACAAACAAACAAACAAACAAAAAGTAATATCTAAAGAAAAATTCAGTATTATTAAAACCGATGCAGAGCACTGCAACACATTGACTCTCTGGTCTAAAATATATCACACATTTTCAAAATTGGAAAAGATTTCTTGTAATACTTTAAATTATAATGACCATCCAAGTGTGTGTCATTCGTAATACATAAACTATTAAATCTACAAGTAATAAAGGTCTAAAGACTTCCCATACATGTAAGGGTGACTCAGATGAAAAAGTTAAATATTCACCTAACCTGAAACAAATTGCCAAAATGTTAAGTTCAAAACCTCAGCAATCAAAATGAAAAGAAAAAAATGGAGACATTCCTATCATGATTACAAACAGCCTTAAGACAAAGAGAGACCTCTACATTGTACAGCCAATACACATGATACAGTGATAGTTGAACAGAGATGCTGATAACTAGCATTTACATTCTGAACACCTCATACTTGCAGCGCTCAGGCTTATATCAGCAGACACTCTCTTCCATACAAATGATAACGGACACTACACTGAAACTCCTAAGGAAGCAATCTGTTTAGAGCTTTTCACAATTAACCGTTCCTACACGATGGACACCTGTAGGGTGACATTTTGGAATATAAAAGTCGAGACATGTTAGAGTTGTATGTGTACACAAGAAAAAAGTCTTTTCTTATTTGTCTTTTTAAATACAGTGTTTTGCAAACTTAGAAAAAAGGTTCTTAAAATAAGGTGAACTGCATGCATCAAAATATTAGTCCTCTGTATGACTTCTTCACAGAATTTGATAAATTCCCATTTTGGGAATAGTTGAAATTCGCAGAGGATTTTAAGGAAATGTCCCCTGAAAACCGAACCAACTTTTCTCATATACAAACATACCTGCTATAATAATTAATTATACAAGAGCATGTGAAGTTTCACAGTCTTTAAAACGTCGAAAGCACTTATAAAGTGTATGTTTGCGGTGCTCTCGCCAAAACCTAACTACTAAATTTTATTTGATTTTTACATAATGTGATTTATGTACAGAAAAGTCAACCACATAATTTACTTTGTTATATAAATTAAAAAAAAAAAATTAAAACACAGGGATCCTCCTCCTGATGTCATGGGTCCACGGTAATGTGTAAGGCGAATGTAAGGTGTGGTTCAACAGCATCTATTGTTTGTTTTTTTTTTCCCCTAAAACACGAAAAAGAGCTTTTGTGCCATCTTTGGTCACAGGGAAATTTGTGTGAGTATACGGTTTGAAGTTTAAGGGGTATTTTGAATATACCCCTTCACTTACGCGTCTGATATTCATGGCACACAAAACAGTTTCTGATTTCCTGATGGTCCAGGTCAGCATAGGTATTAACCAGCAAGAAAAATGAAGTGTTATCTCGTAGGTCCCCCAGAAACAGGAAGTAGAATTATATAGGACCCAACAGAGAGAGGAAGTAGAATTCGCCAGGACCCATCTAAGGAAGTAGAATTGATCGAGACCCCCTTGAAACAGGAAGTGTGTCAGCAGTGATGCATGCTCATGCGCAAGCGAATAGGCCAAAGTTCTGTCTCTTTGAAGACCATGCGTTTCAGAGTGGAAGCCATAGACGGTTTTTCAGGCCAAATGTCCCTTTTCATCTTTTGTGGCCCTGCCGCTCAGGAAACAGATCAAACATATACCTGCAAGCCTTGAGAGACACAAAACAGACCATAAAAGAATAAAACTTATCTAAAAAAAATTTACCTCTAATTGTAATGTAACATTATATAGAGGGAATGATTTGACATACAGAAGCATTCAAAAGTTTAGGGTTACTAAGATTTTTCATGTTTTTGAAAAGAAGTCGTGTTAAAACAGTAATATTGTGAAATATTATTTGAGTCAATAACTGTTTTTTATTTTAATATATTTTAAAATATAATTTATTCCTTTGATGCCAAGTTGAATTTTCAGCAGCCATCAGTGTCACATGATCCTTCAGAAAAAAGATACCTTACATACCCCAAACGTTTGAACAGTAGTACCAGGGGCAGACTTAACCAATAAGCAAGGTGCGTAGGGCCCCAGGGAATAATCTGAATTGGCGAAACAGATTTGGCAAACACTCAAGTGCATGTTTGTGCTCTGGAGAGCGTCAAGTTTTTATTCACAATGTGTTTTTGCAGAGTTGCGCAATGTAGCCAATCACAGACATATCTGTTGATTTCTGAATGCAATGACAAAAGAGAGGTGTTTAAGTTAGTCAGAATCCACTCACCACTCAAAACGGCAGTTTTTGTTGTTCGGTGCTGAGTTCTAAACGCTCTTGAAATCTCTCATTATAATAAACAAAGTATTGAGATTTAGAATGCTGTGTAGAGACTGCTTCATTGATTATAACGAAACTTATAACACATTACATTTTCGGTTTGTGTTTCACCAAACCCTACCGATATGCCGTTAGAACACTGCCGTTAGAATTCAGAGTGAGTTGTATGGGATAATTGTTTGCATAAGATTCTAGAAGGCCACATTCACTGCTATTAAATGGACAAGTGCAAGTATGATTTTTTGTGTTCTTTTGTAATCCAAAAAATAAGGTAATATGGCTTTAGAACAACATCAGGTTGACTAAGTAATTACTGAATTTTCACAATCCTAAAGACAAGTTATGAAGGGGTAAATAAGAGTTACAAAGTAAAAGAACACATACTAGCTGGTGTGTTGGGGCCCCATAACTGAATTTGCTTAGGGCCCCACATCACTAAGTCCACCCCTGTGTAGTACATGAGGAAAAGAAAAGAGAATAATTAACAATATAAATAAAAACAATAACAAACAGAGCTGTCTGAAGTGCTGTACCTGTCTATAGTGGTGAAGTCACATCTAAGAATGATGTTTTCTCTCTGAACGCTTTTCTTCCTTCTTCCTTGCCTTGGAAACGTCTCCCTGTTTACACATAAACAGAGAGAACAATCTCTATCAAAGAGATGGATAATTACATCAACAAATCTTTTAGGAATAAATTAAAGTTCAGAATCAATACAATCAACCTGAACATAGCCAGACACCATCATTTGATAACAGTCTATCACTAACACTTAACAGGAAGTTAATATTAAATAGATCAGTTCAGTTCATGTTATTTGTTCCTGTAGGAAAGCCATAGTGAATAGAGCTGGAAGGAAGGAGAAAAAAAGGTTAGAAGGGAAGGAAAAGAAAGCCAAGACAAGTTGGAGGTTTGAAGAGTTATAGCTGAAGAAACATCAGTTTTGGTATGAACAGAAAAAATCTCAATAAACCTCAAACCCCCACACACATTCACAGCAAACACTTTTGGTTAATACTTCTGGTCTTCAGTCTGTGTGGATATAAAGAGGATTTCTGGTATCCAAAACTGTCTACTAAGCCAGTATCATACCAAAAACCTCATGTGCAATCATTATTGTTTTATTATTACAGCACATACACAACTATTCAAAAGTTTGGGGTCAGTAAGTTTTTCTTTTCTTTGAAATAAATACATTTTTAATACTGTTATTCTGCATGGATTCATTAAATTAATCAAACGTGACAGTAAAGACATTTATAATGTAAAATTCTAATAAATGCTATTCTTTTGAACTTATTATTACTACTTGCTAATTTCTTTTTTTAACTTATTAATCCTGAAAAAAAAAATGTGTCACGGTTTACACAAAAATATTATGCATTTAACTGTTTTCAACATTGATAATAACAATAATAGTAATAAATGCTTCTTCAGCATCATAATCAGCATATCAAGGAACATGTGACACTGAAGACTAGTAATTATGCTGAAAATTCAGCTTTGCATCACAAGAATAAATTACATTTTAATATATACGAAAAAAGAAAATAGTTATTTTTAAATTATAATAATATTGCACAATATTAGTATTTTTACTGTAAATTCAACCTTGGTGAGCATAAGAGACTTATAAAAATTTAAAAAAAAAAAACAACTTACTGACCACAAACTTTGAAGCGAAATGCTTCTCGAGTAGTTTTCTTCACTGTGTTAATGGATTTCCCATTTCATGAAATAGGGCATATAGTTGTGTGAAAAAGAAAGTACACCCTCTTTGAATTTTTGTTTTTAACGTATCAGGACAAATGAAAAATCATCTGATCGCTAGCAGCAGCAGCTCTTAAAATGGGTAAATACAGCCTCAGATGAACAACAACATATGACATGATATTACACTGTGTCATGGAGAAGCAAAATGGATAAGCACTGTGTGGAAAAAAACGAAGTGTGTTTTAATAGCCTGAAGAGCCACCTTTAGCAGGAATAACTTGAGGAAATCTTTATGACTGTATGACTTTTCAGTCTCTCATCTTCGTGGAGGATTTTGGCCCACTCTTCTATACAACATTGCTTCAATTCATGGGGGTGGGCAATAGTTTATGCACAGCTCTCTTAAGGTCCTGCCACAGAAATTGAATTATGGCCAAGCATCTTCACTTTGGTCTCATTTGTCCAAAGAACATTGTTCCAGAAGTCCTGTGGTTTGTTCAGATGCAACTTGCCGAGCTGCCATGTTCTTTCTAGAGAGAAGTGGCTTTCTCCTGGCAATCCTTCCAAACATGCCATACTTGTCCCGTATTTTTTCCAATTGTACTGCCATGAACTTTAACAATTAACATGCAAACTGAGGCCTGTAGAGTCTGAGATTTAACTTTTAATAGATTTAACTAATTTTTTTTTTTTTTTGCACGGTCTGACCTTGGGGTGAATTTGCCCGGACGCCCACTCCTAGAAAGATTGGCAACTGTCTTGAATGTTCTCCATTAATTAATAATCTTCCTCGCTGTAGAATGATGGACTTCAAATTGTCTGGAAATGGCTTTATATCCTTTCCAGATTGATGGCAGCAACGATTTCTTTTTTAAGATCATTACTGATGTCTTTCCTCCCTGGCAGTGTATTAACGCATACTTGAATGCTCTAAACCAGACACTAATTATGTCCTGATATGTGAAAACAGAAAAGTGGATGTACTTTGTACTTTCTTTTTCACATGACTGTATCTCTTTTCAAAAATAGACAGTATTGTTAACTTACTTCAAAGATATGAACCATGATATTAGGGAGTGGGACATTATCATGCTCAAAGAAATTTGATCCATTTTCGCAAAAGAGATTTTAAATGTATCATAATATCAATATGCAAGAACTCGGAAAGAGAAAAACTCCACACAGACTGTGCAAACCTCAGCATGTGCAGCGAGGTGGGTGTGGATGTCAGGGACCAGGGGGGCATGGCTCTTCCCCAGGGTGGCAGGCTCTCCCTGTGACCCCATGCCACTCCCCAAGCCCTGGTTTTCAGGAGTGGGAGTGTCCACACGGCAAATCACCTTTCGAATGACCTATGGATGGGTATTAAAGGTCAGAAGTCATCATGAATACTTGGCATGGAAAACTAAAAGAATGTGAGGAAAAACAGGAAAGGATCGGTTAAGGTTATAGAGGAGTGAGCTGCAAGAAAAATGTATAATGTATGCCTTTTAGTATTTAATCTTTGTCTCACTGCCTCTAAATCAGCTCTGAAGAGGTAAAGCTAAAAACTACAAGCAACCTAAGGGAGTAAAATATGTGGCTAAATTAGAAATGGATAAGAAAGTAGGAGAAAAAGATAAACAAAGGGAACAATGGAGATACTTTTCTGGTGATGATGTTTCCATCCTCATCAATAAACTGTTCCTCTGAAACTGACTCGCCAGGTATGTTCTGCACCTCCTCTCCCTAAAGCGAGATAGCGCTTAATTCAATATGCAGACACATAACCCAGGACACCTTCAAAAGCGGCACACCACACCTACAAGTATGTTTCCACACACCCAGAGCCATGTGACCCTGCAAGCAAAGCTGGAACTTCAACAAACCGTCATGCCCACCATCACCACCACAATCAAACAAGGCATTCACAGAAATACACTCTTGTATGTGGATATATCACATTATATCAAACAAGCAAAAAGATGTAAACCCAAACCAAGCCCCTGTAAGCACAAAGATACACAAACTAAACACAGCAAGAATCAAGTGATGTAAAAATAAACATGCGATCAAATATCAGATCACACTGAGTTTCTAACTGGACAAATCAGATCCACTCCACCAGCTACACCGAAATCTGACTCTGACCAAAATCGAATCTTAAACCGACCGTCTTGCAGTTTGAGGATACCTTAAGAATGAGACGTCTACGAAACACTTTAGTGGTGATGGTACGCTCTTCATCCAGCCCAGTCTCTGTTGAGGAGCGCTGCTAATGGATGCATATAAAATACATCTTAATATGTGCTGTATTTCTGTGATTTCAGTTCTCTCATTTAATTAGTATAAATTGTCATCCGTGGATTCTTTTTTCTGTATTAGGATGTGAAGGATTTCACACATTCATTTAACATGAATTTGTAACTCATTCCACTGTAACAAAGTTAAGAGTCAGTTCATAACAGTTATCAAAGCTAGCTACTATATGGTTCTCTCACCTGGACTTTGTGCTCAGCGATCAGAGCTCCTTCTTGTTTGCCCGCCCCTGTCTTCACGCCACTGGCTGTTTCCTGAGACACTGAGCTGCGGGGCACGGCATTGGAGTGCTCACCATTTTGTCGAGGTTTGCCTGAATCACCTCTGGATGATGATGTCACAGAGTCGCTGGAGTTCTCCGGACTGCAAGAGGGTTGAAATGTAAAAAATGTAGCAAGTTAGGGACAAATAACTTGAAAAGATACTGGTAAGAATTAATTAAAAACAAAACCAGAGTTGCCACTGCGTCATCCATCAAGATGGATTGACAAGTTCGCTACACGAGACTATAACAGATGTTGGGACAGAATTCTTGTAATGCACAGAGAGAAGCAATTACACAACATTTTATGATGAAAAGGCGCTTTGGTTTTTAACTGTTATACCTAGCGTGCTCACTCACAAAATCAGACACTGCTGCATTTTACACAACACATTTCGCGTTATGAATTATGATACCGCTTAGTTCATTAATCCGTAGGGTTGGATTGCTTTCTCACCTCAACTGAACCACCCCAGAGTTCATTTTCAATCGGGCCGAGACCACCTCGTTCAGGCGATCTCGGAGCGATTGTTTTGGTGGAGATATGAGTGCAATTGCTTCAAATATGCTTAAACAAACTGAACTAAGGGAGAAAACACACCAGGTTCTGAAACAAACGCTCCAAATAAGCCAAGTGTGGAAACACCCTTAGTCTCAATAGACTTCAAACACACTCAAATTCTCAAATTTGATTTGTCAAGATATAATCCCTTTAAGCATAATAGTAACTGTGAAGTACCTGTTGTCCTGTCTGTCCATGTAGTCTGACCCATGGCTCCGCCCTGAAGTGGGCGGCTCCGCATTAACGTTCGATGTCTCAGTGAGCCAGCCTGTGGAGAGCGAGCACATCTCAGACTCAATTTGTTCAACACCTCTCACTACCTCTCTCACTTTCTCTTTTGTCATCTCCTCATTCACTTCCCTGTCCCTCTCTCTGACGTGGCCTCCTGACACCTCCAATCGCTCCTGTCTCTTCTCGGCTTCCTCCTCCTCCTCTTCTCCTGAGCCAGATTCCCTCAGGACCTCTGCCCAGGGTCGCAAAGGGGACGAATCATGATCTTGGACCTCTTTCAGGGTCACTCTCTCCTGTCCCTTCATGTTAACATTTGGTTCTTCTAATGGTGATGGTAATAATGGTGATGAGGGACTCTTACACTCTTCTTTTCCCTTGTATGCTAGGTCAGTCTGTTCCACCGTAGGGGACGATTTCTGTTGGAAGTGAAAAGACTCTTTTTTCTCATTTCCTTCTCTCTGTTCCCTTTGTTGAGACTCCTGGTTCCCCAGTATATTGTGGTCGTGTTCAGCCAGAGAGGGTTGGTCTATTTTTGGGACAGACTGAAGTGATACAGAGCAAACCGAGGGGTTTAGAGGAGGTTCATCAAGGTCTAGTGGAGAAAACTCAGGGATAATGGGTGAGTCAGGGTCATATGTGACATCTGCAGGTTGTGTTGTGCATTTGGGGTTGTCGGGAGGGAGCTTAGAGTGTGTATGAGGAGCAAGGGAGAGTATGTGTGTGTGAATTTCTGCAGATATTTCAGAGAGAGTGGGAGGCTGGTTTACTGGTTTGGACAGGGGCAGGTCACAGGGTCTGGATGGGGTGATCCTGACAGACTCGTCCTCATTGTCCTGCACTAGCCCCCAGGAGGGGCAATAAGGGGGAGGATCAAAGGGCAGATCTAAGATTGCTTCAAGATCATCAGAACTAGAGGGGCAGATAGGGGGTGTGGTGGGGTTGGGGTTGGTAGTTGACTGCAGTTGAGCCAGGATGTTGTGGAAACCTGGGTGAGATGATACACAGATGGATGGACATGACAGGACACAATTACGATCACACAAGCACACGCACACATATAAAGGCGAAAAAATTATAACTGATTATTTCCTCAAGCTCATGTTGGTTTGAAACAGTATTCGTTTCACTTTTTACAAATGAGTCTTTGTGCAAATGTTCTTTTTTCATACGACGATGGATTGAAACAACATGAGAAGGAGTAAATATCAACAATTTTCTTTTTTTGGTGAACTATTAATTTAAATGTAGACAGACAACCACTTAAGCCCAACTTGAAGAGAAAATGCAGTTTTAGACAAAATTTCAAAGAGCTCCAGCAGACACACAGGCCAACAAACACACAGTTAATACACCATGACAATGAAACCGATTCAGATTTCCAAAAACAGAGGGCTTGTGATTGCACATACACAACCATTCAAAAGTCTCTTTTTGATCTCTTTGATTAATAGTTTTGTTCACCAAGGGTGCGTTAAATTGATCAAAAGTTATGTAAAGTTATTCATAATAATACAAAATATTTATATTTCAAATCAATTCTGTTATTTTAAAGAACAAGTTTCTACAAAAAATATTATCTGTGTTAATGGTTTCCACAAAAATAAACTGTTTACAACATTGATAACAATAAGAAATGTTTCTTGAGCAGCAAATCAGCATATTAGAATGATTTCTGAAGGATCATATGACACTACAGACTGGAGTAACGATGCAGAAAAATAATCTTTGCCATCACAGGAATAAATTACATTTTAAAATATATTCAAATAGAAAACAGTTATTTTAAATTCTAATAATATTTCACAATATTACAGTTTTATTGTATTTCTATACATGCTGCCTTGGAGAGCATAAAAGACTTTTGAACAATATTTATGTGTATATGTACGTGTGATCTCCCCATAGTAAAAGAGCTATGTGTGTTAACTTTGACTTTAAAAAAGTACAGCATTAGAGTTAGCATTATAGTCTAGAATAATAAAAAGTGGGTGTTATTTGTGTTAGTTGGACATTATTACATATGCTGCATAACTGCAAAGAAGCATAGTCTTAATTTCATAAACCAAGTTTCCATCCAGCTTTTGCACAATCGAAAAAAGTGAATATACATAAAGAAAAGTTTTCACAAATAATAGGCCATTATTATTATTAGGAAACTATCATTATGAAATCTCTAATCAGAGGACAACAGTGATGTTGACAGGACTTCATGTAACTGGCTTTGTGAGAAAAAAAAAAACATGGGTTTGGACACATGGCAGTTCATTTGTCCTGTATGCAAATTTTAGGCTCCATAAAAAACATTTGCATTTGTCATGTAGCCTAGGACAGCTTCTGACTATAAAATTAAAACAGACTTACAATTTTATTAAACGCTTTATTTAGTCAGACACAAAAGTATGTTATTTGTGTATTTGTGTATTTTATTTTTTTATTTTTATCATCACTGGAAACTCCAACAGCCTTCCTTCATTTAATTGACGTTCCATTTTTATTTTTGACAAGCTGCATAGATTTTCAAGATGCAATAGCCTATTTTCCACATCAATTTGAAACGAAATTTTATTATGTTTATTAAATTGATGTTGATCTGTGTTTTCACTAATCATCACTAATATAGCTGCTGTTAATTTTTCAAACTACTGCTCTACTATTCTCTTTTAAACTATAGGTATAGGTAGTGCTAAACCATTTTCGCAAAGAAAAAAAACTTGGATGGAAACCTGGCAATAGTCATTGTCAAGATGTGTGTTGCAACTCAATATGAGGAGGACTCAAAATCTGGCTAAACAAAAATGACGATAATTATGTCTCTTCAGATGAAGAGCTCAAAAGTAGAGGAGTTAGGACAGAGGGATGGAGTAGTGAGGGGTGGTCCTGGGGGCACGCAGGGGCAGTGACAGCAAGCACAAGGGGGGTAATGGCGTGGGCGGTGGGGAGAAGAAGACGAGACACAGGCAACGGGATGCACAGAGGGAAGAGAATGGCAGGGTGAGGGAGAGAGACAAATTCTACGTGCGGACATGGGAGATCCAAGAGAAGGAGTGAGAGAAGAGAGAGAGAATGAATACTTGAGAGGAGCACATGGGAAGAGAGAACTGGATGATGAGCCTTGGGCCAAATCAGGATACAGTTGTATGTGTTGTGTGAAAAAAAAAAAAAAAAAAAAAAAAAGAACATGCAAGTTAGAAAGATATGGCAATGACTTTGAATGAGAAGAATGAACGGGGGTCTGGGTGGGGGAAATGAGGGATTGTACTGGGGGAGAGGAGAGGACATGTCATTTTGTAGCTTACAGAGGGGGGCATAGGAGATTGTCAGGAGACGACGACTACGGAGAGAAGGATGATCTCCTTCTTTCTCTTCTTTTTCCCCTCTCTCTTTTTATCCCTTGCTCCAGGGCAGGGGAGGAGAGGAGAGAAGGATAGATGGAGGAGGAAGCAGATCGACAGCTTGAGAGGTAGAGGACAGCTGAGTCTTTTAGCTGAGGCATGCGCTGTGGTCCAATATGTAAAAAACAGCTGATATATAACACTCTTAGAAACTAAAATCAAAACAGCTTCATCAGGATACAGCTGATAACAACATGCATTTGGTTTAGAAGTAACTCTTTCCTGTCCTTTCAAAAAACAGAATTAATGTCATGGATGAGAACAGTTTGTTTTTATGTTCCACTAGGAATATTCTCTATGGCATTCATTAAAACTGTAAGAAAAGTGTGTACATGTGTAACAGGAAAACAGTTTCGAACGGCCCTTCCTACACTTCTTGAGGCAAAGCATCATGCTGAGATTGCTTCACGCTACATGACCATATACATGCATGTTCAAACCAGGTCCATGCATATGGTGTTGGGAGGAAGGGAAAGGGGTAACAGAAATGAAGAGTCTCTGAATACAGAAAATCTTTCAAATAAAAGAATATTAAGTGATTCAACACACTGTGTGTGTGTGTGATTGGGGCCTTTAAAAAGATGCTTGTGATCTGATCTTACGTATATTAAATGTGCCAAAGTCAATGTCTGAATGTAGACTTCAAGTGCAAGATAGTTTCTATTTGTGGCCCATCTGTGATTAACACTTTGGCAAACTGCACAGGGAGGTTGTAGAGGAAAAAACACAGGTGACAATAATAAAGGAATGAGTTGGGGGGGGGGGGGGGGGGGTGAGGTCAGGTGGGGGGGGGGGGGGGGGGTCAGCTAGATGGGGCTAAACTTTACCATCCGCCTTTTCCTGGCACACAGCGCTATCATCTGCAAAACTTCTGGTGCCTGAAATGTTACCATAGTCAAATATGGGCCCTTCCAGCAGAGTCACAATATCCATCCGGCTCACTTTAGTCAGGACCGCCGTCAGTGCATCCGCTAAGAAAAAAATTTAAATAACTTAATTTTATATGGTTAAGAAAGATATTACAAGAACTTCACAGTATGAGAAAGAAATGAAAAGAAAGAAACGGAAAAAAAAAACAGGCCAGGAGAGATGGATAGAAAATGATTCTCACTTGTGGCGTTTTTCCCATCCCGACTGACCCACTTCTTAAGGAGCATAAAGCTCTGGGCTGTGAGAGAGTTTGGGTTCTCTGTGCGAATGTGGTTTATCTCATCTACAGAAAAATTCATCTCTCGAGCCAGCTCTATAGAACAGCAAAACACATCATATTATAACTAGAATCATATAACTAGCAGCATCTCTGCACAGACAGCTATTAAGAAAAAAATGATGTAGAGACAAATTAGTAATAAATTAACAAACAAAGTTTGTTGGAGATTTTATGTTTCTGACCTTTAAATAAACACTTGAAAATGTAATCAGAATCTGATATTTAGAAATATACAGTGAAGTAGTATATTGTCAGATGTGAAGAATTACGACTGCACTACAATACCAGGCACAGGCACAAGAGGGCACTACAGCAGTGCATTGTTGAGGATTGTTTCCCTTTGATTATTAGTTATCAAATTATCATTTGAATTCCTTCTTAAATATTTAAAGTTTCAAAAGGACAATAATAAATAATTAGCACAATGTTAAGTGGAATGTAAACTCAGTCACAGCAATCTTTGTCAGTCATAGCGAGTCCCACCTGTCCAGCTCAGACCCAGGTGATCAGCCACAATGGCCATGCGAAGGTCTGTTCTCTCACAGGGACTCTGTGGACCTGTCATGACATACAGAACATTGCAAACATGTTACTTATTCACTTCAAATGAAAATTCCAGATGACGTCCTTCTTTTCTGGCCAAAACAAGGAAAAAAATTAACAAAACTATTTTTCTGAAACAGAGACTATGTACAGGAGTGGAAAAACTAAGAGACGTTTTTAAAATAGTACTGTGTTTGGCTAGAAAAGGAAGAACAGACAGATGGTGAACTACAATGTTTCAGCTACACAGTTGGTGCTCTGATTGTATATGTAAAACCAATTTTCTACAGAATCTATGCAGGCAATAACTATGAGTTTATACAATGATATAAAAATAAAAACAACATACCGGTAGTAACAAAAAAAAAAAAAATAGATTTTGTTGAGATGAGGCATGCAGACAACATAGTATTGTACATTTTATCTAACAAAGTTCACAAACACTGAAGCAGATATAAATTCCTCCACGTTTGTTTAACCAACCCAGCACAGATACACTGTTCAGTGCCCCACCTCTTATTATGATAAATTATTTGTGGAAGGTAGGGGAGAGAGAAGGGGAGATCTGACAGGGACAGATACAGTACGGTACAGTCACACAGCACAGTGATGAGAGAATGACAAGAATGACAGCTATTGTTCACGCCACAGGCAATCCAATCAGTCACAAAGGCTCATGCAACTAAGGATCAAGTAAAGTTTTCAATAAAGTTTTACAAACTAGGCTTGATCTCCGCGACGGGGGGCGACCTGCGAGCCCCTTCGTTCTTACTGCCCTCCTTCCCTCCTCCAGTCCGCTTACTCCTCCTCCTCTCACTGCCCGCTGCCCTTGTGACCTTTGTCCTCGAGGGTGTGACCCTTCGGGAGGAGCCAGCGGAGAGGGAGGGCTGGGACTGAGAGGGGTCCGATAGTGAGGTGCTTCGTGATGTGCTGCTGTCCTCTTCCGATTGCGACTGCTCTCCCTGTGTCTGTTTCTCCTCGTCTGAAAGTCGATCAGCCACCTTTATTGCTTCTCCGCTAACATTCTTTAAGAACTCAATTGACTGTCTACACACCTCGCTAAAGTTGCCCCTACTTGCCTCGCTAACCGAAACACCAGAAGCACCAGATGACCTCTCTTTGAAAGGCATCCTGGAGGGAGCTACTTGTCGGACTGATCTCTCTGAGTCTGTGGGCTTGCTTGACCTTGGAACTACCTGAGCTGTGACAGCTGAGTTAACTGCACCATTTCTTTTGATGTCCTTGACAGGAATTCTAGACTTGGGCTCAGGCGTTATGGATGCGGGATCCACTTTCCTTGCCTCTGGCCTCACAACCTGCTTGGGCTTTTGCTTTCCTGAAGTGTGTGTGTTAAAACTGAAGCCTGCTGCCTTGACTGGGAGTCTAGACTTTTGCTGCCTGTTCTCTGTGACTACTTTAGTCTGATGACTTTGAGTGCTAGCTTTCTCCAGTCTCTCCACAGACTCCCTACAAAACTGAGCTTCTATTCTACTAGCTTTCTGTAAGGTGGGTTCAGAAGATGACTGCAAATTGAAAACTACACTACCACACTGAATGTAGTTGGCCTGCACATTAGAGCACTCTAAGTTATTGTTGTTATTGTAGTTCTCTGAGGGGTAATCTTTTCTGCCGGTTGGGGGAGAGTTAGTGCTATCAAAGTGACTTTTAGATAATTGAGACTCCATGCTAATGTATTCCAGCATCTGACTGTCTGAGGACTCAGTTTTAACATCAGTCAGTTCAGCTGAGCCAGGGTCTTTCTTTATAGTAATGGAAGCTGCGATGCCCATCTTAATGGGGGTGCGTAATTTGGGGTCGACCTTGGAGGCTGTGACAGTGCATGAGGTGGTGTCAACGGATGAAGGTGCTTCCAGGCAGTCAGCACTGCCCTGCACTGCGCTGCCTCTGGATGGTGTTATATCTGTGGTTTCCTCTACCTTCCCCTCTACAGCTCTTTCCCCTGCCTTTGAGTGAGAGGTGACTACCCCCGCACTTCTGCCCCCTTTCCCCTTGTCCCCTGACTGCCCATCTGATGTATGCTCACCAATCTGGAAAAACTGAAGTCTCTCTTCAACAAAGTCCCTCTTGCTCATGTCAATAGCACCACTGCGGGTCATCTCAAACATCTTGCCCTCATGGAAGGGGAAAGGGTTGGGCTCACTAGTTGGGGTGCTCTCATCTGTTGGGGTTCTTGCAGGAGTGGTATCCGGCGTGGTGGCTTGCGATTTGTCGTCCACTGACAAAGCACAGGGTTTTGGATCTTCGTCTTTGTTTTTAGCATCAAAAGCTCCCTCCTCTCCCACATTACCAGACCATGGATCAAAATCCAAGCCTTTAGTAGCCACAGTTTTAAAGGTGGTGTTTATGCCCTCCTCTAGTTGGTGCTGGAAATAATTGTCTGCAAAACCTTGTCTATCAGGGTGTCTTCCCTCCAAAGAGTAGATTTTATCCTCTTTCCCATTGTTTGATTTTTTCCCAGATGACCGCTTTGTTTGTGCCTTTTCCCCTGTTTCCTCATTTGGCAGGCTCTCCTCTTCAATCACTTCAAGTTTACTCTGGCTGAAAGACCGATCTCCTGCTTTTCCCTCATTCGACATGCTGGATGTTTTAGGGTCACTCAGTCCATCATCCTCATCTTGTAGGTCATACCCATCAAGAGAATCTATCTCAGTGGCATCTGTATCATGGGAAATTCAGCAGTTGTTGCTAAAGAGCAATCAGTGATAGATTGATCATTTCCATTCTGTTCACATTCTACCTCTTCTCCTTTCACAATGCCATTGATACCTGACTCCTTGTGATGTGAGCCGTTTCTCTCTGGTTTCCTGGGCTTAACACGTTTCTCACACTCCTCAGCCATTTTGAAGGTGTACTTCTTAAGGGGGGCAGGGTGAAAAACAGATTCATCATCACTAGAGTCACTGTTGTCAGCTCCAGGTGGGAGAGGGGAAGGAGGCTGAACTCTGATTATTGGGTCTGCAAGCAGATGCCTGTCATGTTCCTCTTGAAGGTTTACCTCAATCATCTCTGTTTCTGCTTCTGAGGAAGGACATGACCCCCTCTTTTCAGGGTCACCATGTTCAGTCTCTAAAGGTGGTGGTGGAGGGAACTCGATGTAAGCTATGCGTTTGTCTTTTGATCTTTTTCCAGACAAGTCTTGTTTTCTTTTTGAAGATTCTGATGATTGAGTGGCAGGTTTGGCTTTTTCTGCTGGTAATTCCTTGAAAATGAATGTCTTCTGCTCCTCTTCCTCAGACTCCTCTGGGATTGGGCTAGGCATGCCAGCTATGGAACCAATGACAGGCTCTGGAGCCCTGGAGTTCAGATCGTAGCTGACCTCCTCTGATGTAGGCGTCTCAGGAGTTACCGGACTCTTCCCTGAACTGTCTATAATTGTCACCTGTTCTAGCGTGTCATCTTCAGGGCTTCCCTGTGGAGATGGCGGCTGTTTCTGTTTAACAGAATAAAACGCTCCACGTGTTTCATGCACTGTCCTACTCTCGTGGCTTACTACTTTTTTGTATGTGCTCAGCTGTCCAGTAGCAGTTTCTTTCTCATACTGTTTACCCACTTGAATGCTGACATACACAGGAAGAGGTTTAATGTCCGCAGTGACACCTGGGGTCACTTTTTCAATATACTCAACTTGGTTATCATCTACACCATTACAGACAATATTAACAATCTGCCTACTAGAATCTGAGTTCCCTACAGATGACAATTCACTAGGTGATTTGCTGGCACCTGAATTAGGGTGCTGTCTATTTCTGGCTATGTGAGACCCTGTTCTTTCGGATTTAATGGAGGAATCTAACTTTAAAGTACTACTTTGTTGATGATCTATAAAACTAGATGACACCCTAACAGGAATTTGTGATTCCGAGTTTTTTTTTAGAGCACCGTTGCATTTTTCAGCATTACCTGGGTCTTCTCGAATTACCAACTCTGTGTAAATTATCTTTTTAGTTGTTTCTTCTTTTGTAGTATTTCCATCACTCAATGAGTGCTGCTCATTCTGTGTGTCATCCTTTTGCCTATCATGCACTAGGGTATGTGTGAGCTTTGTCTTTTGGCCTTTCAGTTGCCCATTGCCATGGTTTTCCCAAGTTTTGTATATTTTCCTGTCTTCATTGACAATTTGCTCCTTACTGTAAATGTTTTGGTGATGTTTTGGTGAAGAGCTATCCGACTTATTTCTCTGTCTGTCAATCTGATTTTGGGCAAATGCTTGAGCCTTTCTAACATTATAACTATGGCCACCCTCACTATCTTTTTTGAGGCTTCTCTCATTCTCTGAAGATTCTGTTGACTTTGGGAGATTCCCCCCTGCAAAAACTTGGTAAACTGGTAGCTTACTTTCCTGCAGCTTCCTTACGGGGGATCCTGAAGTTTGTCCCCATTGTGGACCTTTATCTTGTTTCTGGGCCTCTGATTCAAATTTCATTCGTACTGAGCTAACCTTAGATGATGAGGGTTGGAAATATTTAGATGATTCACTTACACTGCTAGCAGATGAGCAGTCGCCCTTTTTTGGGTCATCACTGTATTGAAGCAAGACCCGTCTTTCAGGACTGCTTGGTAGACTGGCACATTTTCTGTCCTGGGATCCATACTTATCCCTAAACCTGTCTCTGCTCCAGTCCTCTCCAGTCCCTCCATTTCTATGAGCTGACCTCTCTGGGCTACTACAAGTTGAGCTGGGCCCAGAACGAGTCTCCCTTGCATCTTGTCTGCGATGCTTCTCAGGGGATTGAAGCTCATCATTAAGTTTTTCAGTTTTATCACGAAAGAATTGCGAGACTTCACTAAGTTTTTCCTCTGCCTCTTTGACAGTTCGGTCTACTCTATCCTCATATTTTTGCTTCTCTCTGCTTTTATTCTGCCCGTCCTCTGAAACTCTCATCCAAATAGACCTTTTTGGACTATCAGGATCAGAAGCATACTGCAACAAAGTGAGTTTGTCATAACTGTCATCATCTGATGATCTACCTGACATATCAGGCTTTAGCATAAATTCTCTAATAGAGCCACCTTGTGCTCTCTCACCATAGTATCGAGACCTGTCAATCACAGATTCGTCTGAGTCTGAATGGGATGAGTCAAATTTTTCTGACAGGAGCATTTTCTCTGCAAACTTGTATGATTCTCCCCTAGTTTCGGATGATTCATCATCATGGTACTCCACTGACTGCTGACTAAGCAATTTCAAGGTCTTATCATTCTCCACAGAGACAGGCATATGTATTCTGGAGTCCAGATAACAAGGAAGAGATTCTTCAGCTTCTATGTTGTCTTGTTGCTCATTGCCCATTCTGTTTTGTATTTCTTTCATGCCACTTTTGCCCTGAAATATGTACATTTCCTTCTCAGGGTGATTTTTTGTTTCTCTGATAATTACTTCAGTTGGTTCAGCTTTGTTGCCTTTCTCAATGTGAACCTCAATGATGCGCTCGACTTTGGGCATTGGGTCTAGAGGCCTAACAGATGAATCTGACCCTTCACTGCTGCTTTTGTGCTCAAACAGGCCTGTTAACTCTCTGGAAGGATCCTTTCCAGACTGGAAGGCCTTCATTATGTCTCGTACAGACATGGTTTCCTCCATCCTCTCAGATATAGCCTCTTTAGCAGGAGGTTTGTGGTACACCATTCTTGTAGTTGTTGTTATGTGAGTTTCCTCTTTGACTCGCATGCCTTTGCCCATCACATCATCCTCTGCATTGACTCTGGCTTGGTAAGCTTTAACTCTTTCTTTAATAGACCCACCAGGTGATCGGGGCTCAGTGTCTGCACAACGCAGTGGAGGCTTTGTCATTCTAGCATCTTCCAATGCTGGGTCCTTAGGATCGTCTGGATGCTCATAGCTCCGTATGACATGTACAACCTCAGTGCGTGTTTCAGTGATGACAGGGGGAATCTCCTGAAAGAGGCCTTTGGGCCCCATTCCCTCAGCACTTTGGGGAGCTGAGGGGGTTCTCTCACTGCGAGTCTCAAATCCACTGTCGGAAAGTGGACTCTTGTCTTGGTCATGGGAAACGTCATCGGGGGAGTCCAGTGCTATTTCAGGACCAAACAATGCATCAGCTAACTTTGAAAATTCTTTTTCTGAAGGTGAAGGGCGCATGTTAGTTGGAGGCATTTTGAGCTTGTTCTCCTGTAATGCCATTGCAGGTTTCAGGACACGTTTCTGTTTCTCCTCTCCTTCTCTTCTTGCTTCCTCAGTTCTTTGTTTAGCCTCTGCTATTTTAGAAAGAGAGCTTGTGCCAATGTCATTAGTTAGGTAATCAACAACTTTAGCAAGATTAAAATCTCTGTCAGATACTGGTTTTGTTTTCACTTGAGGGGCTAATGTTTCATATCGAGGGGGGCATCTCCATTCATTTTGTTGATTATCATCTATGTCATCCTCTGGGACATCTTCTATTTTGCTGTTTTTAATATTTGCCTTACTCTCTCTCAAAACATCCTTGCTAAGAATTTCGCTGACTTTGACCAGGTCCTGTTTTACCTTCTCTACGATCTTGAAAGGCTCCTCATCGTCCACTTTATGTTCCTTAGAGTGACAATGATAACCTTTGGAGCTTGAATTTGTATCAGTTTGTAAAATTGCAGACATTCTGATTAGGTCCTCCTTCATGTCAGCAACATCTTTTAATATCTCCTGACTGTTCGACAGAGGGGATGAAGAGTTAGCAGATTTTAGTGTTCCTGGGGACATGTGCAGGGGAGTCTTGACAGGAGACAGAGTTCTGGCAAAAGAGGACTGAGTCTGGGTATTAACCTCTTGGGGCATGGCCTTTCTGGGGGACAGGAGAGCAGCTGTTGACTTGGAGACTTCAGGGAGCTTTTTAAACTGGTGTTCTGGTAAGACATTTATAACAGAATAGACAGGAACTGTAATGGTGCTGGAAGTTACAGAAGTGGTAGAATTGGGAGGGGATCTGAGGGAGACATACAGTGAGTTGGACCCAGAGGAACGGATAGACTGGTAAGAGGATGAGGGAGTGGAGGACACTGACTTTAGAGTGCCGTAGCCAGCAGAGCAGGAATTAAAAGTTTTTTCCACTTCATCAAAGGCTGCATTCACATTTGTTGTTGCTGCATTTGTTGTGGCTTGAATTCTTTCCTGCAGGGTGCTGGTAAGATGGGTTGTTGGGGAGGAGGAGCGATATTTAGTTGGGGAAACTGTCCCATTGATCAGCGCAGCTGCTGTAGTGGCTGAGCCGGATTTC
The DNA here is from genome assembly GCF_016745375.1 of Pimephales promelas. The sequence continues at coordinate 21,603,401 of NW_024121099.1, read as the reverse complement.
AATGGTGAGGAGAGGGACGACAGGAATCCTCTGGCAGAGGCATCAGTGTTGGTTCTGATGGAGGAAAAACCAGGGACAGTTTTAATGGGGGAGCAGGTTGCTGGAGGGTTTGAGGTTACAACAGACTTGTATGGCAAACTTGAGCTGTACATGTTTAGTGAAGACTTAGGTGAGGCTGGAGGGGTCATAGAAATTGAGGATCTTTCCAGCAAGGTCCCGCCAGATGCTACTGGTGAGGTCCTGGCTGAGAGCCCTGTGAGGCCTTTAAGTGAAACTGGGTCAGGGGAACTCTTCCCTGGAGAGGACAGAAGGGTGGGGGAGGCTTGGACTGGATACTGAGCACCTTGAACAACAGTCTTTATTGGAGAGGAGATTGTTCTGTAGGATCGAATCGGTGATGCAATGTCGCTGGCAGATTTGATGGAAGACGCTGGTGAACCCCCAATGATGGATTTTATAGGAGAAGCAGAGTTCACAGACCACACCGACCTCAGTGGAGAGGCTGAGGGGGTGTTGGATGAGGAGCTCGAGAGGGAGCCAAAACCAGACTTGGTCTGGCTGGGGACATTGACGGGAGAGCTTGTCGCCCAGGCCTGGTAGGTGCGCGTCGTAAAGACAGGCTTGTAAGCGTAGCCAGAAGGCTGCGGCGTGGTTTTTGGAGTGGTGTTATGGCCTCTTTCAGCTGTTTCTAACATAATCAAATTAATAAAAGTAAACAGAAATAGTTAAATAAGAGAGAAAAGAGAAACAAGATTTAGTCAGGGAATAAATCCAGAAACAACCAGTAGAGAAAATACTGAAAGTGTGGAGGCTTTTGACAATGGAGAGCTAAGTGGGAAAATAAAGTAACTAATGCCTGTGATAAATGGGTGGAGATGCAAAATGATGGTAAAATATCAGCCACTTAAATAAGATAACAAGCTCTAAATATTCAGAAAATATGTTCAGATTTTAATTGGAAAACAATATAGTTTTCCAATTATAGTCTCTTCATTTATACTTAGGAAAGTACCAGTGCTTTGTAAAGAGTGCATTTAGATTCAGTCAATAGGATTTCGTAAAGAGTAGATTTAGATTCAGTCAATAGGATTTATATCAAACTAGATCTGTGTAATAGGCCTATGTAATTTTTAAATTACAATCGATATATATATATATATATATATATATATATATATATATAGTTGTGGACAGCATGAATATGATGATAAATCAAAAATGGCTGTAAAAAATAAATCTGCATTGTTTATCCTTTTGATCTTTCATTCAAAAAATGTTGCAAAAATCTAACCTTTCATTGCAGAAAAAGAATTGAAAATGGGGGGTGAAATCACATCATAATAATTGTAGAGTTCAGATGCAAAAGCCTCTAAATGCCATTTGAAATTTTCTTCTTTAATGATGATTTTTATCAAACTTGTATATTTAAGTTCAGTAATTTCACTTAAATAACAATTAATAGGTAATTATCTTTGCCATTTAAGTGAAATTACTGAACTTAAATATACAAGTTTGATAAAAATCATCATTAAAGAAGAAAATTTCAAATGGCTTTTAGAGGCTTATGCATCTGAACTCTTCAATTATTTAATAACAGTCGGGGAGCCAATACTTATGACCAGCGTGTTTTGGAGAAAAGCATTTATTTCACTTTCAATTTTTTTGATTGAAAGTTTAGATTTTTGCTAACTTTTTAATGAAAGATCAAAAGTATAAACAATGCAGATATATTTTTTACAGCCATTTTTTGATTTATCATCATATGTATATATTCATATATTTAGCCATCATATTAATCGGGGGTGTCATTAATGCTGTCCATATATATATATAATTTTTGATCATATTTACCACTCATTCTGACCACAACTATATATATATATATATATATATATATATATATATATATATATAAGTACCGCTGCTAGATCTGTGCATTAGGCCTTGCAAGTGTAAATGCAGACCTGCCACTTTTTATTAAATAGTTAATATTAAACAAAAATGAAGGGTAAAAAAAATAACACTCACCGATCACAGCTGGGTAACTTTAATACATTTAATATTTACATTAATAATTACATTTTAAAATAAAGGAGTGTGTTAAATAGTTAAATAGCCGATTAGTTAAATATTTATGAATACCTTATAAATCTGAACAATTACAAGGCAGTTTTAACAAGTTACAAAAAATACATCCTAAATAAATGAACAAGCAAGTGGTAAAATATTGATATTGAGTTCCATGGCTTTTTTATCATGAGCAATTACAAGAACTGTCAATAAAACAAGTTCTTTTGAAAACAATACAATAAATAACAATAAAAAATAATGATGGGTTTATTCAAAAACATAACAGGCAATACACAACCTGTGTAGACAATGTGGTAGCAAATGATATAAAATGTCTAACAATGGAAAAAACAACACGCTACAAATAAAAAAAAAAAACATAGCAAAAAGCAAGCAAACAAATGTAATTGTTTATGACTAATGTACACAGACATGATATACTGGCAGTTCTGTTTTTGAAAATGGTAAGATATGAGATTATTGTGCCTTCATATACATGCCTGTATCAGATGCCTATGTATGTGTGACATGTATGATTATGTCATGCTGATGTTTCAACAACAAAGAAAATGTAGGACTCACTGGATGCTGGATCGGCCAGATAGCTGTAGCGCTTTCGCAATGCTAATGAGGCAAAGGTATGTCGTCGATCTTTGTCATTCTGCAATAACAAAAGTAAAAATCCTATGTAAGAACAAAGTGACAAAAATCGCAGAAAAAGTGGCTAATTACTATAATTTCCTTTTGATTGTTTTGAAAGTACTGTATCAATGTTGGCCCAGATTTATCTTTGAAGGAATTATTATTTGATGTGGTGCATTTAATTTAGGATATCAGTAAAACATTCCAATCGCTTCAGTTTCTGTAAGGAATGCAGTGCTACATTTCACTTTGAAATGCGTTCTCCTGAGAGAGGCTCAACTATGCAAGCACTGCCCATTTGCTAACAGTGTGAAAGGTATTTTCCAGTGAAACTGCCTAATTGCTTCACTTTGAAATAAAATGAAATAAAACACAAAAATCAAATCTGCAAAAGAGAAATGTGAAAAATGTTTCCAATAAGCCACAAAAATAACAATGCTTTAAATCTACTGATAAACACAAAAGGGAGGCATGCACTTTTTGCCTGACCAATGACCTGGAACAAAAGCTTTTGACCAATCACATAAATAAGCGCATGATCACATAAGCACCACACTAAAGTCAAAGGTGGACAAGTTATGAAATATGTACCTCATCATCAGGATCTGACTCCATTTCCTACAATTTCCCACGATGCATTGTAGCAATACATAATGGAGAGGCAGCAGCCGAGGATGGTGAGTATGTGAAGATGGCGTTGAAAGAAGAGGAGTAAGAGAAAAGGAGTTTAAAGATGACAGTAAGGGAGTGGAAAAGGTAAAAAAGATGCAGATGCAGATAGATTAAAAGAGAGCAAGACAAAAGGAAAGGCAAAATAAAGTTATAGCTAAAGCAGCAACACAAATAGCTCTGTGACAATGTATAATAGTCGAAGACTCTAGATAACACTAGAGAAAATGTCACAGAATCATGTTTATTTATGTTCTTCTTACCTTCCTGTGAGTTGGCAGTGTGAAGTTGAGGTTGCAGATTGCACTCTGTGGCAGGCCTTTTGCGGTTTTAGGTTCTCTGAGGAAAGATATTCTCCCACATGGCTCTTGGCCCATATCTCTGACCTACAAAATCCATACACACATATAGAATGACAAAAAATCTTAACAGTTTATATTGAGCCGAATTCGTGGGATCTGCTGTGTCGAGATCACATGACCAGCTGATACTAATTATTTTCTTTAATTTAATTTATCCATTTTGAGACCTACTGTAAAGCAGGAATCAAATTTGAAATTAGTATAAACAGTTTAAACATTTGTTATGTTATCCATGTTATATTGTGAATAAAATATTGGCTCATGTGATATGAAAGTCTTTTAGTTTTCACTTTAGTATTCAAATTTTAAAAAAAACGTCCCAACTTTTCCATAATTCGGGTTGTACATACACCTTTAACTTACTTTATATCTTCGATTTTTGCATTTCAAAATCCAGATTTAACTGTTTAGCTGATTTACGTTATTATACTCGTTTAGTGAAATTCTGTATGTGCATCTTTACAGTTTTTTTATCGATTTGACATTTCTCCAAATAATTGTGGTTGCTCTCAAAACCTTTAAAAGCAAACTAAACACTCTCTTGTTTACGAAACAGTTTAATTTTCACAAGTCTAAATATCATGCTTGTACCTCAACTTTAATATGCTGGAAGGAACACCAAACCAATACAAAATATCACTCCATTTGCTCCTGATCACCCTGCAGTTTAAAAAATGTGTATGGCCCAAAGACAGTATTGTGTGACACAACACAAGTGTTTGAAATGGTAGCACATACTATATAGTGATGTTGCCTCTTCTTTGTCCAGGGACATTGACAGGGGCAAAACGTTTATTTTGGGCTGAACTTTCTGTTCAGCTTCTCTCAAGGAAAGACCATCATTTATAACATGGAAACTCATCTCTACCCTATCATTCTACCTCTTTCCTCCCTCCTCTTACACCTTGCTCTCCCCTCGCTTTCCATGTCTACTTATGTTTTCTTCTCTTGGTCTTTTTCCACTATACCACTCTGCCCTCCACTCTACCTACCTCTTCTCCCTCAACTCTTCTTGCTCCATCTCTTTCTACTGACCTTACTCACAGCAGAGCAATCTTTGATTTTTAACAGGAATGAAAGGAAGGCTGTGAGGGATAAACATCTCTTCAGTGGGTTGTTCTGTTATTTAATGCGTTTTTGGATTGTTCTGCTGACGAAATCCTGTGAGAATGTTCAGATCACCGTGTTAATAGTTTTGAAAGCAGTGATCTGAGTTTGGAGAAACGTGTCAAACCGACTGAGAAACACTGTAATAGCTGGAAGAATTAGGATGAATGAGCCACTGTCTCTCAAACCTTGATGTTGAATGGGAGTCGGTTCTCTTTGAAGGCATAGAAGTTGAAGATGAGTTGCTGGCCACTCTTTGCCAGAGGAGAGATGTTACCGTAGAAATCTACATGAATGGGCTTACCCTCCAGAATCTGACAAAAAAAAAAAAAAAGGACAGGTCATAAGAAGCTGTACATTTATGTCTTTATGTAGTCAATAAATTATCAGAAAAGTGCTATTGTTTGAATATAGGATAATATAAACGTGTGGGTGTTTTTATGAATATGGACTGAATGACAGGTACAACTTCTGTCATGTTTTTTTCTTATATGTGTAAACATGAATATTCACAAACTCGTGATGACTCACTGTTTCCAAACACTGACAGTATGTTCATCGTTAATTATTTATGTGAAAGTGTATAGTGTTGTGTGTGTGCATGTGTGAAGGCTAGAGTGTGAGTTACAGTTGCACACCTCAATGTCTTTGCTTCTTGCCACCTCCTCAAAGTTCTCCTGCTGCTCCAGAGTTTTGTCGACTTTGTCATCAGTCATGCAGAAGCAACGGAGGCGGGATTCTACAGGGTCGATCATTTTAGCAAACACCACAAACTTGGCCAGGTACGGAACACAGATCAGCTCTCGGTACAGCTGAGATGCTAAACCCACCGTCTCACTGATCTGCTGACAGTCTGCCAACCAAAATCTACAGAAAGGAGAAGAGAGGGGTGGGGGATGGCCTAGAATAAGGAAAATTCTCCCCAATTCTTCAATTTTTCACAAATATTTACAGTTCTTTCGCTGCTACAACTCCACATGATGAAGAATCTTAGTTCTAAGATGTTTACATGACATAAGTTATGGAAACAAGATCTCAGCTGTTTGACACAAACAATCAATGTGTGTACCAGTGGTGCTCAGCGTGTCAGTCAAAATCCAAAAAAAAAGACCACAAATCTATTCTGATTGTTTCATAGACAAAAAATGCAAAAAAAACAAAATACGACTATAGAAGCATTTCTTTAGTGTAAGAAAATAAATATGTTAATCAAAAGGAGGAAATAACATATCTCACATATTTTGTTGTTGATGATGTCAAAGACTGTGCGTACAGTATATACATTTTTTTACATAAATTAATCTTATTAGTAGCTAGTCAAATTAGGAAGATCCCAACATGAACATGTTGCATGACATGCATATTCCCAAAAACAACCAACAAAAATATGTAACGTAATATGAAACCCAAACTACATTAAATGCAGGGTCAGTGCCAACGTGAATATGCATGGTTTAATTTTGCATATTGCTGGGCTTATGCAGTTCAAGGTAATCGTGTCAATTGATGTTAATTATTAATTAATAAATGTTTATTTTTAAGAACATTATTGTTAGGAACTGAAATTCACAAAAACGTGATTTGTATATTTAGCGACATTTAAGCAGAAAGATAAGCATATCCTCACACTATTTATAGAAAAGGTGTCTGTTATTTAATGACCTTATGTGAACCTCTTCTCACTAATTCATTTTTCTAGACAACAGTCTGCGGGCATATTTGAGTTCAATCGGCATCTGACTTTGCAGATGTGCAGATGAACATGATTAGAATGTTATAAATGAATCTAGGGCACAAATCCTCCACTGTCTCCCACTCGGAAGCAAATGATTAGAATCTGCATGTGATAAAGTTCAACATCAACTGTGACTCACCTGGCAGACACATTTGTGGTGAAGGAAACACAGTCTGTGACAAAGGAGAGAGGAGTGGTCCCAGTGATGTCTTCCCACTGTGCGGGGGATGTTCCACCTAAAAAGATGCAACACTTTTAAACACGGGTGTCGGGAATCACTGCAGAGCTTGTGATATCTGTTGGGTATGATACTTTATTTATTGGTCCTTTTTATTCGATAGCAGCATGGAATTTGAAGTCACTTGCAAATGCATGCTTTATCTTAGGATATGTTTACACGACAATGATATGCTTAAAACGAATAAGTTTTAGTTCCTTGAGATTTCCATGTAAAGACAACGCCATTGTTAAAACGATGAATACACGAAAATGACTAAAAATCCTGTATATGCATGTGTATGACGTCATCATCTTCAGAGATTTGTGTTGTGTTGTTTACACAGAGACTGTTCTCAAAAACTTGCACTTTGAAACCTGTTTTCAAAACTTTGAATTTTCACGAACCCAAAAACATCATTGTCATTTAATCAAATGGGCAAAACACATAAAAGTTTTACGTTTTTAGTTGAAAACAATGTTGAGCCCCAATTTACCTGCTCTTTTAACTCTATTAAACCAAGTGTACCCAAATCTCAAATTAACGTGCGTTTGTTGTTGCACATTCATTAAGCCATCATGATTCATTGATATTTCTGCTCAAGAATGAAAAAAACTCTGAAGTTTAAGTATTAAAATCAAAAAAATTAAACCTGACATTTTCACCCCTATCTCATTTAAAATACACATAGATAAACTTTCACTATTCACATGCCTGTGATGCTACAGAGCAGTCTAAGGCAGGGGGCAGGTTCTCCTTTGCGTCCATTAGCAACAGCCTCTTTGCATCTGGGCGGTACAGGGATTGTCATGGTGATGGGCTTGTGGAATTTCCTCCTTCTGGGCTCCACAGTAACAATAGGGCTGAAGGACGCACGGTTACCAGTGATGGTCCGCACCAAGTCCTCTGGCACTGGCTGTGCCTGAGAGAGAGAAACAGACAGAGAAAAAAGCAGTATTAAGAATAGAAGAAAAAAACAAATAACATCTATTTGCAGAGCATCTACACCGTGCAAATCCGTGCATGCATGCTGTGTGTTTGTTGTTCATGTCTCTAGGCATATGCTTCTAACTAATTTTCATTAGAATGTGAATAGCTTTTTATTGCTTTAGTCTCCTCACTTGTTTGTGTAATGTATACATTCTCCGTTTCTATGTTACAGGCATGGGTTGTTTGCCAGGAAATGCATGTTGACCACTATTAGAACAAAAGGAATCCCTAAGTCAAAAGAATAGATGATATTCTGCTATTTTGTGAGTGTGATGGGGAAGAAATATTCTACTATTGTGTGTGGGAAAGAAAGAAAGTTGCCAGAGCTCCTTGAGATGAGAAAGACAGACCAGTTTAATGTAATTACTTTATCTGAAAAATCCTTCCGATCATTCTGTGAACCAGTTAGACAGACTCAGACAAAACAAATCGAACATTGTTTTAGCTTGTAAGTGAGTTTTCATCTACACAAGTTCTTCAATTAAATATATTTACTATAGAAACATCCTTTCCGGTTCCTGAAAACACCATTTTAAAATTCCCTTACATTTCCTGTTTTTCCAAGACCTTGGAAACCACGTAAAAGTAAAAATTAAGCATGACTAAATATAATTTGACAACAACCATCTTCATAATCCTTAATACCTGTAGTCCAACACGAATCTTCTTTGTAAGCGCTCCCTGGGGAAAGGCAGCCTTCACCATGGGAACTGCCTCACTACTCAAGACTCCGCCCTCAGGTCCCATGTGATCACTTTCTTGCTTGATGCGTGACACCACCGCAAAGTACTGTGGGAAATCTTTTGTGATGATGCGGCAGATACGTTTTTTCTCCAGCTCTGCTTGACTGTCCATCTCTGTAATCACACATGAAATCACAAATAAACAAAATCATGAGAATTAAATGAAAGCTCCCCACGAGTTAGTTTTAGTTGTGTCATCAGCTGTTTGCACATTACCCTCATCCATGCCATTGAGGATTGAGGTTAGCTCTGTTACTTTGCAGTCATAATGATGTTCTTTCCAGGTCTCTCCATTATCACTGCGTAGGACGATCAGCTCTCTCTCCTTTCCCCGCATAGAGCCGAAATGAGGAATTTCTACTATAACAGGCCTTAAAATGAAGTGAAGATAATAAAGGGGTGAACAGATAGTGGATTCACTACAACCAAGCACTCAAAACCGGACAGAAAGATGGAGAATTGCACCATGCAAATTGAAATCGGAACTAATTTTAAGAGATTTAAGTGAAGGAGAGCATTTAAGATATTATAGAAACAGTCTGATTTAAGTCCCCTTAGAGTTGATTTCATGATTGATCTGCTCTTACTGTGAAACTAGATATTTTGAGCCACCTCGGAGGAACTCTTACCCCAAAAACTGTGCCCCGGATGGCCCCATCTCCACCAGTCGGCTCACAAGACCCTCCCCCTCCACCATAGGAGGTGGGTACGCCAGGCGGTGGCGCTTTGCTAGGCGGCAGGTGATTCGTGTTGGTGCTGGACACTTCCTGGGTGGAACGATTATGCGCATACCATCATGACGACTTCCTCTCATCGACCCGCCTCGAGCGTCGACCATGAAACTCACTAGGAACCTGTACGAAGAGAATGAAGGGATAATGAAAGAGAGAGACGGAAGGAAATTAAGAAAGAAAGAGGGACACCACGCTAAAACCACTACACAGACACGAACGAGTGAGAGACGATTCCCATGCTGTGATCACTGTACACCCAACACACGTGGTGAGGAAAGAGAGAGCGAGAGAGAAAGCAAAGGTCTAAGCAGGAAGGAGAAACAGAAAGCGAGAACAGACCATTACAGCAAGAGAGATAGAGACAGAGGAAAAACAATTAAAAAGAGTGACAGTGCTTCGAGCTGTTAAACCTGGCAGCAGTTAATCCCTCATTCAACAGCAGCAGAGACACTTAGAAGGTACACAAGGGATTCCTTGAATATTGACTCACCAAAATATTATCACAGTCACTGTATTCATGACTCGGAGTCAAATGCTATCGCGTTACTGCCAAGATCAATTGTTTCGAAGCAGAGATCAGTGATCAACAGTGTGACCAGAAGCCCCTCCACAGGTGGACAGAAAACCCAAAACACCCATTATCTGTTAATGTGAACTCAATTGTGTCTTTGTGACATGCACATGAGATCCCAACACTGGATGTGGGCTGGGCAGTGCAGCTAAAATGCGAAATTGTGACATTTTTCAACCTACTGATGAAATCAAATATTCCGCTCAAGATTTTGAGGTGTTTTTGAAGTCTCTTATGTTCTCTTTTTTTCACCAAGGCTGCAAATATTTGATCAAAAGTTCAGTAGAAATAGAAATATTGTGAATTATTATTACAATTTAAAATAACGATTTTCTATTTTGATATTTTATAAAATGTAATTAAATTAGTTTATTTTAAAACTTAATTCTTGTGATTGCAAAGCTACATATTTTAGCAGCCATCATTATGCCAGTCTTTAGTCACATGATCCTTCAAAAATCATTCTAATATGCTGATTTGGTGCTCAAGAAACATTTCTTATTATTATCAATGTTAAAAACAATTGTGCTGCTTAATATTTGAGTGAAAACTTTTTTTTAATTTATATATATTTAATTTAACTTAATTTATTTGAAATTTATTTTTTTGTAACAAGTCTTTAATGTCATTTTTGATCAATTTAATTCATCCTTGGTGAATAAACGTATTTAAAAACACTCTTGAAAAACTTCACAGTACTGTACTCTGATCCATTCGCTCTAAAATGGCTTGAAAGTATGTTTTTGTTGTCAGAGGGACCATTTTGACCAAACATCCAGTGAATTCCAATTAAAACTGTTTAATGTAGGCACTAAAACGGTAAAGTCAATGATGAATACATGCTTTTCACATTATCATTATTTTCAATAAATAAATAACTGAAAATCTTTTGGAAGAATGATATTTAATAATTTCCTTTTATATGGGTCAATATAAAAATAAATAGTAAAACAAACTGCTTCGATATCTATAATAAATATATATTTAATATACGAGATATGTCACCTCAAGAATTCCATGAACAATGTTGAGTGATGACGTAAACAAGTTTTTGAATTAGCGTAAACTTTAAATCAGGGACACCCTAAACGCTCTCACACTAACAGGACAGGGACAATGTCTAATGGTGTGAACCAACCGTGTCACCATCATTGTGAAATTCAAAATTAGTTTTAAATGATAAAAAACTATCACAAATACATTGTAACATTTCAATATATTGCCTATTCCTAGTGAAAAAAAAAGATGATTTCACACTGAGAAGTGAAAAACATGACAAAAATCTCCCTTTCATGACTCATTTCCTAATGTGCGGATGGTGGTAGTACTAGTGTGTGTAATGAGTGATCTGCAATTTATTTTAGAAATGTGCTGAAGTTGCTGATCTCTGAATGTAGCCTATGTGAGGTCCATTTTCCACAGACCGGCTATTCACACACCCAGTGTGGAGGAGCGCTCACACAGATGAGGAGATAAAACAGGGAATAAAACAACAGAGAACAGGAAAGAGATAAAGAGTGTAAGAATACAGGAGAGAACAGATGAAAAATATAGGGAAAAGACAGGACAGAAAGCTATAGAAAGAGTGATGTCACCGGACTCAGTTTTCACCTGGAGTCATACTGAGGAAGCGGGGAGGAAGGGCTGCAAAAGGAAAATTAACAAAAAGAAAAAAAGAACAGAAAGCAGGAGGTAAAAATAAACAACATTCATTATTACAGTTGCTGTCATGGTAAAACAGCTGACATACAAGTAAGCAAATCAAAAATCAATTATGTGCAATGCAGAAGGAAGTGTGTGCGTGGATTGGGGGGAACCTAAAGGAAAACAAAATGTGCTTTATGCGAACAACTCAATGAAGCCAATGAAAAGCTTTTTGCATGCTTGCCCAAAACAGCATTGTGTTTGCAGATTGGTTGGGTTAAATCATCTTCCACAAATCATAAATGGTATCATTATACACTAGTGATATATGCTCGGCCCCCCCTTAGGAGAAATAGGTGGTTAAAAGTAGGGAGTCAAGTTTTAGAATCGAAATGATTGGCAATGTTGACAGAATTGGCACTACTGGAAATGATTAGACCTTTAAACTCTCATAAATAAAAGAAAATTTGACTGTGAAATAAGGGGGGTTGAGCACTGCCGTTCAAAAGTTATAGGTCAGCAAGAACTTTTTAAAAAAAAATTTCAAATTAAAATTTGCATTAAATTGATTAAATGTGACAAAGACATTTATAATGTCTTAAAATACTTCAATTTCAAATAAACGTTGTTCTCTTGAATTTTTGATACATAAAAAAACTCTGAAAAAATATGTATTAAGGTTTCCACAAAAAATATTAAGCAGCACAAGGATAATATAATGCAGAAAACTGAAGCAATAGCAGCTAAAAATTCAGCTTTGCCATCACACGGGACTAAATTATAATATAAATTACAAATTTTATTCTAAATTATTTATTATATTTCAATCAGTCATTTTAAATTAATAATCACAACATTTTTCCTGTAATTTTAATCAAATAAATGCAGCCTTGATGAGAATAAGAGACTTCTTGCAAAACCATTCAAAAATCTCACCTGACCCAAACTTTTGAACAGTAGTGTATAATAAACATTATACAGTATATAATCAAAATATAATAATGTGGAGGCTACTAATGTGTTTGCATCTTTTAAAATCGTGTTAAACAATCTAAACACAAAACCGTATTCTTACCCAGAGTGCACAGGACTGCACGCAGCGTTGTGGGAGTGGTCCACTGTGTCAGGGGTCCAACTGTACCGCCGCATACACTCACTGTTGTATTCACGAGTCACTGCGAGGTGCTGTAAACACATCCAAGCATTATGATATGGGGTCAGGAAAGTTGCTTACCGCCTTTTAAAGGTGTGTGCAGGTTGTTAAATTACAATATTTACATTTAGTAAATGTAAACGTTACATTTAGAAATCAAATTAAATTGTTATATATTTTTTTAATTCAATGACTCCAAAGGTCTCCGAAGATGCCTTGTAAAACCAATGCCAAGATATGAAGTTAAGAAAACAACGTCTTCGGAAACACCGTATTGATGCATGTGGATGAAACAGGGCTTCAAACAGGACACTCAATAAGAAAAGAAAAAAAAAACACAATGAGTGAAAGACCATGAAATAAACACTGACATGGCTGCATGTGGGGGTGGAGCTTATATTTATAAACAAACAATAACACACACATACCAATGAGCGACTAAATGAGAGAAAATGAGCGTGTTCGGATTTTTTGGTTATGAAAGAATGGAAAAAAATGGAGTGATGACTAACATGGTCACTATCAGGAACCTGTACCTTATTCTGAGGGTCCACCATGTAGGAAATATCTTTAAATACACTCTGAAGCTTTAAAAGAAAAACACACATACAGGCATGTTTATGCTACTTGCTGTAAAGGAGGAAAGGGTGATCTTTGCTCTACCAAACAAAAAGAGAGGAAATAAGTAGTGTGCAAAAAAATTACAAAGTCTTTATCTGATGTTGTTTTAAACCTCGTGATCTGTCCACCTAATCGAACCTAAAATGAACACTTGAATGATGCCCAAAAAGATGTCAAGGCAGGCCGCTCAATCACTTTAGGAAGAACACATCTGACACTGAAGGAAAAATAAAAACTGTTTAGTATGCAGTATCGCACTCTCTCGCTTGCACTCTCAAGGAACTCTCAAGGCTGTATGAATACTAAACCTCATAACACTTATTTTTAGTTAGGGCTAATATTGTCATATTTGATGTGCATAAGTGAATCCAATTCAAATTTTAATCAAACAAATTCAGTGGCCTAGTAACTATATCTCTATATCAACCTATATCAAATTCTATTCTTTAAGAATTCTGGTCTAGTGTGAACATTTGCTCCTGAAAATGAAAAGCACAACCGAACTCTGAACAGAAAAACACATCATGGAAAAGCTTGACAGAGTCCAAGTCTGACTCTCCATCTCTCTCTCTTTCTGCCAGCATCTGTTTATGGATAGATTGAGGTCAAGCATTTTGATTATTAGACTCAAAGTCTCAAGTCTGTCGAGTCGCAAGGCGCATTTGGAAATGAGAATGTGACACTGGAGAAAAGAGAAGAGTGTGATTTTTTTCCGTGTGGATATAGGGACCGGGCATTCGCAAACCCCATGGGACCCAAAACAAATATACCAGGACATTTTGCTGTGTTGTGGAAAGTCCTGAGGATGAATGCCAGACAATAAATGAAATAAAAAGTAAATCTTTATTTAAATTATCAAGTGTCTTTAACTAGTAGTAATAACATTTAAATTAAGCATTTGTTGTTACATGATTGTACTTTTATTTAAAAATAAATAAAATTAAAAAAAAATACCTGCATGCAATTACAGCAGTAATTAATTTCAATTGAAATTGAAATAAAATTACTAAGTTGAAGTACTAAAATTGCTCAATATTTTTAAAATATTTAATATTTAATAATAATAATAAAAGTGATCAAAGCACATAATTAACAGACTAAAATGGAAATATAAAATATATAAAAAAGATAAAAATAAAAGCTAATTCAAAATAGTAATACATAGTAAAGTAGTATAAAATATAATACAACACTGTTTATAAATATGATTTTTTTTACATCATTTTTGATGTATTCATCACATTCTAGCATTATAAGTATTCTAGGATTGCCTTCACTATGGCGTATTTGGCAAAAAGAAAGATAAAAATAAGAATTTCTTAATTCTTACTGCTTTCTGTAAGTATGACACAGAGTATAACAATCCTGAATGAGAGTGAGAGAGATAAAGAGAGTAGGGATTCTCACCGTGTCTTTGGTAGGCGCCAGCATCTCTTCAATCATCATGCTGTCTCGGGCGAAGGAGCTTCTGTTCAGAGTGTTGGACCTGTCTGAGCTGAAGGAGCGCAGACTGGAGTGTGTAAGAGGTTCACATATGTACACACGCACAAGCAGATACACACAAACATAAAGCAAAAGACACAAACAGGGACGAACAAACAAACACAAAACAAAAACACAAAAGTTACAACATGCAACATCCAGGGAGAACAAAAGCAAACCCTTCAGAGAAGAGTGGAGAGAAAAGGACTTCTGATGGACAGAGAGGAGGAAGTAAGAAGAAAACCGAAATGGGCAGACATGTAGAAGAGATGTTGAGTGGGCAACAGGGATGCTTACAATTACCTGGTTTACCCGTAATCGGCATTTTGACCGATTAATACTGTCAGTTAAAATCAGTTATCAGTTTAAAAGTAATTTAAGTAATTTTTCAAGATATTTTAAAAATGTTGCTGTGTGGTTAAAAATATACTACACGCACGTGCAAAAAGTCGTGTATAAGACGCATTGTATTATTTCATGCAAAAATAATCTAAAATACCTGTAAATAAAGCAAAATGGTTACAAAAATTATAAACACTATTTATAAAAATTATTTAACGCTATTTAGAACAGAACAAGAATGAAAAATATAAGTAGATATAAATGTCAAACTAAAACTAATTCATTTAAAACATAACTGAAACAGAAACCAGCGTTGGGTTCTCGTAGCCTCCCTTATATTTGATGAATATTTAGAAGAATCTCTTTCTAAAAACTTTTACTGACCATAAACTTTTGAACTGTAGTGTATATTTAAATTAGCAGAAGTCTTACGCTTTGTATGCTAGTGCTAGTTAAATTAAAAGGTTTAAAAAAAACTATCCACTAAAAGCAGTTACAGCAAGCACCACTAATAATAAACTGACAATTTGAGCTCATTTCAAATGTATGACAGCATGTGCATGTGTGCACTCTTCTGCAGTGCTCTTAGAAATGCCGGGATCTCTGCAGGACAGCAGTCTTGTATGAGAGATTGAAAATTCTGCAGCAATCAGCAGGATTTAAAGGTACAGCACTGTAGCACACACAGCAGAACTGTGCACGACGGTGTGTTTACAGAAGAAACTGTGTTGGTTTGTGTGCTAGTCTTTGGATGAATGAGTTTACAACCGCCTTTCGCACGTCAGTTTCATTCGTCCTGATCGGCATTGTTTTTATGGTGCTATAGTAATGGAGCAGCTGAATCACCATTCTCTGCAGTCTCTTATTTCCCTCCACTGCATTAACTTCGTGCTTCATCATTTTCCTCCTTTACTATGCACTTTTTCTCTCTGTCTAATTATATCATTCTGAACAGAGACAGAATTTTGAAAGAAGGCTGTACTATGGTTTTGTGTGCATTGCATGTGAAACAGCATACAATGAGATGAATAGTTGTTCTCTTTTCCTAACAGGCTTAGCTATGTTATAAACATTTGCCTCCTATCTGATGATTTGCGATCAACGTGTGCTTGGAATAACTATTCTCTCTACGCTTCTCTATCAAAAGCACACAAGAGATTATTATAACCAAACATGCTTAGAACACCATTTTGCAATACAATTGACCTGTGATCAATGTTGTGAGTAATGGCCAGGCAATTAAATGTGGCATTGCAATTGCTGAGTGATCAGCTTGAAGCTTTTGTCCCTGGATGTTACATCGAGCATCACAACTGAAACAACAGCAACTCACAACATATATAAACACACAGTCCATGCCACACAGAACAAAAACTCAAAGCAACCAAAATAGAATAGTTAACACACTAATCATTAATATTTCAGCATTTAAAACAATATTTCACAACACACACACAACTACTGCCCGCTTTTCCTTTTATTGAAAAACTCCTCACATCTTTTCAATTTATAATCCGCCTTCAAAAGTGTTAGATGGCTTTTGCGTAACCGATAAGAAGCTCAGGTTTGTCTTCGGAGCCAGATAGAATAAATCAAACGTCAACACGAGAGGAGTTCAGAGACCAGAACTCCAATTGAGATGCAGGAATTTGAGGAGCTCAGGCCTCTGTGTATGAAAGGGATGAGACTCCATAGAAACGCACTGCACCAGATGACATGGTGGAGCGAGGCATGATGGGAGTTGTAGTACGTATGGAAAGGGGCAGTGACAGAAACGACAGCTACGGAGAGAGAAGGCGAAAGGCACAGAAAGAGAAAGGCAGAGAGTAAGACATCACTCTTACCTTATCCTGGGGCTAGAGAGAGTGAGAGAAGCGAAGAAAGAGAAAAGAGTAAAATGTACTGGACGTGGCCGAAGCAGTGAGAGTTAAGCATGGCACTGAGGCTCTGCCACAGCATGTGTTGTGCTCCTAGAAAGGACTGGGTGCGACATTGGTAGCCCAATCTAAGAGCAAACAATGCCAGGCTGATGTTAACAAAATAAAAGAGGCAGAATATGAAACTGTAGGGTAGAATATCATTAAGAAACATCAAAATAGTAAAAAGCCATTCAAGCCTAAAGCAATTCAAACTAAATTTCAGACCTGAAACACAGTGTGTCTTACCTTGACGAAGCAGCTGGGATACTGAGTATTTTGCAAATGACTTTAATCTAGCAATAATCTAATTTGACTCACATTTGACTATTTAATACCTCTTGTGTCAATATCCAAATACAGCAAACCATAGAGCTAATTCCTCCCTCTGAGCTACACAAGTCCAGAGCACATATTGAAATGACCAATAAATAAATCCATCATAACTACAGGTGATATCTGGAGACTGAAGGTCTGTCTCCATCACATCACACCTTCACGATCACACAAACGGAGTCACGCACTCTCCAGGCTTTGTCACTCAGTGTCCCCTTCCCTGTGATGACATCATTGTTTTCAGTTATTTATTCTGCGTCCTCGAATGTTATGACAGCACACAAAGGCCAGCCAATCAGGACTAAATGTCCCGTGCAACAACAGAAAATTAGGCTCCATTGTGCCACATAATGCTTGCATGACAGGACTGGTACCTTTCCATCCGAGTGTCCCATTTCTCTCACCTACACTCATCATCCGTCTGCAATGACAACCAGATCCTGACGAGATGACCTCTTAAATGGGGATGGGAACAAAACACCACAAATGTGTGTTATCTGCACTAAACCTTTCTGAGAAACGTAGCTAAAAAGGTACTGAAAAACATTGTTCAAAATTTAGGCATACAACATCATGTGGCTTTTTTCTAAAATGTGTAATATCTGATCAGATTCGGTGCTTACAAGGACATCATCCTTGTTATGAAGTATCCTCAAAGCTGTCAAAGATTCATTTGATCATGTTTCATTAATCATTAACAAAACATATAGACTACAATTAGTCATCCAAGTGGAAATAACCACATACGTAAAGCTAGGAAGATCCAGTATATATATATAGGGTGAGTAAATAATAATAATTTTAATTTTTGGGTGATTTATCCCTTTAAGTATCCACTATGTGTACTTTCTTAAAGCTGAAATAGAACTTGCAGTCATAATCCTCTATTCAAATCTGTTTACATTGTACATCTCCAATCAATCTTACAATGTTTTTTGCTGTGAATTACAGTATACTAATGTGTCTGGTTTTCAACAACTGGGAACTCTACTGTCACTTTTTAACTGTTTGATAAAATCAGTTTGCAACCATGAATTATTACTATTTTTTGACAAACGTTGCCCAGCAGAACATGTAACAATTTCAAGTGGGATAACTGTATGATATTACCTCTTTAAAAAATATGAAATACTGTTAAGATTTATGTCTGCACTAAAAGCAATAACTATTTGCATAATTTCTCATAATTTTATCCTGACATCTAAAAACACTAACTCGAATGGCACATGGTGAGTTGAATATGTGTAGTGGGAACAGTTTCCTGAGAACCAAAATGCCAGTTTTTTTTTATTTATTT
Organism: Pimephales promelas; assembly: GCF_016745375.1. The sequence goes on along the minus strand of NW_024121099.1, from coordinate 21,584,770 downwards.
CCAGTAAACAACAGGATATGAAGACTGACAGCTCTGAATGGAGAGTGAATCTGACCGAGATTTGGCTTTCTCTCTTTCCTGATGTTTACTGCCATATTTCTGTTCTTGAAGCATTTTACTAATGCAGACTGAAAGTCAACGCACAAGCACAATGTCCTGTCATTAAAAGAAAAAGCCCACAGACTTGGTGTTTTAGTTTGTTTGCTTACTAGCACTCCGTAACATGCCTTTTAAGACTGTAGGCCTAATGCTTTTAGAGAAGTCCAGACAAACATTATTTCCCTTGTCTTACTCCACATCCTAAATCTATCCATATCATCCTTCATCCAAACATCTCCAAACATCTACACCTGCCATAACTTGCAACACCATGGAGAACCAGTGAATAGGTAACAAACAGCTTCATAAAAAAGCAAGCATCCATATAAATAAAGTATATACAGTAAGTGCAGTTACCTGGCAGAGCGGGCTCCAATACTGAAACCCATGTACCCCTCCTGCGGCAGGGAGTCATCCCCCAACTCCCTCAGGTCCTGTGGCCGAAGATACTTCTCAGTCTCGCCAGTCATTGCATCTTCACCTGCAGGGATGAGACGGGCCTAAAGTGAACTCACTTGAAGGTGAACCAGGTAAGGTGACCTATCAGCAGCTGCGGCAATCATCTTCGAATTAAATAAAACCCAAGTTCAATTATTGTCAAGACAGTCCCACTAAAACAATCTGAAGTTAGGTGTCTTGCTCAAATTCACAATGGTAATAATTTGTGCATCATCTCTTGTGGTGTAAATCTACCAGCCCACACAGTCTTCTTGTGTCATGCAAACATCCAGCTCGCAGCTTCTAGATTATTAATCTATGTCACATAACACCTGGGTGTTTTTCTGTCCCCGCTGTGAATAACAGAAGCTTAGTTGGCAATATTTCACTAACACATAGAGAAAACAGTTATTGCTGCATCAGGACACCACTGCGTCTCCTGCTTTAAAGCACGTTTCCATCACACCCCCAAGAGTTTCTAAAAGCTGATGAAAAACAGCTAAAACCAGGCTATCCTGGAGGTCTCTCACACACAGCATGGTCTGTTTACTGGTTTTAGGGGTTTGAAGCAAGCTGGGATCTTTCTAGCTAAAATAAGACTAGCAACTCATCTTAGACTGTCAGCTTTTAAGTGAAATATGACAATACAAAAAATATTATAGATCAAATATTAAGTTTAATAGTTTAGTTTTACATCATATGATTTATGCTAGTCAGTATCTGCTTTTATTCTGGGCTTTTTAACACACCTAAGATGGTTTGCTGTTCTGTTGAGTTTTAACTGGGTTTTGGGTACTTTTGAGATAGTCAGCAGCTTGAAGATATAGGCCTAAACAGTTAAAACAGGCTTGCTAGTTTGTATAGTTTAATGACAGATTTAATTGTAAATGTTTTTTGTATCTGTCAAAATGAACAAAGCTGTTATATTAAAAGCCACTTGAAAAAAAAAAAACAAATAGTCACTATGACAAAACAAGCAACGACTGCGTCTTAAAACCTCGTTAACTGCTAACTAGACATTTCATAACATTCAACGCCATCTAACGTTAGGCAGATAGCTCTTATGGTTTTCAGGGTGTCGTTATTTTACTAAATTAGGGCGCCTACGATGCACAAAATGACAGGTACTGTATGCAATGTTCTCAAGGTTTTGAGCCACAGCCAACATCTTTTTCGTATCTCTCATAAACGCGACTTTTGCTTGTCCTCCTCTCTCTCTCTCTCTCTCTCTCCGTGCTGCAGCCCCTCCCCTCCCGGCGCTTCAGAACTCCTCCGTTTCCCTAACCGGCTCGCTAATTCCTTTCTCCGGTACCGAATTAACGACTTAATGACAAAGAACACTCATGACAAAGACAAATAGACGATCCCGTCTAGAAATAGAAGACACGGCATTTTACGTCATTCGGAGTTTTAAAAGTGTAACGTTACATCTGAATAACAAATCCGAGCAGTGTCCAGCCGGTAGCACACAGTATGCAGCAGAGCCCCAAAAACACCGCAGTATTCTGACACAACGACTCACATAAAAGCGCTGCCATATCCCACTCCGATATTGATATATCCGGTATTAGCGTATTCCCCCGATACTTCGTTAAGTTCTCAATGAAGTCTGTATCCTCTGAGAAAATAACTGATGGTGAGGTTGGTCTATTCCGGTTGATCATGTGAGAGTCGGTCGTCCCGAGTCGACCAGAACTCTCGTGGCTTGATGTGCGAAATTTACATCCGTTCATTCGCCCGGTAAAAGTTAAATCACAAGGCAGCCTGGGTCAAGTGAAGGAGGATCTACCAAAGCTGCACTCTCACATGTCAGGGAAGCTCTGCTCTTTTTCCAGCCTCCCGCGTGAGCGCGAGTGCAACGCACACGCACGCACACACGCACACACACACACACTGAACACGCGCGCGCAGGAGCAGGTCCTGTGTATGTACTGCTGAAGATTTTGCACGTCTAGCAGCAAGTGCAAGGTGGTAACAAGACACCAAGTAGGCTACTGTCATTTCTCTCAGGAGAATGAAGGGAGGGAGACAGTGCAAGCGCTTCTCTAATGAGCGAGTGTGTGTGTGGTTTGGCTAAAGGGGTCAAATTTATAAAAGAAAAGAAAAATCCTCACAAATACAGAATGTTGAAAACTAACTTTTGGAAATCTGAAATGGTCCTCGCTGTTTGAGATGCTCACATCTCAATAATTTTATGCTTTAACTTTAAAGTAGGCTATTGTAATATTGATAAACCCTAATGAAATCCACCCCAGAATCGTACAAAGTTAACAGGTCTGTTCCAGTGTTATTATTAACTCCAACTGTGCAGTGTTATTATTAACTCCAACTTTTAAAAACTGTTTGAAAATATAAAAATAATTTAAAAAATAAAAACTGAAATACTGCTGAAATATGTTTAAACGTTAATAGGCTACAGCAGTTTAAATGCTAATACAAGTCTTTGCGGTAAAGTTTTATCAGCTAATGTCAATATAGGTCTCTCAGGCACACATTCAGAGTCATGGTAGAACATTCTACTCATTACAAAGTGATAAAGAACAGTAGCCTACATAACTGGAAGAGCAATTTTCTCTGCAATTTTATTATGTAGCCTACACTTATGTGGATTTTGATGTATTTGGCACTGTGCTCTTTTTTGTGTGTGAGATCAGGCTTTGATGTTTGTCCCCATAATGACAATTAAATTGACCTACACTGTGATAAAATGTTGTTGTTTTTTGTTGTTGTTTGTTTGTTTTTTGTTTTTTTTTAATGAAGGGATTAAATACATGGTTCACACAGCCCCGGAAAATATATCTGGGAATTCAAAAGGTATGATTACTAGGCCTGATACTAGAGTAAATACAATTTTAAAACATAATTAAAAAATTAAAAATTATTTTTATAGTCATTATAAATTATATTTATGACAATAAAATATAGAAAAAAATAATGTTATTAAAAAAACTACATTTTTTAAAATAACAATTATGATTTTATTGTATGACACAAAGCGGTTATATTAATTTCATATTTAAAGAAAATAGACAATTATCGCTATATATTTTTTTTAATTACATATCCAGTCATTACAAATAACTGGAAAAAAAATATAACAAAATTAGAAATATTGCCTTGAGTTAAAGCAAAAAAATTACTAACTGGAAATAAAAAGAAACTACAACTAAAATAACATTTAAAAAAATCCAAAATAGTAATATAAACAACAAAAATAAATAAAAAGGGACATAACAAATTGATTAAAATTAACTTAAAATTCTAATTAAAACAGAAAACACAAATAAAGGCTAATTCAAAATATGAAAAAAACTATAATAGCATTTCAATAATACGAAAATAACTGGTTAGAAAGTAAATCATCTAAATTAAAATCGAATGTAAAAAGGTTTCTGTAAGGAAGGTTATTATTGTAAAATAAACAACAATAGACGTCATTAGTCAGTCTCGACCATAATATGACAACAAACAGGTGTGTTATAAAATCAGATTGGAGATCAAAAGTGGAGAGGTCATTGATTCTGACAGACATAAAGCCTGCCTTCACCACTCAATACACAGACAACTAACAGGATAACCTATAGATATATTATAGGCGTCTGCTGCCAACAAACACACACACACACGCGCACTAATGCACTTACTGCTCAGACAACAGTTTCAACAGTAGACTTTTGCGTTTTACTGCTTTATTATATTCCAAGATTGTCTCTCTATCTCTCTCAGGTAGAGGGGTGAAACCTGTGGGTCAAGTCAGTGTCACCTGCATGATTCTAAGTGTATCTGCTGACACACATGGTAACCGTACACCCTTAGCTCTCTGTGTAACCATGGAGAGGGGTGCAGAGAGGGATGCTCATGAATATTTCAGTGTTGAACCATGAGACAAGAGAGAGAGTTTGGCATCATAGTCAACAACACGTGGAGTGTTTTCTTCTCCTCCTGATCCACAGCACATCAGCTTCACTGCATGTATCCAAGGCAACTGTATGAGTCACACACACAGGCTTGTGTGGGCATGTTATTGTGTTTCTATGTGAGAGCATTTGTAAATATGTGCATGAAGGGGAAGAGAACTGTGTGTGTAAAGTTAGCATTCGCAGGAAATCACAGCAATCACACTCATGGTTAAGTACATACAGACTCAAGAAAACAGACACAGTGCACTGCAAAGCCAGACAAGAGGAACGCATCAAAGCCGAGTGAGTGTGTGCGTGAAGTGAGGGATGATTAAAAAGGAGCGAAAAAACAGAACTGTGAAAGCGTGTACCTTCTTCCCCATCAGTCTGGGCTTCATGATCTTTCACAACTGTCAAACATGTGCACAGCAATAGGTTAAACATAAACGCTCTCTCTCTCTCTCACATACACACACACACACACACACACACAGATTAATAAAGGCATTTAAGTGTTAGCCCAGTGATCATTGTGCAAGCTAGAGGGGAAACTGTCAAAATAACTAAATTTGAAAATACCACTGGATGCAAGACTATAGTTTAAATGATATTTCAACAACTGCCTCACTGACATAAGTGTTCATATAGTCACAGCGGAGTAAAGAGCTCTTTTCCGCATTATAAACCTGTATAGTTCACAAAGAAAGAGTGAAACATTGTGTGTGTGTTTAGATCAGTACTAGTTCAGCTGTACCTTCATCATCAGACATGTCAAGGAACTCATTCATGGTCTCCGGGACATTGATCTTGTGTTTCTCAGTTACAGGCTGGGCAAAAATGAAAAACATGCAAAATACAACAAAAGTTAGAGGCACTTCCGTAAGAATAAATAGTATAAGGTAGCAAATTATATTGGTAATATGACATAATATGACAACTTTAAAAAAAAAAAAAAATCACAAACTATCAATGTAAAAAAATGATGTTATTTTCATGTTATGGCCAATAATCAATAAATTGCAGATTCAAAAATATAACAGTATAATTATTTAAAATTTTCAGCAAAGGTAATCTAAATGTAAATAGAAGAAATGAGCCAGAATGAATAAATATCCAATATAGATCAAAAGATTCATCTAATATTCTAATTGAAGTGTAATAAAGATAAAAAAAAATAAACAACATGGACTGAAATAAAGAAATAATGTACTCAGACACTATGCTCAAAAGTGATTTGCATGATGCAGTTGTTTGGTATTCTAAGTTTATTGTGGACATTGTTGCTGCATTAGAGGATGTTGAGGGAAGTGGAAGGGATGCTCAGGAGACAGATAGTGAGTATGTTACCGTGGCAGTGAGGTTTTCATCCGTAACTCCTCTCAGTGTGTCCACTACGGAGATGTACCCAAGTCGGCGAGCAATGGAGAGAGCCGTGTTCCCATTCTGCCACACACACAGGCACATAAAACATTACTGTATACTAAATTATCTGTAAATGAGGCGTTTCTTATGTACTATCATTACAATAGGAGAGAGAAGTGAGAGGTACACTACTCTACTCTACTCTATTTTAACTGTACGTTTTTTTAAATGCCTCAGTACTCACCAGAGTGAGCTCATTGGCCGAAGCTCCGTACTGAAGCAGCATATTAATGATGTGGGTGTGGCCTTGCTGTGCTGCCTGGTGAAGAGGTGTGTAACCGTTCTATGCACAGAACGACAACAAGAGTCAGTTTACATGCAAAACAAGATAATGTATCTTTTGACAAGCTACACACAGACTCACTTTTGTTTTGGCATTAGGCCTGGCCTGATTCTCTAACAGGAAGTTAGCCATCTTCATGTTGCCATAGTGACATGCCACATGCAACGGAGTGTAACCACTCTATTAGGAGAATAAGAAGGACAAATGAATATCAGACACAGAGCAGTTGACAATGAACCTCTGAATGAATCAGTCTGCTAGTGCTGGTTATGCATAATGGAAACGCCACAAGTTCTGACCCCTGACCTTGGTTTGGGCATCAATTTCTGCTCCATGGTTCAACAGCACTTCAGCAACGCATGCCCTGTCATCCTGTGCAGCCATGTGCAACGGCGTGAGACCGTTCTGTTTTACAAAGACATACAGTGAGTCAAACTACTTTTAATCTACAATATTGTGCTCTGTGTGTATATGCGAATGTGAGTATGTTTACCTTATTGCCCATATTAACATTTGCATGTTTGGTGAGCAGCAGGGAGACAATGTCCACACCGCCCTCCTGTGCTGCCAGGTGGAGGGGGCTGATGCCCTGCCGGGTCACTGTGTTACACTCCGCCCCATATTCCAGCAACGTTGTCCCAATGTCCAATTTATTCTTCTTAGCTGCAATGTGGAGAGGTGTGTAGCCATTCTAGAGAGAATGAGAGACAAATAAGATGCAAAGATGCAGTCATTTTTTACTGTACCATTTTTTTTTTTCAGTACTTTTCTTGATTACTCAAACCAAGCAGAGACTATAAGAAATCTGTCAGAAGTATCCAAGCACTCAATTCCCCAACAAATACCCAACCTGTTTTAAGGTACATTAACTCCGGGAGAAAAAGCAAGCCATTAAATTTAGAACTGCAAAAATCATATACTCAATCCACATTTTTGTCTTGTTTTTCATAAAAAATATCAAAAAATTGTAAAAACAAGATCAGTTTACATGAGATTTGTTTCCTCCTTGAGTAAATCAAAAGGGACTAGGCCATGGAAAAAATATGAGATATGTAGGAGGAAAAGTTATATTTCAACGCTTTTATGTTTCCTTGCAAAACTTTTGCATTCACCCCGAGAAACTTTGTATTCACTCACAAAAGTTTTGTTCCCCTGGGAATCTTTGCGCTTAATCCCAAAAATGTTGTGTTCCTCTGAGAAAATTTGTTTAAAAATGATCAAAAAAGAAAATGATTTCTGCAGAGCTCAATGTGAGAATATGGTCTGTTTAACAACTCTTCCATGCAGTTTGAGTGCGTTTAGTTTATTTTGCTTACAATTTTTAATTCATTAATTTTTAACAGATTTTTCAGCCTTCATGACATCCCTTTACAAATGTGATTTGAAAATGGCAACAAAGTCACAAACAGCACATAGTAACTCTTCAGATTTGATTTGGTACTGTATGCAGGTTCAGTAACTGCTTTTAAATGGTAAACGGCATGGAAGGGTTAATCCAGAAACCCAATCTCATACCTTCTCTGCAGATTGAGGAGATGCTCCCTGGTCCAGCAGTAACAGAGCCACTCTCTGATTATCATAGTGAGCAGCCACATGCAGCGGTGTTAACCCAGTCTACAATATACACACAGTCCCCAGCATGACCACAAGCACCCACGCCAGCATGCAACACACATACACACAAACACAGGACGCACACACACACACACACACACACCATGTTAAAGTTAAGAACGAAGAAATCCCATCAAACCACATAAAGATTGGAGGATCAAACCTGCAGAAATTCAAAAAAAAATAAATATATAATATGCATAAAAATAACAACATTAAAATAAATAAAATAATAAATGACTTAATAAGCCAACTATTTTTTATTGAATTTAATCGTGAATTTATTTTTGTGTTACTTTTTTCTTACTTTAATAAATTTTTTATTATTTTTAACTTTTGTTTATTTATTTGTCATTTATTTATGCATTATTTTATTTTTATATTTATTTATTCCCACAAGGATTTATATTTATACATTTATTTATTTATCTGTGCACAACATATAAATGAGGGAAGCTGTCCTTGCGTAGCTCCAGTGCATCATTGGTTGAGAGGTTTGCGACGGGATGAGGCAGATCAACTGGTGAGTTGTAAGTTATTTTCACCAGTTTGCATTACGTCGAATTATTTTGTAGTGACCACTGTTTTCCAGAAATAGAAACACGAAGCTGAAGCTAGCAACTAATGTGATCCTTCCTTGCAGCATTGTCATCAAGTTGGCAGATTTTAGATTAATGACACCCAGACACCCAGTTGCCACTTGGTTTCTAATTTGTGTGTGTGTGTGTGTGTGTGTAATCACAGAGTAAAACTTGTCTAGGTTTACTAGGTTTATTTGAACCGAGGTTTGTGATGCCAGGAGGAAATGCAGCCCTGGATAGGCAAGATTTTCTCAGGGAAACAAAGTAATAAAAAATTAATTCAGGATTACATTTAATTCAAAAGTATATTTGTTTTATTTACTTATTTTCCTATTATTACATTATTATTATATTGTTACTTATCTATTTATAATTTCTGCTGGTTTGGGCCTCCATATTAAGCAAGCAGCAATGAGCTCACACATATGAAGTAAAAAAGGATGGTTGTGCCTTTCCTTAACACAGTTTAAGCTTCTTATATTTACTATTGTTGTATGTATTAAAAAGCTTAATCTTTGTTAAGGAAACCAGACCTTAAGTGGATGACAGTTAGTTCAAGAATAATAAGAGGAAGGAACCATTTGCAGGAAGGTTGACACAGATGAACAGACAAAGACAAACGAAGGCCCTGTCCCAAATGACGCCCTCTGTCCTTAATTGTGGTTTAAGGAGGCGTCATGGTTTGGCTGTTTACTGTGGCCCAGTTACAGTAGCCCCTGCTTGTAGATGTTGTTGTAACTACACCTTCTGGCTACAAAAAGCAGGTTTCTCCATTGAAGGACATTCAAAAGTAGCCAAGTATTCTGATCATTTGTTTTTTGCAAGAAAAAGTTCAAATGTAAATATTTCATTATGATAATATTAATATAAAGTAAATATTATATTTCACCAATGACTAAATGTTGGGCTTGTATGGACTTTGCCAAGCCCAAGTGAAGTCCACATCAAGTGCACATTTGGGGTAAGACCAAGCTGTATTATGAAATGCATTAAGGTGACTCATATACATGTTGCATCACTATACAAATGTGCAACAATGTGTGCACCAACCTTGCCTGCTGCATCCGGTGCAGCTTTCTTCTGCAGGAGGAGATTGGCAACTTCCAACTGCCCATACTTTGCAGCCACATGCAGGGGAGTGAATCCTTTCTGTGGATGTATATATGGGCATGAAAGAAGAAAAAAGAGCAAAAAACAGTGAAAAGTCAGCTTGAATCATCTGATCAGGATCAAATGTTTGAACCCCACTGTGTGCGAGCATACAGCACAAACATAAACACACACACACACACACCTTAGTTGCCGCAGAGAGGGAGGTTCCCTGCTCCAGCAAGAGAGCTGCTATCTCCTGATGGCCTTCGCGGGCGGCGAGGTGGAGAGGGGTGTAGCCGGAGGTGGTGGCAGCATTGGGAAGTGCCCCCTTCTGAAGCAACTGCTGCACGATATCCAACTTTCCCAGACGGCTAGCTATATGCAGGGCTGTTTGGTCATCCTAGAAATTGTCGTTATGGATATAGAGAGTGGGAGAGAGAGATGAAATGAGAGGCAAAACTGCAAAGCCCATATATTATCTATCATGTGGCTGGATGTGCACAGAGGTTTATTCAAATTTGAGCTTGTGCGTGAGTGTCTCACCTTGGCTTTAATGTCCACTTTAGCACCATTCTGTAGCAGGTATCTGACAACATCAGCCTGGCCGGCCCTTGCTGCCATGTGTAGTGCTGTTTCACCTCTCTACAATACAAAATTTGCGTCCAAAACATTTCATGATGTGCATGTGATTTGCAAGCTTTAATATATAAATTCAAAATTAGTTCTGAACTCATTATATAACAATATAATTCATGTTATGGAGTACTTTTATGCCAACAAATTCAAACGAGTATATGAATTTTATTATTCAGTATGCCAGTACGGACAATTATAAAAAATCTACTAAAATATATTTGTTTTTTTAAAAAAAAAAAAAAATGCTATCGACCAAAACCTTCCCATTGCATTTTGTATTGATCTTCACATTCAGATAAATCACACACATACATACACATATTTGTATCTAAAAATATCCACCCCAAAACAGAATTTTTTGAATTTGAATTTTTTTTTTGCATTCATTTAGATTGAGCAAAATGCAATACACTAACACATAAAGTTGTGTGTATGATAGAATGTATATGTGTATAGAATATATATATATATATATATATATAAAGAGTTCAGATGCAAAAGCCTCTAAATGCCATTTGAAATTTTCTTCTTTAATGATGATTTTTTATCAAACGTGTATATTTAAGTTCAATAATTTCACTTAAATAACAATTAATAGGTAATTATCATTGCCATTTAAGTGAAATTACTGAACTTAAATATACAAGTTTGATAAAAATCATCATTAAAGAAGAAAATTTCAAATGGCATTTAGAGGCTTTTGCATCTGAACTCTTCATATATATATATATATATATATAAAATCACCTTTATACAAGTAAAAGTTTCACAGAATGTATGTCTGTGAGTGACTCTATACTAAAAGAGGAAACGTACCACGTTGGTGGTGTTGGGTGAGGCTCCGTGATGTGTGAGTTGTTTCACTATGTTCTCATGACCCATAAACGCAGCAACATGGATAGGCGTCAACCCCGACTACAAACAATAAAAATCAAAGTTAAAAATAAAATAAAAATGATATAAAATAAAAATTCAAAACTAGACAATACAGTTCTAGTGTTTTTATGGCACTTTATCATATCACATATGTTTTTGATGAAAGTTCAATCATCATATCTCTCTCGTACCTCAGTGACTGCCTGCATTGATGCTCCATGTTTCAGCAGCAGCTCCATTACCTTTACTCTGTTCTTCTTACAGGCAATATGAAGAGGTGTGAAACCATTCTGTTGATGTGAACACAAACACATGCTCTGTTCGACTGAGATACCACCACACCCACCTTAATCAGAAGTGAGAACCCACAAAAACCTCCCTTCGGTTGAATGAACCCATGGCATTCAGTAATAAAGCTTTGTGATCTTGCTCATTTTATCTATTTTAAACCTCAAATCAAGTTATTTCTGAGGTTCAGATTTATTTTACAACTGTTATCAGAATGTCTCAGTATTACTATGGCAACACGGACAACTGTGAATTGTAGAGTGAGAGAATAGCGTTCATACAGCTGCATCTGTTAACAGACGAAAATTAACCCTGTGACCCTGAGAACGAAATGCAGAGAGAGAAAGGAAAGAGCGAGAAGCTATTTTATGCGTTTGATTGTGTATGGTTCTCTTTTTCCCTCTGCTCTCACCAGGGCTTTAGCGTTAGGGTTGGCCTTCTTATCAACGATGACTTTGGCCACTTTGTAATGTCCGCAGTGAGCGGCCACGTGCAGTGCTGTCAGGTAATCGTTGGTGACATCATCCACGGGGGCATTGTGCTGGAGGAGCAGTTGGACACAGTTCAGGTGATCCCCTTGGGTCGCCATGTGCAGAGGAGACAGACCGTTCTATAGTAAACGAAAAAAAAATAGTATTTAACAAGATAGTGGTTGATCAATACAGATTTTTTTTTCATTGCAAAAGCCAATGTCTTAGAGCAAGGTGGCCAATGGCCAATATACATCCAATATTAATTAAATCACATCACACTATTATTTTTACACATGTAAACCCATGCAGTGTGCAATGGGAATCATATTTTCTCAAATAAAGGGCAGTAAAGGTAAATTTATTTACAGTAAACAGTGAATATGAACACATGAACACAAAGATTTTCCAAAAAGAAAAACTTATCGGCCATTGCCGATTATTAAAAAAATGGCCAATATTGTCCACTATAACCAGCTTTGACCAGCCTTGATCGGTTACCACTAAATATCAATTCAAATAAAGGTGCAGGCCATTTTAAAAAAGAGCCATCGCCTATTGTCAATGAAGTGGCAATTTATAAAGCACAGCTCACAAAGAAGTCATTTTCAAAACAAGAAGTTGTCTGTTGGTCAAAGGAGATAATTTGCATTAACTGAATGAATGAACGTGAAATCTGCATGGGGAAAACTTTCACCCCAAGCAAAATTCCTGATCGCCTGGATTGATTCCTATTGAAATGACCGGATTTGACAGCGAAAATTTGCCGAACAATGGTAAATGTCAAGGTTAAAGGTGCAGTGTGTGATTTTTAGCAGTATCTAGTGGTGAGGTTACGGTTGCCGACAGGAAAAGAAGTCGTCGTCTGAGTCAGCAGAGAGTAGCCATTTAAGCAATGAGGTTTCTTTAAAATGTAATTATTCAGTAAAACGATATGTTATTGCGAATATTATTGTTACTTGTTCATCATTGTGTCCGTGTTTTATTCGCTGACTTTAACTAGCTTCTTTGCACGAAGAACAACATAGTGATGAAACTACTTAAACTACTTAACTGTAGAAACCAACGCATTCTCACCCCAAGGCGTCACCTTTGACCATGCTTCAATATTTGACGTTTTAGGCGCCCTTTAGCGTCACTTACATGACGCGATCCTACGGCGTCATCTAACTGACGCTAAAGGAAAGCGTCTGTTAGAGGACGCGGTTAGGTTTAGGTGTGGGGTGGGGGTAGGGTACACGCGATCCTAGGGCGTCATCTTACTGACGCTAAAGGGCGCCTAAAGCGTCAGATATTGAAGCATGTCCAAATGCTTCCCAAGGCGTCAGTTAAGTATACGCTAACGCTATTAACGCAGTTAACGCTATTCTCTTAAGCATTATGGAAGGTCTTTATACACCACTGAAAACATAGTTATGTATATGATAGTGCATCCTCCTAAATATTACACAATGCACCTTTAACTGTTCTCTACAAAACGAACGGTTCTAGACAAAACTTGCAGGATTGCCTAAAAATATCGAATGTGCAAAGAGGGCCAATGTTTAAAAAAGCTCATACACTATGTGACGATATTGATCCATTTACGTTAAGGAAGTCATTTTAAGGGACTTGTAAGTATGACAGGAAATCCCTCCTGTTTTGGCACCTAAATCCACAATCTATTGTGAAATGATAGCAAAGAGAAAGGGGACCTGATAAATATGTTTTTGCTTCTGTTGAAATGTTGGCCACATGGGGGCAGTCTTAGGCATGGCCAGACATTAGGGGTGTACCAGCAATCACACCTGCATATCTACATTTACACACAAACGGGCTTAAATAACAAATAGGGTCAAAACAGTAGATGTCTTACTTTCGTCTTGGACAAGATGGGAGCTCCCCTGTCCAGCAGCATCTCAACAACCTGCTCGTGTCCACTTCGTGCACCGCAATGCAATGGGGTTAAACCATCCTATAATAAGCACACACAGATACACGTATTGAATCATTGAATTGTGAGCCTTTAGAAATTCTAAACTAATAAGTAACAAACTGTTGACAACTTGACATATTTACAAGGTGCATAATGTTCTCTGAAACTTGGTCTCCTCTGAGACATCCCTGAGGTAAAAGGTCAAAGGATGACTTTCTATATATAACAGTAGGAATGTCCTAAGAAGCTGTCTGACATTTCCCTTAAGGTAAAGTACACTGAAGTAAAAATTCATTCAGGCAATTATACTTCTTGTTATTCCTTTACGAATAGTATATTTGATTATAATGACTTCATATTTTATAGTAGTAGATGCCCATTGCCATATTTGTGCATAAACACAACAAAAGTCTACATTTGTGGCGGGTGGTTGTTATTCAGCAAGGATACATTAAATTGATCAAAATTGACAGTAACAATGTTACAAAAGAGTTGAATTTATATTCATTAAAGAATTCTTTCTGAAGGATCATAAAACACGGAAAACTAGAGTAATGGCAGCTGAAAGGATTTTTAAATATATAAAAGTAGAAAGCAGTTATTTAAATTGTAATAACATTTTACAATATTCCAGCTTTAACTGTATTTTTAATTAAATAAATACAGCCATAGCCAGCATAAAATACTTTTTTGTTTGTTTTGTTTTTTCAAAAATTACCTTGGTCTTGGCATCAATTTTTGATCCTCGGTCCAACAGCAACTTCACCATGTTTCCATTTCCTCTCTTAGCCGCCACATGCAGTGGAGTGATGTCATTCTGTATGCGACCCACACAAACATCATAAGATACACAGCGGGTACAAAATATGTAGTCACAATCAGACTTCACAGAGAATCGAAATTACACTTATGTCTAAAATAATAATCTAACAAAATTAATAATGATAATAATATATTTTAATGGAAGCATACACAATATCCTGAAATGCATTTGAGATGCATTAACTGTGTGACCCTCGGGCTGAAGAAGATTCATGCATGCGCTTGTTTGGATTGTGCCGGCCATATGACAGTTTAGAGGCTTCAGTCGGTAGGGCATTTGGCAGATTCCCACCCACACACACACATACGTGTGCATACAAAGAGCCATAGGCAGATCATTTAGCTCATTCATCAAAGCACTTATGGGGCATTTTAGGCTTCAGTCTGGTTACAATTCTGTATACAACATTACTGCAATACTGCCCCATCTGGTGCTCATGGAATTGCATGTCCACGGTCAAACTGAAACCAGGTCTAGCTGCATTTTGAATGGAAATCAATGCACCTGAATGTTCTAATATAAATGTGTGGAGTGGACTCATTAAATAATTTGGGAAGAACCTTTTGCCCTATAATCTGTTATCATTGTCCACCAAAGCTTACCCTTGCCATGAAGTCCACTGCTGCACCTCTGTTTAACAGTAGTGTTGCAACGTTAATGTTTCCATAATGGGCAGCAATGTGAAGAGGAGTGAAACCGCTCTGATGAAGAAAAAAAAAGGACAAAGAACAGAATGGTTAAAAAATAAACTTTCACTCCATTAAATCACCTGCACTTCTTTTGTCAAATGTCTAGAAATTTGCATTGTGTTTGGGATTATCTAAAGATAGTTGCTGCGTCCGAATTCTCGTTCTAGTAGGAACTACATTTGGTTTGAAACTTACTTTGCGACCGTTAAAAGAGTATGTCCTATGAATGTGTGTAGTATGAATGAAATGCTCGCAGAGTTGTCAAATTTTTACCGAAAAGTGGATAGTATATGCAAAATCCTCATGCTACTAAATACTATCTTCTCTTTAATGGTTAAATGAAATTATATAGTCATATCACAAAGGCTAAAGAAAAGATTTAGCTATTTATACTGTATTCGCTACATTATTTCATAGAAACTGGATCTGAGTGGCTAGATCTGAGTTATATCAAAACATCAACTATTTTTGGACTATAAGAACATTTTGAATATGAGTTGTCACAGTTGTCAAGGCGAGATGGGGGTGTCTTGTAGGCTGCATTGCCGCAAAGGCCTTCCAGTCATGGAGATTTCCATCTCAATTAGCCAATAATCCGACACAAAGCAGGTGGTTCTCAGCATAGCCCTTTCCTTCTGTTTGCTCACTCATCTCCAAGGGAACGGGCTCCACCCATTTTGAAGGGAATTATTGCAATTATTAGCCACAGGCGTGAATGGAAAAACAGCAGGAGTTTAAACATTTCCAGTTGCACACTAATAATAAACCAGAGACAAGAGACAACACTGTCACCTATTCTCATATTTATCACCATAAAGTCATCACAACCAATGCATTCAAATTTCTATTCCCACACAAAACCCTTTTGTAGATAATTATACAGGGAATTAGGAATTCCCAGTACATTAGGAATATGACTTTTTAGTTTGCAATTTGGCAATGCTCTCTATCATGCAAAATTGTGAAATATAAATCTACACAGTCAAACTGCTGTTGCTTGCCATGTGGGCAAACCTGACCATGCACATGTGCAGATTCTTTTTGCAACATTGCAACAATCCTAAACAGCTAGATTTCCAGCTGTTTAAGTGAAACCGAGGGAGTTTTTGTCTAAAGGCCCATGCACAAGCCCCAGGGAGGAGGACTAATCTAAAAGACCGTCTCATCTCTGTAGCTGGCCAGCCGGGTTCCTCTTTCTCAGCCAAACCAAGTAAAAAATGTTGGAACAACATGCTTCTTCCAGTTAGTATTAAAAGTTGTTTAAAAGGTCAAACTTAAAATTGTACAGTTTTCTCACTTCTACAGTAGCAGGATGTGTCAGTGAAGTGACCTTTGCATTACGTAATACTCTCATTCTAATGAATTCTCTTTGAATCTCCAAAAGGCCAGATGACTTTCACAAAATAAACGTTTTCACACAGTCCAAAATACTGTATTGCAATGATTCTTATTTGTCATAAGAAAATATTAAATGTTTTTAATTGTTTGACTCTTTTAAAACCCCATGAAATGGTTTGACAAATTTGAATTACTGCAATATAGACTCTTTTAAAATTATTCTTTCACAAAGAGTGGTTGGAAAAGAAAATATGTTAGCGCAACCAATCCAGACCCCCCAAAAAATCATGAGAAAATATTTTATTGGGCAAAAATCAACATTTTGGAGGACAATATGTAAATATTTTGGCCTGTTTCCTTTAAAAGAGAATTAAATTAAAGTGCATCTGCTTAAAGTTATTTTTGTGACTAAACCCACGAAAAAAGCTCCAATTATGATATCATGTTATCTTAAAATGTGGCAAAAGCAATGACTATGTTTGATCTAGGTAATGTCTAGTCTCAGCCTACCAATGTCTGAACATCTGATGCATATGGCACACTTTACTGGAAAGACTTCAGGATTTTCAAATTCGTCATCTGATTGGTTGAATTCTACAATATGTCCGGGAGAACTGTGTTAAGTGTTCTTTAACGGTCCGCCTGGCAACAAAGATGTTGTGACACCAAAACTCGTCACCACCAGAACGCCGACGTGTTTACAACTGTGACAACGAGCGCTTATCAGGATCAACTAAACGCTGGATTGTCAAAAGAATGTAAGGCATGTTAAGTGGCATAAACGCTTTAAAACACTTCCAAGAGTTTTACACACCAGTCTATTATTGTAAGTACATCGAAATTACATTTTCACACCCCTAAACATGACACGGAAAAAAAACAACAACTGTGATTGGTTGCTGTACATGTTGGTCAGACAACCTCTAGATCTTGAGCGAGTGAAAATCTCTCTAAAACAGCAGTATCTCAGATCGAAGGGCTCTAAAAACTGAAACACTTGAATCAACAGTTTATATTCACCATTATCAACATCATTACCAGCAACTAAACAAAACCCACTGATTAAACCCTTTAACCAATCAGAAAGCTGCATGTTGAGTTGTGGAACCACGGCCCATAGCTGCAGAAATCAAAGCATGCTTCAGCCCTCCACCCAAAGCACGGTCTCATTCCTCCATCCCCAAATAGCAAATAAGAGAAGAGAAAACAGGAAATGATACGAAAATAGAGATGGTACAACAAGGGTGGGGGCAACACTAGGGGTGTTCTAGGCAAAGCAGGAGGTGGAGGTGGGGGTCAACAGCTTAATGTTTATCATGGGTATACCTCTGTTGTTCTATTCACCATCATCTACGTTGATTTGTGAGGAAAGGAAAGAATGGGCAGTTAGTGAACACTGACAGGTAAACGAAGGACAAGTCACATGTACCTAAAGACAAGACTAAGTGTGGGTGAGTGTTTAGTTACACTTGATTTCGACGGTCCACTTTAGACATTCAACTAGCTATAAGTAACAATGCAACTACATGTCAACTAACTTTCATTCATTTGCAACTACATGTCAGCAGATTTTCATTGTAGTATTAGTAGACTGTTAGACTGCAAAGTTACTTATAGTCAGTTGAATGTCTGTTATCACTAAAAAGTGTTAATATATATTACGCACACAGTCTACTAATACTCTAATGACTGGTAGTTGACATGTAGTTACAAAGTTACTCATACTTATGAAATGTCTAAAGCGGGCTATCAAAATAAAGTGTTAATATGTGTTTTTAAGGAAAAAAATAACACCTAAATCACATTTAAAAGCAAAACATACACTCTAAAAAATGCTGGGTTGTTTTAACCCAACTTTGGGTCAAATATGGACTAACCCAGCCGTTGGGTTAAATTTTTACATTACATTTTTAACCCAACATTTTGGGTTTGTCCATATTTGACCCAAAATTGGGTTAAAACAACCCAGCATTTTTTAGAGTGTATAGATTATATGGTGAGGTACTCTTAATTACATTAAAAAATATGAGAAAACAAAGATGTAGGAAAGTAAGTGTGTGCACAAGAGAGTGTGTGTGTGGTACAGAAGTATATTTGACCAGGATGGTGTTGTTAAATAAGAAAATAAGTAATAGACAGACAGAGTTTCCGACAGACCTTGGACTCAACATCTGCGTTGTGGTCATTCTGAAGAAGCAGAGCTGCAGATTTGGTGTCGTCCTTGCGGGCTGCAATGTGGAGCGCAGGCAGACGGACTTTACCTTTCGTGTCATTCTCTAACAACAGAGAAACCACCTGATCATGACCCTGCTGCAAGGCTACGGCTAACGGTGTAAAACCATCCTAAAAAGAGAAAGAGCAACAAACAGGCTTGATTATATATTCATATACTCTAGTTTACTTTACATATATTACTGCATTGTGCTTCATAATATAGCTATACACATTCGTTCAAAAGTTTGAAGACAGTAAAATTTTTTGAAAGAATATTTTTATTTAGCAAGAAAGCATTACATTGATGAAAAGTGACAGTAAAGACATTTATAAATACAAAAAAACTATTTTAAATAAGTACTGTTATTACTATTTTCTATTTATCAATATAGAGCAGTTTCCACAAAAATTCCAAACAGAGCAATTGTTTTTAGCATTGGTAATAATAAATGTTTCTTGAGCATCAAATCAGCAAATAAGAATGATTTCAGAATCATGTGACTGAAGACTGGAATGATGCTGAAAAGTCAGCCATAACAGGAATAAATTAAATTTTAATATATTTATTTTATACTGCAATACAATTTTCCAACATTACTTGAAATAATACAACCTTGGTGAGCATAAGAGACTTCTTTCAAAAATATGAAAAAATCTTAACGACCTCAAAACTTTTACAATTATATTTACATATACATTCACCTAAAAGATTATTAGGAACACCATATTAATACTGTGTTTGACCCCCTTTCGCCTTCAGAACTGCCTTAATTCTACATGGTATTGATTCAACAAGGTGCTGAAAGCAGTCTTTAGAAATGTTGGCCCATATTGATAGGATAGCATCTTGCAGTTGATGGAGATTTGTGGGATGCACATCCAGGGCACGAAGCTCCCATTTCAACACATCCCAAAGATGCTCTATTGGGTTGAGATCTGGTGACTGTAGGGGCCATTTTAATACAGTGAACTCATTGTCATGTTCAAGAAACCAATTTTAAATGATTTGAGCTTTGTGACATGGTGCTTAATCCTGCTGGAAGTAGCCATTAAAGGATGGATACATGGTGGCCATGCATAAAGGATGGTCAGAAACAATGATCAGGTAGGCCGTGGCATTTAAACTATGCCCAATTGACACTAAGGGGCCTAAAGTGTGCCAAGAAAACATCCCCCACACCATTACACCACCACCACCAGCCTGCACAGTGGTAACAATGCATAATGGATCCATGTTCTCATTCTGTTTACGCCAAATTCTGGCTCTGGCATCTGAATGTTTCAGCAGAAATCCAGACTCATCAGACCAGGCAACATTTTTACAGTCTTCAAGTGTCCAATTTTGTTGAGCTCTTGCAAATTGTAGCCTCTTTTTCCTATTTGTAGTGGAGATGAGTGGTACCCGGTGGGGTCTTTTGCTTTTGTAGCCCATCCGCCTCAAGGTTGTGTGTGTTGTGGCTTCACAAATGCTTTGCTGCATACCTCGGTTGTAACGAGTGGTTATTTCAGTCAAAGTTGCTCTTCTATTAGCTTGAATCAGTCGGCCCATTCTCCTCTGACCTCTAGCATTAACAAGTCATTTTCGCCCACAGGACTGCCACATACTGGATGTTTTTCCATTTTCACACCATTCTTTGTAAACCCTAGAAATGGTTGTGCGTGAAAAGCCCAGTAACTGAGCAGATTGTGAAATACTCAGATCGGCCCATTTGGCACCAACAACCATGCCGCGTTCAAAATTGCTTAAATCACCTTTCTTTCCCATTCTGACATTCAGTTTGGAGTTCAGGAGATTGTCTTGACCAGGACTACACCCCTAAATGCACTGAAGCAACTGCCATGTGATTGGTTGAATAGATAACTGCATTAATTAGAAATTGAACAGGTGTTCCTAATAATCCTTTAGGTGAGTGTATATTCTGTGTATGAGAAAAAGAGATGTGGGGCGGAGGACTGAGGCAAGTAGAAAGCACTTACAACTCAAGGTCACCCAGGCTCACCTCAATAATCAATAAAAGACTCGCACACACCCACAAAAACACTCAAACATACGCACACACACCTCTGTAGCAATGCTCTGGCTTGAGTTGTTCTCCAGGAGGAACCGCACCACATCCAAATGGTTTTCCTGTGCGGCCATGTACAGTGGGGTAAAGCCATTCTGAAAAAAAACATTACATTAATGTTATATACACATTTAGTCAGTCAGTATTTTTCTCCCTTTATTCTCCCTTTTCCCTTTATTTATGCTAGTTTTACTATTGCAAAACCTATATTTCAAGCTGCCATTTAAAAAATGACCTTAGCACTGAAACTATTCCCATAACAGCGCTTCAGAAGCATCACAGCATTTTAGATCCATGTGATATGCCCTGTAATATATATCAACTGAAACAACAAATTTTCTAAAAGCCATCAAAAGCAGTCCTGAGACTCTAATTGAAATGCACAAAATTTATTGTTTCATAGACACGCTGTTAACCCCAGCTACACTCTGCTGAGCAACCCACCCCCTCCTCTCGGCAAAGAAAATTAACATTTTTATTTTGAATTTCTTAATAATCAGTATCTTGATGTTGTAACTAGACATACAGGTTACCATGGCAACTCTGTCATTCTTAATATTTTTTTTAATCAGTGGAGATTTCCCCAGAGAGGACAGACCCCATTACACCCCCCTGCCTTAACCTAAGTGACCCTGTTCCCATGGCAACACAGAGATGCTGACAGTGCAGGTAAAGAGAGAGCAATACTTTGTGATGATGGAGCATCAAGCAGGGACACAGACACAATCTCCCTTCATCATCATGTTTTACCCATTCTATGTCTTAGCACTTTTGCTTTGAGTTCAAAATTAATTTCATGTCATTTTATGCATATATGTGTAATTCTAATAGCCCTGGATTAAAATATAAAAGGAATATGTGAAGGAAAAATGGAATTTCCTTGCTGCTTTTACAAAAAAGATTTCAATCTCCCATGTAGACATACTCCCCCGCAAAACATGATCATTCTAAAGGTCAGAGAGAGGGTTAAAAAACTGTCATAAAAAAAAAAAAACTTTAATTTATTTGGCACAAAAATTCTTGACTAACTTTATAACTGTAACATTTTTGAAAAATAAAATGCTAAAAATTGCAGAATATTTTTACGAGTGTTTACATCTGTATGTACTGTGTTGAGCTCAGAGCAGCTCCTGTTATCCTGGCACACCAGTAATGTAGGTGGGGTGGCCTTCATAACTTACTGAGCTCAAATTCAAAGCAGTGTGTGTGTGTGTGCGTGTGTGTGTGTGTATTTGGGTATTTATTGACTGGTCATCTAAAATAGCAACAGATTGAGAGTATGTGCGCTGCCTTGTAAAAAAGCTGTTTGATCCAACTTAAAGATGCATGCATGTGCATGTGTATTCCCTGCTAGAATTGTAATTTTAAATTTGCCATCCATCGCCAAAATTTTTGATTATTTTCACAAAACTTTCATTTCAAAACTTTTGCTGTATGAATATATTCATATATCAAAAGGAAAAAAACAGAGCCTCTGCTTTTAAACAAAACAATTTATCATTTTATTTATCATTTAATTTTAATCTTTTTTTTCTAGCTTTATGTATATTTTTTAAATCAATACTTGAATGTGGGTTGAGCAAATCAAGTTTTTTAAAAGACTGCAAAGTGCCAAAGCAATGCTTTTATCTCTTGTTTCTGCTTCTTTTTTTGCCTGTGTTTTGATCCAGATGTTCTGTACTCTTTCAGAAGAAACACGGTATAGCGCCCCCTACCGTATAACACTGAAAACACGGAAAGACGGATAATTTCGTCAATGGAAGCGCTATCTCACAAATGAGGAAAAATACCGTCAATGGCCGGGAAAGAGTTAAAAGTGTGTCTGTGGAGTATGAAGTTTGTACCTGGCTCTGTGCATTGACGCTGGCCCCATTGGTCACCAGCTCTCTCACCACATCCGTCTGCCCTGCCAGTGAGGCGATGTGCAGCGCCGTGTTTCCTTTCTGGATTAGAAATAACAGCAAGAGAGAATGAGTGGCATATCATGTTTAATCCTCTACCACCTGTTTGTGTCACCCCATCCAAAGGGGTGTTTCGTCCCACTGGCATCCCACCACCACCATTATGTTCCCTTTGCTTTGCCAGAGAGGTGTTGTTTCCGCTGGCCTTTAAATTACCACACACACTTCATTCCTGCAGAGTGAATACAGCACTAGAGGCTTTTTATACCCAGTGTGAACATGCTCACAAAAATAGAGAACACCATGTGATATCAAACACAGATACAAACATCTCATCAAGCTGTGTGTGTATGTGTGTCAAACTGACCTTGGTTGCTGCATCTACGTCGGCACCCAGTTTGAGCAGCTCAGCCACCACCTCCACATGCCCCTCTTTGGATGCCAGATGCAATGCATTCAACCCATTCTGAAACACAACGCAAATATTGTAAGTACTCCAGTCTTTAGTCACATGATCCATAAGAAATCATTCTAATAAGCTGATTTGGTGCTCAATAAACATTTATTGTTATCAATGTTAAAAACATTTGTGCTTCTTAATATTTTTGTGGAAACACTGTACATTTTCATCTGGATTTTTATATAAATAGAAAGAATAGCATGCATTTGAATCATAAATATTTTCTAACACTATTAATGTCTATACTGCTTAACGCTTTATCATTTTAATGCATCCGTCCTTAACAAAAATTTCTTCCCCAAAAAATAAAATTAAAATGATCAAAACTATCTACGTCATAGACATAAAGAACACCATCTGAACATCATCTGTGTATTCTAAGAGTAAAAAATACAACCATCCAACAGCATCACAAAACAGCAACATATGGAAATGATATTTTGTCACACTGTAAATTTGACAGTCATGAGTCATTAGTCAAGATAACAATATTGTTACATCCTGCTATATAGTAACAGAAATAATTCACACCTGATTACAGATGTTGATGTCGACACCAGTCTTCAGGTAGTCAAGGACCTTCTCAAGGTTTCCTGCCCTCGCTGCCCGCAGGTAACTGGCATTGCTGTCCGGCTGCAAGCAATGAGAGAAAATGCAGAAGTTTATTATTCTGATGACAGGGTTAAAAGGTCAAATCCAGGGCAACTGAGGTCAAATGAACAAACATATTTACAGCTTTCAGCTCTTTGAAATACAATGAAATTAAAAGAATTCATACCAACTCCATCTTTACTCAGTGCCATTTGTCTCCACAAACACACATCCAGGGAAACATCAGTTTTTGTTTACAAGTCAACGTCCTACAGAGACGCTACAATTGTAGCGTGACATAGGATCAAAGTTTCACCGAACACCTAGCAGTCCTTTGCTGAGCTGATATCCCATCGAAAATCCAGCCAAAAACACCTCTGGTCTCTCATCAACGGATTCGGAACAAAACACTAATAACAGCTATTACTCTGACACAGGTTTCCCACTATCCCTCAGATCTTTCAGTCTCTTACTCAGAATTATTTTTTCTCTTCTCAGTCGTATATGAGGAACAGTGCATGATTTGGCGAGAAAATATGACGTGTTTGTATGCGTGTGCCTCGTGAATGTGTCTTCTTTTGTCAGCCTCAGTTGGATTCAGGGACACTGCTGTTGACAGAAGAGGACACACAGCAAAATTTCAGTAAAGTTTACCTCACTCACACATAAGCACTCATTCTTTTTATAAAGAATAAGACCGGCTTATCTCAGAGACACACTCACATGGGGTATTCCTCTAAATGAGCAGCTATATTTAGTTCTAACTAAACCCAGGACAAACTCCTCCCCATATCTACCATCAATAGGTGTATGTATGTGTGTGTTGGCAAGAAGATCTGGAAAAAAAGGTTCACTTTCCAAAAGTAACTCATATGAGTTTGACAAGAAGAAGCCAAGCTGGCATTTCACAGAGTTAAATGATCATTTAGTGACAAAAACTCAACATTTTGCTCAGAAAATGACAGATGTGTTTTTGTAACGGTGTTCTTTTGTGAGACTCACAGTTCATAATGAACTCTAAGCTCATTAGCGAGTCATTTATTCGACCTATTCTGCTGGGAGAACCTCAATTTCCTGTGTGCGCTTGTATCATCAGACACTTACAGTCTGTGCTGTATGAAATGATGGATTAAAATCACATGCAAAAGATGTCTTTGCTCAGAGGGTAATGCTTATGGTAAACAAATTCTGCCCCACACATACACAATAAAAAACAGTGAGAGAGAAAGGACATTTTATGAGTGTGGTGGTCTTTTTTGTGATTTCTCCTCTTATCTCTGAGTTAATGAGTTTTTCCAGCTTGTCACCCTATAACTCTTTCCCTGGAGGATTCTGTCTGGGAAAATAACACCCATCCACACCCACTTATATATTTATATATACAATCACAAAGAACATAATGTGAGTGCTGGTGTCCTATTGGATAAGATCTGACTTTATGTGTTTGATTCGAGTTATCGGTTGGCATTGAATAGGCAGGACCTCCTGTCCTGTTATCACAGTGACCTTGAGAAAGACTCTTAACCCTTCATTACTGTGCTCTGCACTACAAGTTTGATAAAAGCTTTGGATAAAAAAAACATGCTCAGCAACAAGTTCAAACATTTAAGATTTTTTTTTATGATTTTGAAATAAGTCTTTTATGCTCACCAAAGCTGCTTTTATTTTATAAAAAAAAAAAATACAGTAATAACAGTAATATTGTTACTGTGATGGCCAAGCTTAATTTTCAGCATCTAAACTCCAGTCTTCAGTGTCACATGATCCTTCCGAAATGTTTCTATTATGCTGATTTACTAAGGCATTACACACCAAAGGCATGTGTCTTATCCACATGCGCCATCACCACCCCTGCTTAATATTTCTTTTAATATTGTGATTTTATTCATTATGTTACAAATAATTTTACTGTCATTTTTGATCATTTCAATGTATCCTTGCTGACTGAAAGTATTAATCTCTTTCATACAAAAAAATATGCACTGACCCTAAACTTTAGACTTTGAAGCGTAAACTAATGCCGAACCCGCTAACCAGTACTTAAAGGGTTAGTTCACCCAAAAATGAAAATTAAGTCATTAATTACTCACCCCCATGCTGTACCAACCCCGTAAGACCTTCGTTCATCTTCAGAACACAAATAAAGATATTTTTGATTGAATCTGAGGGCTGGATCACTTTTCCATAGACAGCCTGAGGGACTGCCTCTTGACGGCCCAGAAAGTCATTAAAAGAAAAGGTTTAAATATTCCATGTGCCTACAGTGGCTCAACTATAACTTTATCAAGCGACGAGACTACTTTTTGTGCGAAAAAAAAACGTAAATAACGACTTTATTCGACTTTCCATTACTTCCTTATGGGCGCATGCGCGAGAACTGAGACGAGACCGTTCTTCTTCGACTACTTTTTGTTACCGGCTGCTCACCGCTTAGGAGTTTTACCGCCCCCTACCGTATAAGATGACGTACTGATATAGCCGGAGGCGCAAAACGTTCTGTTTACAAGCAGTACGTCATCTTATACGGTAGGGGGCGGTAAAACTCCTAAGCGGTGAGCAGCTGGTAACAAAAAGTAGTCGAAGAAGAACGGTCTCGTCTCAGTTCTCGCGCATGCGCCCATAAGGAAGTAATGGAAAGTCGAATAAAGTCGTTATTTACGTTTTTTTTTCGCACAAAAAGTAGTCTCGTCGCTTGATAAAGTTATAGTTGAGCCACTGTAGGCACATGGAATATTTAAACCTTTTCTTTTAATGACTTTCTGGGCCGTCAAGAGGCAGTCCCTCAGGCTGTCTATGGAAAAGTGATCCAGCCCTCAGATTCAATCAAAAATATCTTTATTTGTGTTCCGAAGATGAACGAAGGTCTTACGGGGTTGGTACAGCATGGGGGTGAGTAATTAATGACTTAATTTTCATTTTTGGGTGAACTAACCCTTTAACTCTTTATTCATAGTAAAATTAATAGTACACAGCAAACCATTCATGCAGTCCACAAACATGTAAACATTCATATACAACCTACAAAGTAGCATCACAGAACACCAACAACATCCATAAAACATTTGACTCTAAACTTTACATAACCTTAACACTCATAACGTGAACACACCCTTTACTCCACTCTTGGTAATTTCCACAGCATTCAGGCATTTATCTCCATCAGAACAGATCCTTTATCTTTTGTATCACTTTAGTATTACACAAAACCATACATAAGTCACCACTGAAGATAAATACTTTCTCAGTAAGTAAAAAAGCTTTGTGGGAGGTTGTGAGAAACTGTAATGCAAACTCAAAAACAGTCCTGTCCTACTGTTGACATACACACAAGTCATGAATTGGCATTGTGTGAAGACTACGCTGCAAGTAACTTTCTGTAAATGCTAAGAAAAAAATCTTTACATTTACAGGTTTATATTTCTTGGTGTTCATACTGTAATATAATGCGCAGACATGGAGCACATACAAAAGATCAGTTTTTGATATACCCAAGTAAATAAATATTTCCCTGTGACACTGGTGTTAGTAACCTGTGTCAAGTGTCCTGAACCATTATAAATGCTCCTGTTGTATAATTCATCTCAATGTGAAAGGCCTCTCTGTTTTAAAATAGTAAAACATCAATATTTCATTGTGGGAAATCCAGTGAACACTTTATGCATGTACAGTACACACACGGTACAGTGGAAACGCACTGTGCAACCTCATTCACACAGTTTCGGACACACAAACACACACACAATAAGACAAATCTTACATAAGACATTCTCTAGGGTACAGCTGTTATTAAAACATCACATATACTGGACTGTAAGGAAGACATGAGGAAAGAAGAGAAAAGGTCATAGCTGATTAAAATGATGTGACACTACTTATGAAAACAAAATGGTAATGTCTGTATAGCTATTGTTCATAAAAGAAGAAGAGAAGGAGAGCATTTAAATAGTTGACCCAATAATACCCCAGTCTCTGCCTCTCTGTCCTAGTGTCTCTTCAGTTCCTAGATAAGCAGTGAGCTCGAATACTGCATGATTGGCAAAAAACAAAGCTACCCGTCAGTGTGGCTGCAGACAGGGTGACTACACACACACACACACACACACACACACACACGCACACAACATGCCTGTCCTTTGAACAGACAACATCAGCATCATTATACGCAGCTACAGTCAAACAATGCAAAACATGTTGTGATTTACAGTTGGATTGGACCAGTTGTGGTTGGTTTTGCAATGGTGTTGGTCAGTTTAACCATCTGGGTCGCGCATAATTGCCACAAAGCTGTTCAGTATTTTTTAGCTTTAAAATCCCTCCTCGCTCCCTTTCAGCCTGCCCATTTTGATTCGCACTTCAACCATAAACCTAAAACCAACTGGTGACTGAATCATATCCATTGTTCTTAATTAAAAATCTAAATAACCATGTTTAGTTCATAAGTACAGATGCACCAAACTCTGGCCAATACCAAGTCAATAATAGATTTCATATTATGGCTGATAATAACAGTCAATATGAAAAATCTATACTACTACTGTGTTTTAAAAAAAGAAAAAGACACTAAAACAAAATAAAAACTATCATTACATGCACACAGCAACTCATGTGGACTCTTAAAGGGGAAGAAGTATTAACTTAAAGAGCACCTATCATGGATTTTTGAAAATGACTGTTCATGTAGTGTGGAATATAGCTCTAAGGGAATGAAAACATCCTGCAAAGATTTATATCTGAAAGTGCACCGTATATAAAGTTATTGTCTTTCAAAAGTGAGAGTCGACTCTGAGTCTATGAAAAGATTTTTTTTTTAAACGAGTCATTAGCTGTTACATCGTGACGTAGAGAGGTCATTGGCCGCTCCCAACAACTGTGGGCGCAGACTTGAAGTGACGTCTAGAACACATTCAAATACTTCATCTGAATCGCATCATGTCCAGAAGACGCTGTGTTCTACTGTACATTGCAAAGACAGTTCAGCCACTTGTTTCCATTGTCCAGGGACAAGCATGTGAAGAATCAGTGGTCAGAGTTCAAATTTGCAATGATACCACAACAGTATAGCCCGAACCTTGTGTTCTCATCATTTTAATGACGAATCATTCGCAAGCCGGTTGTTCCAATCTGTAAGTATTATTAATAATGCTTGCTGTTATGTTTTCTGTAGCATGCACAATATAGTTATATTGTGTTGTGTGTGTTGTGTACACTCCGCGCAGCTTCTAAGCGGGGTAAAGTTAGTTTTGTTTTTTATATTCACCAGACATTCATTGAAAAATAGCCAAATATGACTTCGCTCTATATACTGCCTACGGTTTACCAATAACAACTGACTGGGTCATTTGACCAATCGCTGCAGATTTCGCGTCACTCAAAGGAGGTGTTTGGGAAAATGAATCGTCAAACGAATCATTTGGGAGTTGTTAAAAATCAGTTAAAAATAAATGCATATTATAAGACAAATAAAGTGTTTTTATCCTTGCATGCATGTTTAACTGTTTTTGGGAACTCCTAAAACAAAAATAGGAACATTTCAAATGCTATGATAGGGGCTCTTTAAAGAGTTAAATATTTGACATAATCTATCACAATTCATTACTGCTAAAGTCGATGGAGATCTAAATCTTAATAATGGCCAATATGACTGACCAACAGACAAAAAGATCCAAATCCAGGACTGCAATGTCTTTCCAGCCTCAGCATCACAAAAAAAAAAAAACTGAAGACCCAGAAGTCACAACAGCTAAGAGGTAGAATCATTCAGTCATAAATGTACTACAGTGTAAAGCTTTGTTAGGTAAATGACAGATAAAGTAGTCTAAGTAGTGAGCACGGCAATCACTCTGTGCTTATATTACCATGCATGCACACATGCATCAAGGTCAATAAAAAAGCACTAGAGCAAAGGTAGGGTTGTAGCGCCTGACCAACATGAATGTCGACACTAACACTAACAAACATGAAGCAGATATAAATTTTGTATGTGATTCACCTCAACAGACAACAGAGCCAGTTACTCTCTAATGTCTGTGAGGACTTCTAGCTCTGCAGGATTCTGCAAACAAAATCTGGAAATCTGAGCCCAGCATGACCAATAGAGCAGACTTTGCACCATTTAAACTGCAGAGGATCTAGCAGAGAGTTTCAAATGACCAAAGTCGTGAAATATATCATATATTCAAGAAATATGTTAATAAAATGTTTGAAAAACAAAATCTGACTCAAGGTGTAGCAGATAAAGACCAAGAGCATTTCAGGGTCTCTTACACAATGACCCAAGCATCCAACCAACAAATCTTAAATTTTTCCAACTATTCCCAACAGACATATTTAAAAACAACACACACTTCCCAACCATTCCCAGTCATATTTGTAGAGTACTTACAGAGGTAAAATAGTCAGCAGCCTCCTCCACCGCCATTTTTCCTGCAGTCCCACAGAAACCCGATCACTTACTTCTTTAGCTCTGCGGCCAGCAAGGTGCCATTCAGTCATGTGACGTGTAAAAAATGCCCTGGCAGCAGGATGCTCAAAGACACACTTCCACCTGATGTGTGTGTGAGTACGGATTCAAGGATACAAAGCTCTCCGGTACAACAATAAATACAAAGTCACTTTGAATCCAACCTTCTCTGTTCTTCCTCTCTCTTTTACAACTTGACGTCTCCTTCTGCATCAAAGAAAACTGACCTCTTGGTTTTCTTTGCCTGTTCACAATCCTGTCCAAAACGATCTCTCTTTTTCTATTTATCCAATAAATAGGACCAGCTCCAATCTTTATTCAACATGGATCAAATGTAATGTTTTATGTGCTTTCCCACTACCTCTCCGATTGGACTCTCTCTCTATCTTTTTCTGTCATACACACAGAACACAGAGGGTGGGGGTCTTTTGAATAGTGATACGAGGTGTTAAGGGGGTCCAAAAATAGCAGCTGATTCCAATGCATTTGCAAATAGGACTATGGCAGACTCCCTTTCCCTCCATTCTGCATTCTCCCCCCTGCCGGCAAACCCTCATGTGCTTGGTTTGTATTGTCTGAATGCTTATCTACTCCCCTTTTTTGAATAAAAAGAGCGTGTGTTTAGGACCGCTGGGGGTCAGTTTATTAGGCTGAATGCTGGGTTCATGGTGCAGCTTAAAAAAGGATTAGGGGGCATTTCCCCCCAGCATTAGGGCCACCGCTCCATCATGTAAACACGCACCCCAGCTGTACCTCTGACAAAGGGATGAAGCGTGTCACACATTATACAGTGACACAGACTGTGTTGTTTACATACTGTGCTTGCGCTGTGTGTATCTTAGTGTCTGTTTGAATACCGTTCTGTTGAATGTACCGTTGGGTGTTTGTTTTTTTCCGTGTATTATAAGTATGAGTTTGTGGAAAATGGGAGTGACTTAGAGCTGTGTATTAGACAGACACACACTGTGTGAACATATGGAGAGCTAACCAGCATTGATTTCATTTTACAACAACAACAAAAAATTACTCTTGGGATTGTTCATTATTGAGATTTAACCATATGAATTGTAAACCTTGCATCAAGAGATTTTTCATATTTTTTAAAAATAGTAGTGAATTATTTTAACAACAAACTTTTTTTTAAAGGTGAATCTCAAAAACATTCTCACTGATAATTAAAAAATGGTTCAAATAAATTGCATAAATAAATGTATAAGAAATGCTACCATGATATATGGATTTTTAAAATGCAAATTGAAATAATAGTATCAATTATTTATTTAATTCAAATATACAGAATTAAAACATTTGATCTAATTTTAAATCGTAATAATATTTCACGGTATTACTGTTTTTAATGTATTTTTTATCAAATGTATAATATTTTAGTGATCTATTTATATTTATAATATAATGTGATAAAATGTTTTTGCATTAGAGTAATGAAAATTAGATTTATAATCTGAAAATAAAGATGTTAATAGTACCTAAAACATAGATCATGTTATGCAAAAAAAAGTATTTCTTGTTCTTTAATTTTGATTTTAGGTGTGAAAAATGTAAATGCTTTTGAAAGGCTTTGTTGACATTTAATAGCTACTTCTTTAAACCCCTCAAATACTCTTTAGACATATTTCCTGTTACACACCACATCCGGAACACTTTTTTATTTTTTGCTGTGATTATTTATGTATGCTGTGGTTTCATCT
Organism: Pimephales promelas; assembly: GCF_016745375.1. The sequence continues at coordinate 21,552,906 of NW_024121099.1, read as the reverse complement.
TTCATTAAATTCTCTCTCTAAAACGTATAGATACAATAGACGTGCACTTGAACATACAGGCATTCACACACACATACACACACTTTGATTATGCAGAGAGGCATCCCATGATGCTTTGGGGTGCATCACAGGTCTCCTCGTTCTGGGATGGTGGCGTTGCTATGGCAACAGAGGAGGAGGGGAAAGAGAATGTGATCTGAAGGAGCTCAAGATGTTCGGTAACCGTGGTGATGGTTTCCCTCAATGACCTCCACCTCATCAGCCAATCACGGAGAGTGTGTGAGAGTCATCATTCTCCCTCTCAAATACAGTCAGACACAGCGGTATTCACAAGGGCTACACCTGCTTTAAACCCATGGGCACTGGAGGATTTCCACGCTTTCAGAAATAGGCCATCATTGTACATTCTAGAAAGATAAATGAGCTTCGCTCCTATGACGAAATGCCAACATGCACAGACTGGATGTAGCAATACAAGTATACATTTTCACTCTTTCAGTTTGTAAGTGAGTGATGTGTCAGGCTGTCAGGACTGTGTCTGGATGTATCTTTGTTATTAGTGATGATGTTGTTTGTGAGTGGTCACTGTGTTTGCTGAAAATGTGAAATTTAATGCCCATCTGCAACAGTCTTCTTACATGTAAAGCAGGGGCACGGCAGGGAGAGGTCAAGGTCAGACACAGAGATGAGGTGACCAGTGCTAAACACAAAGTGACTGCAACGAAACATCAGAAATGATAACATCACCAGAATGTGCCTGACATCCAGACTCACACCGGACCCTAGTGGAGAGATTCAATACTACTGACTCTACCTAACAGAAACACATCTATTGTCCTGTTTGTTACATTTGAAATGGCAAAATGTTAAAGTACACATGAAATCAAAACCTTTTGACCCTATTTACTTTCCTAATGCATGGTACAGGTCGAATTGTGAATGATTAATCAGAGCAAATTATTCCAAACAAATCAGCGTAATCTTAAATCAGACATACAGTAAGTAGGAAAATGGGCAAGACCCACAGAGTGAAAAAAAATGTCATTGGATGTCAAAGACGCCCTTTGAAGCTAAATGTTTATGGTTGCAAGCCATTAAAAAGATAAGACTGGACTGATGAAATTGTGGCGATTACCTATCTATTAATGCATGAATTTGATGTAAACAATAGGTCAATATTCACATATGCAGTTCATAGGGGGCAAAATCTCACAATTCTGACTTTTTTTCCCTCACAATTGTGAGTTCATGTCTCATAAGTTCATATGTGAGTTTATATCACAAGAAGAAAAAAAAGTCAATTACTGGATATAAAGTCTAAATTCTTAGAGGGGAAAAAGGCAGAATATCAAGTTTAAATCTCTCAATTCAGATTTATATATAAATCTATAAGGTATAAACACAATTAAGTAATATCCCCAAAATAAAAATAGTTACAAATGACAATTCAGGTAGACTTTACCTGTCAGCAAGAGGGCAGGAATACACGAAGACGATGACAATGATAAGGATGATTCAAAACACAACGTTTAATAAAAATCCACAAAGTAATTCACATAATGTTCAGACTGACGCAACTACACACGCTAACTTAAACGTAGACCAGACCAACACTGAGTTAAAATGAGGAACTAATAAACACATGGAGATGAACTTAACAACAAACAGCTGTGATGAGGATTAGTGTCCATGGAAACAGATGAGTGGCGGGAAAACTCAAACAAAGCAACACATGTGATGAATGAAAACTAAACTAATAAACACAACTGATATATCGTGACAGCAATAAACAAGTTATGACACTTGATGATAATAATAATGATAATAAAATGTAACCTCCACATATTATGTACTGCCAATTTACAATATCATTATACTTATTAATGATTATTATTATTAATTAACTAATTTAGCAAGTTTACAATCAGCCAATCAACAAATCATAGATGTACTGAATAGTTCATGTGAGTTTGGGCAGCTGGAAGTGCATTAAACTCTCTCCTGTTCTCTCTGAGGGGCATCAGTTAATGTGTGCCGGCATGCATGAACTTGCGAGTGTGTGTGTGTGTGTGTGTGTCTGTGGGTCTCTGGAGGCAGAACAGCAGCGTGTGACCCAGAATCATGCTTCTACAAGGAAATTATCATTACAGACGCCAACCATTGTCCATAAAACCATATCGGACACACACACAGTGAGGGGTAAAATGTTAAAACAAATTTTCTGAAAAAGTGTGTGTGTGGCCTCAGAACCCAGGTGCAGATAGCCTGCAGATGTGGGATGTAATATTGTACACACGCACACATCTTTCTTACTTAAGTCTGTTGTGATTGTAATTGAAAATATTGTCTATAATAGTCTATATTTACTAAACTCAACAGATGTCCAAAACATTACCACTGCCAGATAATTCAAAAAAAAAAATTTTTTTTTTAGATATTTAATTTATACTTCATCTAGAATCAATAAAAATTGCTTTAGTGGTATGATATATAGATCATACATTAGAGATATTCTTAATAATAAATACAGAGTGTAATTTTCAATGCCATCCCAACAAGTGTTGAGGAGGACTGGAGGTGTCCATCCATCTGCGGGACTGAGATTAGCTGGATTCATGGATTATAACTACACTGGGAATTTAAAATCAGGTGAGAAGGATAATCTCAACCCCCGTCATTAGGACAGAGAGAAAAGAGAGAGGTTAACTGAGTGAGCAGCGAAGACACAAAAAGTATGGAGGTAAAAAGGCTCCACACGGCTTACAAATGTCTTAAGATATCGTAGTATGAAACACTGTAAATCTGGATTAAAGAAAAGTAATAAAGGAACTAAGTGTTGACAAGACCATGCCGTAATGTAATGTGGGTCTGTTCAATCATTTGTGATTTAGAGAGACAAACAGTATCCAAAGTGCCACAAAAAGTCCAGAAACACTGTACTACATTCAATAGCCGCATGATATAATGCTCACAGGATATTGATTTTAAATAAGAGCCACTTCCACGGGGAGTACTACGAATTACGAAACACACTTTTTCCAGCAGATGCTTTTAATTGATCATATAAACTGACAGAATTCATCAAATCAAATAAATTTTGTTCTTTCTATTTGTAAACGTTCTATTCCCCCAAAGAATCCTGAACAAAATGTATTGCGGTTTCCACAAAAATACTTAGCAGCACAATCGTTTTCAAAGTTGATAAGGATTAGATACGTTTCCACGTATTAGAATGATTTCTTTAGGATCAGGTGTTACTGAAGACTGGAGAAATGACTGATGCAAAGGTAAAACCTAGCCCCAACCAAACAAAAGTAATCAAATAAAAACCAAGTACAAATGTTCAGCTGAATCAGAGTATGTTTGTGTGCCAGGATTTAACCAAATGCTGACAGAAATTAAAGATCAAATGTTTCATGCCCTTTACTTAAAGATAAGTAACCACATGCTCCGTTTCTAACATATTCTAATGCAGAATACAGGATCAAATCTGTGCACATGCTCGATGAATGACTGTCACACACTCCTCCATTTAGAAGTGTGTGTGTATGTGTGTGAGAGAGAGAAAGAGAGATATTATCTGGCACCCAGACTGTAGCAGATGAGAGAGGAGGGAAAGGCCATCTGCCTGTTTCACTCCCCCCTGTGCCCTCAAACACCCCCAAACACATACACACACCTCGAAATATCTCAAATGTACACACATGCTGTTTGAAGACCATGAGCCAAGATATTTCATCAGTCCCTTGCTTTCCTCCTTAAGCAAATGGTCGTTCTGTAAAACCTGAATCGAATGACACACATTTTCCTTTGTGTCAGTGAACCGAGTGACAAGTCTAAATTATTCCATGCAAGAGATTCCCGCATCATTACTTTAAACAGACCCCACCAAGCACCAACTATATGTTAAATTGTGGAAACAGTTAAAGATACCTACGGTACACAATGTAACTTTTGCCCCCTTTAGCGATTAAAAAAAAACAACAAAACGTCTCGGTTACGTATGTAACCCTCGTTCCCTGAGTAGGGAACGGAGACGTTACGTCAGAAGTGACGGAGATTGGGGGGTTTCGCATAGAAAGCCAATCCTCTTCGAGTATTAAAACACGAGCCAATGGCATGCAATGCCTTGGGGCTGCGGAAATTTGCATAGCGTACTCCGCCCTACTCCGTGAGTATAAAAGGAGGAAGTGAACGCAACCGCAGTATGTCTTCGCTGAGGAGCCAAGACTGAACTCGGCCTCTACCCAGCGATACAGCAGAAGTGGCAGGGAGACGTAACGTCTCCGTTCCCTACTCAGGGAACGAGGGTTACATACGTAACCGAGACGTTCCCTATCGTAGTCACTTCGAGTTACGTCAGAAGTGACGGAGATTGGGGGTCTGTGCCATCACGCCATCTTCAAGCTGTCTTCCAGTGCCCTGCGAAAGACTGAACCCCCGAGCCTTACCTCTTTTTTTTTTTTTTTTTTTTTTTGGGGATCCGACTTAACACAGGATTACCAAGGTACACTGGGAAACATATCCCGAAGGGGACATGCTACCAGCTGCCTACCGAAGGGAGGACTTAAGGATACACATATGGCCACATAGGAACGCATATGGAACACTGGAGTACCAACCGCAGGTGGCTACTGATTTAAACTCCAGGGGTGGCAGATGGCTTGCCAAGGGAAGACACATGCTCAGAGAGGCTTACAGTGGATAATACACATGAGACGGTTACCATGGGGAACCGTGCGCATGGAGGCACCTAGCTAGCATCCAGAGCAACGCAGTGGTGCCCGCATCGTCGGTGCTGGAGGACTCAAGACTTCAATGGAAGAACTGAGGAAATATCGCACTTATCCAGTCCGGGGAGTGGAGTGGCGAGCAAGCGAAGACACCTGAGCGGATCCAGAACTGGCCGAAACGAGTACGTGAGAGGATACCGGCTCAATTCGCAGATTATAGAATCTGGCGAAGGTGTTGGGTGTCGCCCAGCCTGCAGCTCTGCAGATGTCTGTTAGCGAGGCGCCGTGCGCTAAAGCCCAAGAGGAGGCTACACTCCGAGTGGAATGGGCCGTCACACCAAGGGGGCACGGAAGGCCTTGCTGCTGGTAAGACAAAGCAATGGCATCCACTATCCAGTGGGACAGCCGTTGCTTTGAGAGAGCCCTTCCCTTCTGGCTCCCCCCATGACAGACAAAGAGCTGGTCTGAGGTCCTGAAACACTGCGTTCTGTCGACATAGGTGCGGAGAGCACGTACCGGACAGAGCAGCGCCAAGGCTGGGTCTGCCTCCTCCAGGGGCAGCGCTTGCAGGTTCACCACCAGGTCCCGGAGGGGAGTGGTAGGAACCTTGGGCATATATCCAGGCCGGGGTCTCAGGAATACGTGAGAGTAAGCCGGCCCGAACTCCAGGCACACTTCGTCAACAGAGAGTGCGTGCAGGTCCCTTACTCTCCTGATGGATACCAATGCAATCAGGAGTGCTGTCACATAGGACAGGGCAAAAACTCTACCGACTGCAAAGGCTCCAGGGGAGGCCTCTGCAGAGCACCCAGGTCTACTGAGAGGTCCCCAGAGGGCAGGAGGGGAGGGAGGCGGATTTAGCCCCCTCACTCCCCTCAGGAACCTGATGACCAGGTCATGCTTCCCATAGACTTACCTTTCACTGCATCATGAGACGCGGCAATGGCCGCGACATAATCCAAAGGGTGGAGGGCGACAGCCTGCGCTCCAACCCCTCTTGCAGGAAGGAAGCATGACTCCGATCGAACATCTCCGGGGGTCTTCTCAGCGAGAAGAACACCAATTGACGAAGAGGTTTCACTTCAACGCATAAAGGTGTCACGTGGACGACGCTCTTGCGGAAGTGATGGTTGCCGCCACCGCAGGTGGCAGCGAACTCAAACCTGCCTCGTCCCGTCCTGGAGCCACACGTGCAGCCTCCAAGATCGGGACGACGGTGCCACAGAGTGCCCCGTCTCTGAGAGAGTAGGTCCGGTCTCAGAGGAATAGGCCAAGGAGGTGCTGCCGCGAGGAGCAAGAGTTCGGAGAACCACGTCTTGGTGGGCCAGTAGGGGGCTACCAGCAAGACCTGCTCCTCGTCCTCCTTGATCTTGCACAACACCCGTGCAAGGAGGCTCACTGGGGGAACGCACACTTGCGTGGGCCCCGTGGCCAGCTGTGCGCCAGCGCATCCGAGCCGAGAGAGCCGCGGGTCAGAGAATAACTGGGCGCAGTGGGACGAGTCCCGAGAGGCGAACAGGTCTAACTGTGCCTCCCCGAACTGGTCCCAAATCAGCTGGACCGACTGGGGATGGAGTCGCCATTCGCCGGAGATGGGACGGGCCCGGGACAGCTCGCGGCTGCCCGGTTCCGGTCTCCAGGAATGTAACTGCACGAAGGGACCTCAGGTGCTTCTGACTCCATATCAAGAGGTGGCGGGCGAGCTGCGACAACCGGCGCGAGCGTAGACCCCCCCTGGTGGTTGATGTACGCTACTGCCGTAGTGTTGTCTGAGCGGACAAGCACATGCTGGCCCTAGAGCACGCTCGGAAGCGGTGCCGGGCGAGCCGTACTGCCAACAGCTCGAGGCAATTGACGTGCATGAGGCGCTGGGCTCCTGTCCAGGAACCGGCGGCTGCATGCCCATTGCACATGGCACCCCAACCCGTGGTAGACGCATCCGTGGAGACAACGAGATGCCTGGAAACTCGCTGAATAGGGACCCTGTCCGTAAAAAGCTGAGGTTCGACCACGGGAAGAAGGATCGGCGGCACGTCGGAGTCACTGGAACTCGGAGCGAGCCGCGATGCCATGCCCACCTCGGGACTCGATCGCGAAGCCACAGCTGAAGCGGTCTCATATGAAGCAAACCGAGCGGCGTTGCCGCGGCCGCGGATGCCATATGCCCCAGGAGCCTCTGAAATAGTTTCAGTGGAACCGCACTCTTGCCCTCGAACTGTCGAAGACAAGCCAGCAGTGAGTGCGCGCGCTCGTTCGTGAGCTGCGCGGACATGGCGACCGAGTCTATCTCCATGCCGAGAAAAGAGATCCTCTGCACGGGGCAAAGTTTGCTCTTTTCCCGGTTGACCCGAAGGCCCAGACGGGCTAGGTGCCGTAGCACCAGGTCTCTGTGTTCGCAAACCTGAGCTCGAGAGTGTGCTAGTAACAGCCAGTCGTCGAGATAGTTCAGGATGCGAACCCCGTGTTCGCGAAGGGGAACAAGGGCTGCCTCGACGATCTTCGTGAAGACGCGAGGGGACAGAGCTAACCCGAATGGGAGAACGGCGTACTGGTATGCCTGGCCCTCGAAGGCAAACCGAAGAAACGGTCTGTGTCGAGGGAGAATGGAGCCATGGAAGTACGCGTCCTTCAGGTCGATCGCTGCAAACCAATCCTGATACCGAACACATTCGAAAATGCGTTTGGCCGTGAGCATTTTGAACGGTAGTCGATGGAGAGAACGGTTCAAAATGCGCAGGTCCAGGATCGGTCGTAACCCACCGGTCTTTCTTGGGGACAATGAAGTAGGGGCTGTAAAGCCCGGACCTCACCTCGGCTGGAGGGACCGTCTCGATTGCACCCTTCGCCAGCAGGGTCGCAATCTCCGCTCTCAAGACTGGGGCATTGCCACCAACCATCGTGGAGCGAACTCCCCTGAAGCGGGGAAGAGACCGTGCGAACTGAATCGCGTAGCCGAATCCGATCGTTCTGATGACCCAGCGGGAACCCCGGGAAGCGCTAGCCAGGCTTCCAGGAAGTGAGCCAACGGGGTCATGCGAACCACAGACGTCCCCCCGGAGGGGCAGCGAGGCGGGTCGACCGGCATGCGTGCAGGAGTTACCCCGTCCGGATGCACCGTCGAAACCCGCTCCCCGACAGAAGAGACCAGGGAAGGCAGAGCGTTCCACGGGGGTCTGTTCTGCCGGGGGTCTGGCGACAGAGGGGGAAGGGATTGGCGTAGCCCGGGGACGACACACGCACCCTTCCGCGCCCTCCGAGACAGAGAGGAATGAACGGGGCGACGCACTGGACGTCGTGCGCGCTCATTCCAGTCTGTGTGCTCAATGACAGTGTCAGCTTTTCCTCAACCAGCTCAGGGAGCTAGCTAGAACAAAAGATTCTCCACCGGCCCTCCACCGGGGAAGGAGGGGCCCTGCCACCGCCTCCTGAGAAAAACCATGACACTATCACTGAGCGGCCCGCCTCAGGAACATCGCTTCGCCTGGCATCTAGCGGGGCACGCGGCCTGAGGGGGGGCTCTTTTCTTGGGACGCTTACCTGTGGCCTCCTCCGCGACGCGAACCGGCTGAAGGCTGCTGCTGGGGCCGCGTGGGAGGGAAGGGAGCCGCAGGGGGGCGTCCTCGGCGGCGAGCTGGCGGAGGCGTCCGAGCCGACGGCTGGTTGGAGGCAGCAGCTGGCCGTCGGGGCAGAGAAACCGCCTTCGTCTGCTCCTAGGCGGTCGAGAAGTGCTGGGCAAAGTCCTGGACCGCACCGCCGAACATTATGATGCTCCTGGACCACAGCGGTGGGCATCACCTGACCAAGGGAGCGAGCGACCGCCTCCGTGACCCGTTTAAGGACAAGGTAGGCGACAGGCTCGCAGCTCGCTTGGTCCGTCACCTCCTCGTGCACATTCCTGAGCAGCTAGCTTTGTAGGTGCTCATCATATGCAGGGCGGAGGCTGCCTGTCCCGCCGCTCTACAGAATCGCGCCGCCATAGACGACGAGAACCCATAGGCTTTGGAGGGGCATCTGAGAGCAACCGCCGGTTGACCGGGGGAGCCCCAGCGTACCCACAGACAGCCGCATCGCCGAGGGGAGGAAGGGCGGGGAACTAAGCACGCTTTTTTTTTTTTTTTTTTTTTTTATTTATTTTTTTTTTTATTTATTTATTTTTTAGTGCGTGTCAGTTCCGCATGCAACTCGGGGAAAAAAGGAAATTGGGGTTGGCCGTGGCCGTAAGGCGGCAGCGTTACCCAAAAACCAATTATTCAGCCGCGAGAGATCGGGGAGGGGCGGAGTTCCACCCCCACCCGATGCTCACGGACGCCCGAGATAGCACGGCCATCATCGCGGGATCAGACACGGCGGCGCTGACGCTCCCGAGGGAGGCAACGCGGCCGCATCCTCACTTCCCGAGGAGTCAAGCCCGCCTAGTGATGCTGTGATCGACATCGCATCATCATCTGGAGCGCTGCCCGAAGCAGCCGGTGCCACCGAAGAAGCAACCGACTGAATCGAACTAACGCTCGCTGGCTCTCGCACTGAGGCGGGAGGTGTGGCCCGAGGAATCGTCGGGGCTTATCCCACACCATCACCGTAAATCACCAGGTCCCCGGGTCGACGGGCCCCCTATGGAGGAAACCGATCGAGCGGGGGGACCGGGACTCTCACTCAAGTGAGATCATTGAGTCTCGACCTCAGTGTAGAGATGGTCATGTTCCCACAGAAGGAAAATGAGTCATCCACGAACGCTGCTGCTGCATGCTGAAATGCCCAGGCATACAAAGCAGCGATCGTGACCATCAGATGACGACAGAAATCAATCACACCCAGAAGAGCACGGGCGAACCGTCTTTAAAAAGACGTGCGCGTGCAGCTCTTTCAATGAGAGGAGGAAATTCACTCTTTCAGCGCTGAAGCGACCAGGGAGAAGCGCAAAGTCTGGCAGACCACTGCTCAGATCGCAGGCGATGCAGAATCTCGCTGGGTACCGCCGTCACACCAACACTGAAGAGGACGCTCGTCTCGAAGAGTCTTGAACAGTGCTTTCAGGAGTGAAGAGGTTCTCTTGGCTCCGAAGCGAAAACATACTGCGGTTGCGTTCACTTCCTCCTTTTATACTCACGGAGTAGGGCGGAGTACGCTATGCAAATTTCCGCAGCCCCAAGGCATTGCATGCCATTGGCTCGTGTTTTAATACTCGAAGAGGATTGGCTTTCTATGCGAAACCCCCCAATCTCCGTCACTTCTGACGTAACTCGAAGTGACTACGATAGGGAACTGTTGTTTTAAAATAGTTGGATTAAAATATCCAAAAACCACTAAAACAATGCTAGGCCTATATATTTTGGCCAAATGTTTCCAACGAATCCAGAGAAATCAGCTGTTTTAACCAATGTTACAGCCCAAGTCATTCCGTCGCCTGTCAAAGACGCCATACCCACACAACCCTTGATTTTCACAATCACAATCCTGTTAGTCTTATCGTTTGAATCTCTCCTTTTCTTGATTTGCAGTGAATAACAATCTCAGAAACATCACAACTTTGTGAAGTGGCTAATATAGCATAATCAGAAATCAATCTAGCATACTACAATATGCAACAAGCATCTCATAGCTGCCATTGAACGAACGCACCAAGTAACGTTATAACAATGTTCAACACACTCAAACATATTTAGTATGATTGTTTTGTAAAACAGAGATGCGTAACCCCACAATTTTAATTCGTCAGATAAAGTGACAACACATTCTCATCCCAAGGCGTCATATACAACGCTTTTACCAAAGCGTAGACATCCAACACACATGGCACCCTTTAGCGTCAATATAACGCACAGAGTATAGGTTTAGGTCGGGGGTAGTGTTACACCACTAGGAGGCGCCTTCTGCCCCATATATATATGCGTCTCATATTGACGCTAAAGGGTGCCATGTGCGTTGGATGTCTACGCTTTGGCAAAAGCGTCGTATATGATGCTTTGGGATGAGAACGGGCTGAAAGTGACCTGTATGAGTAGTTATTTAGTTATTCAGTAATTCTGTTTTATTCCCAGGCTCTCCACCCACCATGCTTCATACTACACAGAAATCTTAATTAGCTCACCCATGAACATGACTTCTGCATGAGACCCTTCAGATTGCTTTCCATCATCTGTGGAGGTGAAGACAACAACTCCCATGATTCCATACTCATTTTGTCTTGAATAAGCGACCTCTAGTGGCAAAACTTACATACTCTGCCTTTAAGAGGTATAACCAGTTTAGATGGAACAGATCTAAAGCTGATTAGCTGAAGATGGTACTGGACATATACGCATTAATCTTCCTTCAAAAATCAATTCCAGCACAGCGCTTCAACAACCCATAATGAAATGACACTTTACAATAGATAATGCTTTACAGTGAACTAACACAATGCTAGATGCTACATATGGCAATTTATCTGTTCAGTGAAATACCTTGGTCACCTGCTGAATCAGCGCAGTCTCATCCCAAGACGTCATATAACTGACGTCTTGGGACGTCTTTTGACCATACGTCAACATCCGCCTTTTTAGGGTACCCTTAAACGTCGGTTAGATGACGTTATCGGATCCTAACCCTACCCCAGACCTAAACCTACAAACCTACCCCGTCACCTAACTGACGTTAAAGGTAAAGCGTCAGTTGTATGACGGCCCGGGATCGTCAGCTAACCGACGTTGGGTACCCTAAAAAGGCAGACGTTGACGTATGGTCAAAAGACGTCCCAAGACGTTAGTTATATGATGACTTGGGATGAGACTGTGTTACAGCGGCTGAATAACAAAAACGTCATCTCTGCGTCGCTCTTACAACATTTCAAATCTCTCAGTTCTCGCCAAGCCAATGTTGATTGTTGTGTTATTACGAGCTCTGTCACATTCTCTTTTTGCTTTTTTTAAGCAAGTGATTCCACAGAGGTTTAAGATGTAATGCACAACATGTTAACCTTTTTCAGATGTTGTGACAACAAACCTATGGCACTCCCACACCAAACACGCGTCAAAGTAGCTGGAGAAACTTTTCTCAATTGAAGGATATGATGAGACACACATGGAAAAGAGGAGTATGTATAAGAAATTTCTCACAAAAAAATCCATGCTTTCATGACATAATAATGCTTTGACCAAACTGCGGAGCTCGCGAAGCTTTGTTCTATGTTGTCTCTTTCAGATAACATGCAACAACTTTGATAACTTTGAAATAGCATGAATAAACAATGAACAATTGGATTTTTGTGAGCAAATTAGACATTCTTGTTAAGTACCTAAATTGTTTCAATTCAAACCAAACCAGAACTTGTAATATTGTCATTCCAAGTCATATCAAACGACCTGCCAGCTCACTATACAGTAAAACTTTAAAAAGATATATAACCTTTCAAAGACACGCACACACGCATGCATCTCTTTTGAGTTTACAGTAAAGAAGTTTTATAAGGGCAGACAGTCTGGCTGCTGCCCTGAGAATGTACCAGAGCTGATATAACAACACTCTGAACACGATCAATAGAGAGCTGCTGGGTAATAGACCATTATCAGACAGAGTACCTTTGACTGGCATTTACAGCATAGAAGCAAAAGTGATCTAAAAAGAATTACAGTGCAAAGAGAACGAACACAATAAGATGGACAGAAAGAGCAAGAGAAATATTTACAGAAACACTCTGTTTTGATTTTTCTGATCTCAAGTAAATGATGTACTTTTAAACGTTTTATTCCACAAAGAATCCTGGAACAAAAAATCGTGTAAGCAGCACAACAGTTTTCAACACTGATAACACTGGACAAAATGCTGAAATGTAGTCAAACTTTACTATGTCTAGGTCACTGAGAATGAACATGATGCTTTAAATGGTTGATTTTTGCTATTTGACTGAATGGCGGAGGAAAGGTGAGTAATAAGGGAAGGGATCTCAATTTAAACCAGAAATGACTCGAACAAATGATTATTCATAGATCCAGTCAAATATGTTTTCCATTTAGGTAACACTTTATTTTACGGTGTCTCTTATACAGAGTAATTACTGTAAATATTAGTAAAGAGTAAATATGTAATAAACATGTAACTAAGTTATGGAACAGCCTGTACTTACAGATTGTAATCACACTCATGTAATAGTGCAGCTACTGTTACACATGTAACAGGCCGAGTCAGTTACATACGTGTTACCGACTTGGTACAATGCAATTATATAAGAAAATACTTTGTACTACTCAATGTGACAAGTTCTTAAATATGTTACTAAGGTAGTTACAATGCTCATTTTGTTCCTTCTGTACACGTGTGTAACATAAAATAGTGTATCAAGGTTGTACTTCAGTGTACTTCATGTATATATACATAACTTATCCATCTGAATTAAATACAATGCCATTTTTTACGAGTAAATATGAATTTTTAGTGTCTAAATGAAAACTTTGTAATATACTTTTACTAAAAATTCTCATTACTATTTCAAGAAAACACTAATTTTACCTGGTCAAAAACAGCTGTTTTCAGCACGCTGTTTCAGTGCATTTACATGATAATGAGCTTTGCTCACTCCGCCCCTCTGTTTTGCTGGGGTTTTGACACAACGCACATGGAGTGTTGCCTTGACAACAGGCGACAATCACCCTTATTACTGTTTTTACTGTATATACATCCCTACAGACATAAACTGAAGAAAATATTTGTAAGGTGACATATTTGTAAGGTTAGCAGTGAACTCATTGACAAACATGTTTTGTAAGTATGTTGACAACTCAAAGACAAACGTTCACTCACAGAGGAGACTTTCATATGATCTATATTGAACACGACATCAGAATTAATAGTAGCTGAATATAATTCCAAAATGAAAATGCGGGAATTTCCTTAATAATGTGTCACAGAGAAAGACAAGATAAAATCAGCCTTTTAAATTATGAATAAATGTCACAAAAGACTTTGTTCAATTAAAAACTCATGACTGGATTTCTGCATTTCAAAGTCTGAAACATTTATTTATTTTCATTTACAGTATTTATTCTGTTCTTATGTGTGATTGATTCCAATGATAGTTTGAATCAATCTTCAGTAGTGTTCCCAGACGTTTTACAGAGTAAAACCTTTTACAGCGCAAAATGTCAAATCCGTTCATATACACTACCATTTAAAAGACTGTGTTAATTTTATCAAAAATACAGTAAAAAATAAAAAATAAAATAAACTGTTTTCTATTCAATATATTTTTAAATGCATTTTTTTCTCATTTTCATTTGTATTTTACATTTGACTCTGTGGAAATGGCTGTAAGTATATGGTTGTGAGTGTGTGATCTGTCAGCAGGAACTGAATCTCTATGGAGCCTCAAGCATGTATCAACCTTTGACAGACAACCGATACAGCTCATAGACCAACACAAACACTTGAGGAAATGTCAAGTGATACAAATGTAAAATATGTTGTTTATAGCTTAATGAAAAAAGAGAATGCCCAATTTCATAAAAGCCATGGATTTCTGTTGACTTCTATCCAATAAACATAACCCTCACACAAACATTTCTGCAGTTAAGCCATTTTCCTCATTGGAACGTCAATTTTTACTGTCCTTATGGATACATTTGGTAACCACAATGTATGCAAACACACACACACACACTCACTTATTACCATAAATATACTTATTTACACCTATTCTCTCCTACCCTGGACACCTTAAACATCTGCCACTCATGTATCACTGAATGAATAACAGACAATCTTATAACTGCAACAGACATAGTTCATCCTGAAATGCCTGAATACTGCAACACACCTGTATTTACAGGCAAGCATGGAAACAAAGCGTGAAAGAGAAAGCGAGTGAAAGACAGTGATCTAGGCCATAATTGATGATCACATGATCACAGAGAAGAACAAAGCATCTGAATAGATGGATAACAGGGCCTTCTCCACCTCTCCAACAAAATCACCCTCTTCATCTCCCCCTCGATGTGTGTGTCTCTCTCATGCGCTGCATGCTCTCTATCACCCCCTTTCCTTCCCTTCCCCCACACCATTCCTTCTTCATGTTTGTGTGTGTGAGAAAGAGAGAGAGGCACACTATTACACGGCTTCTCTCATTAATGGAGTGGAGCGAAGCTCATTCATCACACTGCCCTGCTACATGCACATATGTGACTGTATAGTCTGCTGTAGGGGCTCCACAAGGCATGAGTACTCACCAGGGACAAACCCCCAAAAAAGTATTTAACTCCTCTGACCTCTCACCTATATATATATATATATATATATAGTGTTAGTGTGGGGCTATTTTGAGCCTTGTTAGTGGTATTAACTAGCAATTTTTATTTTTCATTACTCTATGCCCTATACAGTTTTTAGAGATAAAATTCTTTACATTCGATTATCATGGAAACAAATCTCAGAGAACGGTCGGTTGACTAGGAACCAATGCGTAATTAGACCAAAGGTTCATTTTGCGCCCGAGATGTCCTTTAAGGTCTGGACTCAGAGGTGCAAATTTATCATGTATGAAAATGATTCTGATGAATCTTGACATTGTCATCCTGGAATATTTCTTCCTACATGCTTGTTTAAGAAATTAAAAACTACACTACATCAATTAGGGTTAGAAGAACTGTTGCCAAGCATATAACATGGTAGAAACATAACAAACACAGCAATAATTATCCAATCATAGACTCTTAAGCATTTGCATTTTCCATACAGCACCTTTTTTCCTGGGCACTGGCAGTGTGTTTGATACAATATAACATTTTAAGAGAAAAAAAAAGCTTAATCAAAGAACAAACAATGTAAATTAATATAAACTATAAACTACATTTAGCTGAAATTTTTCAGCTGAAACAAATGGTAGAGAAGAAAAAACAAGATAACAACCCTCTATCCTTCCCCTAACTAATATCTATAAGGAATGCACCATCTCTTAAACTGAACTTTCCTCAATGATTGTCCATTCAAAGACAATTGTGAATAATAACTGGTCAGTGAACTGAGCTCAAACTTGATTTAAATGTCCTGGAGGATCCAGCACGTTCACTTCTTCATGAATGAGTTCTACAGTATATCAGGATTCACTGTCCCAGAGCACACAAGTATAACATCTAACCTTCATATGACCTCTGCCAATGGCAATCAGCTGGTCTCTGTGCCTCTACCTCTCTCTGTCATTTAACATTCACTATCTTTATCCATTTCTGTAATGTAAGATGAAGGTGTTCTACACCAGGTGTAAAAGAGGAGGATGAAGCTCTAAGACCACAGAAACACCATCATGTAACAGATTTCAAGTGTTTCAAGTCATTTTAAACACATTTGGAAAAAGCAACAACTTTCAGGCATGCACATACAAGTTGTTGTGAAATGGACACCAGCTTTGACCCCTGAGAGATGAGGCCTTCCAAAACAACACCCTGTGGACAGATCTGAGATCAGGTTAGTGACACTCCCAAAGCACAACAGATGTTCCCTGTTCCCACTGCAACCCTCAGCATAACCTGGGATGCAAAAATCTATGTTGTGTGACACTCTGTAGTGCTGTGTTTGATTTGAACACTGAAATAAACAGAATCCAACTCTATGAGGAATAAACCATTTTGATACCATTGTACTAAATAATAATTTTATATTCATATAGACCTTATGCACTAGAGAAACGTGGGCGCCGTCATCTTTAGAATATTGTCTTTGAACTTCCGTTTTTGCGGTCGCTCTGTATATTTCTATGGCATCGCTGTCGAGGAGTAATTAGCTGGTGAAGTGGATTTACTTATTGTAGAGTTAACAAAAGTTATCATGAGCATTGTAATGTTTATCATAAGCATTGTAAAGCAGAAGTCTTAACAAATATCGACCAGGATTTTTTTTACGAGCAGTTCATGCATACCTATGCAAGATCGCTGTGAAAATGCAGACCGGAAGTCAAAAGACAATGAGCGCAACACTGAAAAAGGGGCGGGGCTACATAAGGTCTATACCAAGGTATTAACAGGGCCACATCCACCATAGACATCGAGAGTGACACATGTTCCTGAATATTAAAATTAAAGCTCGCTCAATAGGTTTTTTAATAGTCAGTTCTTCAATCATTACATCTGGTTCCCAAATTTGGGTATTGGGTAAAAAAAAACATGGTATTACCACTGAATGTGTTGTAGTAGGCTAGAGGTACTGGGATACCCTGATTGTACATGCAGACAAAATGACCACCCAGAACCCCACATAAAAATACAAAAACTCTCTATCTTTGGCAAACTAGTCTTCCTAATTGCTCTCCTATTAGATGCATGTGATGTACTTGTGTGTGTGCCATATGGAAGTGTGTGTGTGTAAGCACATGTGTGTCTCTGTCCCACAATGCCAAAGCAAATACCTCCTCTATGCAAGAGTGCGACACAGATTAACATCCATCTTTATGATGTTTTTCTGTTCGTCAGTCATTGGTAGAAAGAGACACACTGTCCTCTATTTTATATCATACTTTCATTTTATCACTCTACCTCCTGATACATTCTTAATTCTAAAATAAGAAGAGATAAAATTCCTTTTGTCCAATGTCATTATGTATTATTATCTATAAAAAAAAAACTATCTTTCTCTAATAATTTATCTGTCAAAGTATTTGATTAGCATGGATGTTTGCATACAATTTTACCAAAGCATCAATAGAAAAAGGTCAAAAGAAAGAATGAAAAAAAAAAATATATATATATATATATATATATATATATATATATAACATGATAACAATAATGGAAAGTAAGAAAATAAATATAAGAAAATAAAACATAGGGTGTCATTAACAATTCTGAAAATAATAAAATGAAATGCAATGAAAATTTAAATCAACAAAAGAAAAAAGAAAATAAATAAATTGATAAATTAAATAAATTGATCTAATAATATATGAAGAGTTCAGATGCAAAAGCCTCTAAATGCCATTTGAAATTTTCTTCTTTAATGATGATTTTTATCAAAATTGTATATTTAAGTTCAGTAATTTCACTTAAATGGCAATGATAATTACCTATTAATTGTTATTTAAGTGAAATTACTGAACTTAAATATACAAGTTTGATAAAAATCATCATTAAAGAAGAAAATTTCAAATGGCATTTAGAGGCTTTTGCATCTGAACTCTTCATATATATATATATATATATATATATTATTAGATATTGATATTAGATATTAGATATACTGTATATATACTGTATTATTAGACAATATATATATATATATATATATATATATATATATATATATTATTATTATTATTATTATTATTAGATATTGTTGAATGTCAATTCTCTCTCAAACCTTTTAAACGTTTCAGTGTTTCAATCCTTTGTTGATGTAACAAATTCTGGTACATTAGTAACAGCAAAGGTCTACAGATGTGAACATAGCTCGGTGTGTTGATCACAGGTAAGACACATGTTAAAGGAGACAGAAGGCAGCCACTCTTCACTAACACAGAGATCCTTCATGTCTCAAAGCACATCACAAAACACACTCCATTTTAAAATGACAAAGCAGCAACATAACTACAAATAGGAACCGCAGAGATACTGCTGAAGAAGATCTGTCTGGGTGTGGTGGATATAGGTTGTGTGTATGTGTGTTCTGTATATGAAATGATAGACAGTTAGTACGGTTCACATCTGTATTCTTCATTCCACCACTCTACAGAACAAACATCAATAAATCAGTATGTGATGTATAATACACGAGTGTCTGTGTGCATGCGCGCACACACACACACACACATTTCAGAGGACAGTAAAATCTCTCAGAACATGCTGCAGTGGGATGCTCTCGTTTTTATCCTGAACGCATAAGAGGATGGACAGACACACACACACACACACACACACACACACATCACGGCTGGTTGTTTATGGGACATATGCGTGTTTATGTGAAGACGAGCGGTAAACGGTAAGTGTAACCTTGGCACTGCAGCACAGATTTAACACACTCACACACACACACACACACACACACACACACTAAACTCACTGGCAGTAACAGGCGAGATGCTGTCGTCCCACAAACCCAATCAATCTCCCTGTAATAACACGTATATGTGCGGGTGTATTCCCGGTACCTTTTTCTTTTGTTCCCGCAGTAGTTTCTTGCTCTTCCTCTTCTTTTCCTTTTCATCCTCCAGTGCATTAATATCCACATCTTTATTCTTCTTAATCTGAGACGCTGCATGAGCCATTATCAAGCATCAGCCACGTCCCCACAGCAACCACACACACACTCACACAAATATACTGAGATGAACGTCCAGAATACAGAAGATTTTCAATTCCCTAAAATATTCCAAAAAAAATCCCTCCAAGTGGAAGAGAAAGATCCCATCCAGAAAAAAAAAGAAAACTCCGTGTGCTTGCCTCCAGCCTTTATCATTGGCAGTTCAAAGAACCATATCCAGAGAGAAGAAGATAGAGGGAAAAAAAGAAAGAAAGAGGGTAGGAGAGAGAAAGAGAGATGGATGGTGACACCAACATCACCAGGCACGAGTGAACGACTGAAGGAGAGAAAGAAAGAGAGAGAGGGGTGGAGGAGGGCAGCTGGGGTGGTTACTACGGAAACCACGTTCTCTTCTCAGCTGTCCCCAAACGGTCCTACCTGAACCGTGTACACGACAACCAACATCAGTGTATGTGAGTGTGAATATATGCGCATATATGTAGCCCCCCACCAGCACAGTTTGTGTGTGTGAGAGTGTGCATGGTGGTTGTAGGGGAGGGGTGTTGCACAATTTAGCTCATGCATGTGCGATCACTCTCGCGCGCACACACATAATTCGATGTGAGGGAGGGTACCACTACTACTCCAACCCAATTATGTTAATGGTTGACCCACACAAAATGGGGAAAAAAAGGTATTTTTGCTTATCAAACTGGTTGTATATCCACACACACTTAGACATGTTGACAACATTTTGTGCATTGGTAATGCATCATTATATTTGGATCATATTTATTTGGGATTCATGGTTAAGGCCAGCTAAAATCGGTGTGTCCATAAAGCCCAGTGTCTTTACCATTAGGAAACAATGAACACAAGTGAAAAAAACAACAACCGTGGTTCACACACACGACAACTCTCGTCTTCTCTCTGATGTCATTGGCATTCTGAGTATGGAGTGACGGCAGCCATGTTGGTTTTCGTCTGCGTTATCAGCCACCTGAGTGCAGCAGGGTCCTCTGCAACTCCAAGACTGCCTCATTCACTGCCTGTACAAAACACCCTGCACTTAATGTGTGCGTGACAGAGGGAAAGAATTAAAAAACACCAAAAAGTCAATCAATTTCCCTCTATTGAATGACACACGTTATTTAACTACATGCTAAACATGTGGTAATGTCTTTAAGGGAAAGTTCACTTTAAAAAATAAAAATTGTGTCATCATTTACTCATTATATTCATTATAAACTATATATGACTTTTTTTTTCTTACATGGAACACCAGAAAATGTGAGGCAGAACGATCATATTGCTCTTTTCAGTGAAATGTACGCAAGTGCAAAATAATATATGAAAACTCTAGCTAGATCTTTTGTTCTCCACAAAGAAAAGTCTTACAGGTTTGGAATGACATGAGGGTGAAGTAAATATTCATGTAATATTGGTCTTCACACGCTGAAGCTCATTAACTCTGTTATATTCATCTGATATGAATTTATTTTTTAAGAACAATAAACAGAACAAGGTATAAAATTAATGTGTTATTTATATAGTCTTTACTGAGATTTTTTACTGAGATACAATTGGTAAAATATCAATTGGATGAATATCAATTAAGTAAATCTCTTTCTATTTAATAAAAGTCTAAAGTGATATTCATAGATAATATATTTAACTGAAAATCAGTTATAATATTTTGTGACCATCATCTTATTTGCATCAATGTCTCTATTTGAAAGAGGTACCATGCGGTAAAAAAAAAAAAAATCTATTTTACTACAATACTTCTCTACATAGTCTTAAAGTCCCAGTCAGACTGAGCAAGTGGCTCAGTTCCCTTTGCTCTGAATACACTGTTACTGCCACAAACACAACTCAGAAGGGTCCATTTACCAGTCAGACTGGGCAAAAAGCCCAACACATATACTACCTCTGTCTGGGAGCACTGTTTTTAACTTAATGCTTTTGTTTTTATAAACACACATTATCTTAGCAAGCTTTTTTGTACCCCTCCTCTTAAAAAGCCTAACCAAATATTCATCAAAACTATGACCACTACCAAATAATTGGTTGTAAATGTGCAGCTCCTAGACCATCAGAGCTGATCACAGCACTTTAGAGTCCAAACGATTCCTGAAAAGCTGATTCATAATTCATTGGCACACTGAGCAAAGCTTGTGCTCATCCAGTCACGGGTTCCCTTTTCCCTTGGGACAGTGTGTGCACATTCCCCGCTCAACCGTATCAACAAAGGGACCATTTCCACCCCATCACACCTTGGGGAATTACCCATGATGCATAAGTGCTAAGTTGATGAACCCAGTGACCTCTGCAGTCAGGCACCAGCAGATATACACCCCTACGCACCTCCACCAAAAGTGACCAGTTCAGCAGGCAATTCAAACTGACCAGTCATAAGTGACAACAGCTGGACCAGTCAGATAAGATAACCAAGCTGAAACTATCAAATCAGCTACTTTCAGATCAGACAAACAAAACAAAATCAA
The DNA here is from genome assembly GCF_016745375.1 of Pimephales promelas. The sequence continues at coordinate 21,531,470 of NW_024121099.1, read as the reverse complement.
TAGTTTCCATTAAAAACACTCTGCCAATTAATGCGTGGAAGAACTGATAAATAATAAGGACCATTAACTCCCACAAAACCTGCCTTCAGTTCAGAATTGTCAGATTACGAAGAGAGACAGGTATTGCTGGTTAGCAACTATCTCTACTCACGGCCATATATATGTTAAGTCTCATGTAAATGTCTTTGCTTTCACTTTTGATCAATTTAATCATGCATCCATGTTGAATAAATGTATTAAATTTTTTTTTAAAACAAGTAAATAACAAATAGTTCATTATATTTTTATTATATGTGTTTTTTGTAACCATTAAAGGAACTATTTTTTTTTATTTTTCCCCGTCTACTGCCTTTGACGTCACAGCTCAGGACAGTCGCCATGAAGGGTTCTGGACATATATAGTCCAGCCAAATTCAATATTCACAATGCCAAATTTAGGGCAAAGACCATTGTGGTATGCAACATCCGGAAAGGTTATCCTCAATGTGTTCAACTAACAAAAAAAACAAAAAAAAAGTGACAACTTTAAATTGACAAATTAAATTATTTTAAACCAATAAATTGAATAAAATAAAAATTAAGTTGATTACTCAAAAAAAATAAGTTGCTCCAACTAGCCTTAGAACCAATTAATCTACTTCAGATAAAATCCATAGCTATCATAGGACTTCTTTAGCATGTTTTTGACATATTTAGTCATATTTAATGAACAAGTAAGATATAATGCATGTCACTGACATTAATGCAGTCATTGCTAATAAAGTCTCTTCAGCACAATGGTAACACTAACATGTCTTTCGCTTTACTAAAAACCCCCATATAAAATAATACTTAATTTCAAAATGTACTCTCCTTATCTAATCCTATGCAAAGCATGCTGGCAACTAGAAATTCACTTTACTCAATTTCCAAAGTTATCAAGAAAATTGTATTAAGTTACAACAACTTAATTTTTTTCAATTCAATGAATGCAGACATTTTAGTTAAATTACACACAACATTAAGCTATTGTAATAATCTAAATGCAATAATAGTAAAGTAATTACTTTTAAGAGTGCGTCAAATTGGCATTTGCAAAACATTTGTGTCCTTTGCGTGCAGCTGCTTTAAATTTCAGTGGGGACCCTGCCCTAAATTCGCATTTAGACAAAAAGTATAGGGATGAATTAAAAATAGTGTAGGGATCATTTAAAAAATAAAATCCTAAAAGTTATAAAATAGCAGGTTTAAATTCACAGCTGAACACTGAGGGCAATAACCAGTGTAAATGTTACTGCTTACACGTCGCACAGCACATATATGCATGCAAATCAATTCTCAAAAGTTGGTATACAGTACTTCAATATCCATTTGCTCCTGATCCCAGAGAATTTGCAGTGGTGCTCTACTGCCCTCTTGTGGTTTGAAAAAGAAATTGAAGCAAAATGGAAAAAATATATACATATTTTTAACTAAAAAATAAATATAAAAATAAAATGAAGGCCAATTTGAAATAACGGACAAAACTTGCTCTACATTATACTTTGCTCCTCCTATTAAACAATAGTATGCATATTTACAATATATATATATATATATATATATATATATATATATATATATATATATATATTTGTCCACCTTCCATAAAAACATACTGTGCAATGCATGAAATCATTGAATAAGAGAGAACTAATGTAGTCAAAACATATGATGTAATATTGTGGGATGTATTATGTAATAACATAACAAAAATGTTATTTTGAAAGCTGTTGACATTTCTGACACAGTTTAAGTATAGCATAAAGAGTGTGATTCACAATCTAATTTCATATTCTTCATAACTTGTTACGAATAAAAATTCTCTCACCTCAAAAAAACAAACTTTCCTGACCTGTCAGTCATTGTAATGTGCTCGCGGCACACACTGAGTAGGCTATCACCTCACTACTTAAAGAGCGAATAAAATTACAAGCATGCAAAGACGTAGTTACGGTGTCAAACAAGTAAGACATGAATAACAAAAACTGCCAATAAATTACGTAGGCCTAACTGGTTTGTGTGTTAGCTGAATGATTTGCATGCAGGTACTGTATGATATTCATTCCATTCATCAGGGTCAGTTTCTATATGTTTAAGGCCTATTAACAGGTTATTTGTATTGTGTATTTACCATAACTGTAGTTTATGTAACCTTAACCCAAAATACCAGTTTGTTTTCATTTTGTGTTATTTTCTATATTTTTTATGAATGTGGTATCTCATACGAGCTTACTAACGTTATTGTATTAACAAAAACTAGTTAAGAACTGCTATTGATTAGCCTTGCCTTATACAGTTTATCCATCAGTGTAAGTGAAATTGTAACAATGTATTTGCTTGTGTTTGTGTGTGTGTTTGCTTGGTTGAAATTCCTAAAAATTTGGGTCGTGGCTAAGCGACCATGGGAAAACCTGCTTGCACATGCCTTTATAGGTCACATCTAGTCAAAGGTGAATATTCAACTTGTGTTAGTGTAGTGTTACAGTCATTTAACGTGCAAGTGGACACCTGTTCAATTCCTGACCTATTATAATTTTTTTTGCTTAAATTGAAAAAAAAAAAAATGTCACATGAGCTTGACAGCCACTTCAAACGGAGATCCAAAAATCCAGGTCTCACATTATACATGGAAAAAAGTGGATTCTCCCCCTCTCTCTTAAGATTTTATATGTTTCTCTCTTTATAATGAAGCCAGGTCACACTCCATTACTTCCTCTTCTCTCTTGAGAGATGACAGGTGACATTAACTCTCTAGCTCTAAATGTTAACCTAGTTAGCCCACTTTACACACACACACACACACACACACACATTGGATTTTCTTGTATTATGGGGACGTTTATAGACATGATTTTTAAACTGTTAAAACTGTATATTTTAACTCTAACCCAACCCATAAACTTACACATCGCATTTTTATATTTTCAAAAGAACATTATATAATATGAAATAGAAGCATTTTTCCACATGGGGACCAAAAAATGTCATCTCCACAAGGACATGAATTTAAGATATTGTCATCTTTGTGGGGACATTTTGTCCTCATAATGTGACACACACACACACACACAACTGGAAACTATTACCTTACTTAACCACAAGGGGACAGAAAGTGTGTTACACAGGGTAAATGTCACTGTTTCCACGTGCCTAAGCATAATACACACTTCAAGGCCTCAAATTTCTAAATAGCATTTATATCTGAGGGTTTGAGCCTTCTTGACATATCAAGCTCAAGTTAGCTCAAGTTAGCTGTATCAAAATAAATAAGATCCCTAAAATCTTATGCAACATTAAAAGTAATGGATCGGTCGCAAAGTGGACCCTTTCTATATAGCAAATACAGTTTCCTGTCGCCATAGTGATGCCAAGTACTTTAAATGCTATTGGTGCTTTTTGCTAACCATTATGTCACAGTGACAGAAGTGTCTATGTAAAGTTAAACACTGCAAAGTTGGAGAGGACCAGTTTACATTACCATTTAAGACCTTTTTATTTAAATGATTTTATTTAATAATTTTTTCTAATGTTTTTGAAATTTTATTTATTTATTTAATCCAAAATACAGTAAAAACAGTAATATTGTGAAATAATATTACAATTTTAATTAAATTTTCAATTTTAAACATCTAATCCCAAACTTTAGAATGGTAGTAAATGCAGGAGTGAATTTCTATAATAGAGGATACTTCCAGGCTATCAAATTTTAGCTAGTTAGCTGGTTTAGCCAGTCAAACGTTAGCATTCAGCAGGTCAAAAACCTGTTCCTCCTCTTAAATCAAACTGCCACTAATCTTACTGAACAAATATGGGCGGCTTTGCTCTTGGGTCCTACAAAAGTATGTTTAATATTTTTTTTATAAGTTAAAATGAAACAAAGACAAAAATGATTACCATAGCATATCTATTCCTGTTGGATCACTTTTCAAATCCATTACTTCAGTATGGCACTAACAATCTCAAGATGGCCTGCAGATGTGATACTGTTTAAACTTTCCACCCGTGATCATCCAGATGAAGAAACTCAAAAAAAAAAAGAGAGAAAAGTTTCCCCAATTATTAGCAAAAAAGGAAATGCAAGGAGGAAAATGGAACAATTTTACACTCTGGTACAGCTGTTTATTTCAGTGAATAATGATGAACTTAGAGCCGGGGTTTGTGTCTGTGGAAAGATCCAGTAAGGGAGGACATTCAGAAATGCAAAAACCTGAGGTACTCAAATTACATTAAATGCAAAACATAATTGTGTTGTTGATGACGATAGAAAAATGATGCAACCCAGCTCCACTCAGCATGTTGAATCTAAATATATACTTTATGTATTAAATAAGAAATAATTTGTGAATGCAAGTCTGCAGTTTTTCTATGTGTGTGTGCGTGTGACATCTTTGAGTGTGACCATATGTGTGTGCCCATCAGTGGGTCTTGTATGCCATCTGCTTGCTTGTGCTGGCACAGGACTCAGGAGTTTGCTGTCAATTTCACAGCCTCGATCCACACACTTACACGGTGCTATTTGACAGACTAGGTAAGCTTTATACAGTATGCAAACTCCAAAAACTTTAAGAAAACTTACTGAATAGCTTATAGCGTATGACCTTTGCTCCAGTTCGGTGTATGCACATGTAAATGTGTGTGTTACGCATGTGTAGGTTTTGAGTGGTGTCACTTGTATCATATGTTCAATATATGTCACTGTGGGTCTGAACCAGTATTGCATTACACACTCTCACACACACACTAAGCTTTGCCAAGTCAATCACCTTCACCACTTCAAAGCTGAATGTACTTGACAGAGATGCACCTCAGGCAGTTCATCTCTACAGCCAATCTTCTCAATTCAGGCACGTCATAACACAGATATATTCAGAGAGGGCTGATTACAAATATGCAAAAGCCAGTTAGTCCTCCTTCCTGTGACAGGTGGCAAGTCCCAAATAAGTCCCACTGATGTCCCACAAATCAAAATAAGTTCCCAGAACTATAGGAGTCTATCACATTTTGAATGCAGGGCACAATTCTCTCTTTTACACAATTCTAAATAATGTCTCTTATATGGCATCATTAATTTTAGAAAAACAAAGTCTTATAAAATTGGACTTTTAAATAATTTTAACACCACCAATTGGTTACACAATTCAAAGACTGTTCCTTTTTTTTTTTTTAAAAGAAATTCTTTGTGATTTCAAGAAAAAATATTTTCAGATTCAATAAGTCCTGTTTTATATTTAATAAGTCCTGTTTTGTCTGGTTAATAATGGTTTTTATTTCCTGGAACATCACTTTGATGTTTCCTAGTGGTCCCAACTTAGTTAAAAGTTAAATATTATTATGATGGCCACTAATCCTAAAAAACATTTCAGAGGACACACATGCATGCAAACACACATTTATCTCCAGGCTATAATTATGAAAATAGTCTAGCTAAACAAGTCTGGGACTCACCCTGTCATCTTGTGTTCTGCTGTGTCACAGATCAATCTAGTTTGCTTAATTAAACACACTGGCAGTGACTAAACTGACAGCTGGAGTCTGAGTTAGCATATAGCCTACATGCTAACAACAACAATCAGAACAGGACCTGTCACTGTTAGCGTGCTAATCGCTAATCAGTTTAAGAGATCAGAGGATTAATTTCACTAGCTAGTCAGAGCAGAGACAGAAAAGTGCATGCAAATCTAGGCCTCTGTAGGAACAATATCAAGGCAGGATTAGGGATTCAGTTGTACTGTCAAATGCTGATAAAGCCATTACATACATTTCTCGTTTAATAAAACTTGTGCCGTGTTTTTGCAAAACATAGGCTAAAGTTGCAAGTTACAACCAATTTGGAAACCTAAAAATGCAAGCATTTGTTTATCAAATGGTATAATTATAATATACAAATGACAATGATATTGACTATACTGTATATTACACCTACTTCTTTCCCTGCTGAGGAAAAAGAAAAGGAAAAAAGCAATTCAGCTTATTATGGCCATTTACACAGATATCCGGCCGCACTGTATCCACAAGCTCCCGGTTTTTTCTAATGGGACAAATTTGGCAGTGGCAGAACAAATCCCATGTGAAAGTGGCAGTGCTTTCCAAACTCTTGTACAAAATCAATGAAATAGAATTTAGCTTCTATGTGGTAAAAAAAATTGACATGGATTAAAAGCATAGTTCTCCAAATCAATTCATCATTTGATCTGAATATGAGCTAGCAAACTGTTAGAAGGGTTTTTGCAGACAAAATGATTGTAGAAGCCTGGCATGTGTCACCTGAGAGACGTCTGCTATATTAAAAAGTCAAAAAAATTACAAAGGTTAAAAATATGCAAGGATGAATCATTCACAATTAGATATAATATGCAAAAAAAAAAAAACCTATGCAATTAGAAAATAGAATTTGCAATTCAAGATGATGATATGAGTGATTGAGCTTACATAAACAAGCATGTCTACGAACCAAGTCATCAGTATTCGGGCTTATAAAATCGTCTCTCATGTATGTTCATATATGAGAGAGAGGGAGAGAGAGAAACAGCAAAGGAGAGAAGCGACTGCTGATATTTAGTCTGAAACCCCGCCCCAGGGTCGTCAAGGCAACGGACACAGGAGAGTAACCAATGGCGACACAAATAGAGCACCATGAAAAACCCACTCACTACACAAACCAAATACACAACCTTCTTCCATAAGCTAAGCACATTTCACACACTCATTAACAGCTTAACAACAACATTGTAAATCACCCAGACATCTCAAGATCATCTAGACGCAAACACATACACATACAGGCTACAAACTTGAAAACGGGTCACGATTGTCCTTGCTTCACACACTTGCCCTTTTATTCCCATCTCACACACACTCCTAATCCTATAATATGGCTGCCAGCGTGCAGCCGTCTATCTATCTGTGTGACAGACTGCTTGTTTCAGCGCCTGTATCTGTGCGTCTTCGTGTTTGTGTGCAGCCAGACTTCAAAGCATCTCGTTCCTTCCACCTGCCAAGAAGATGAATCCGAAGCCTAGAGCGAGCTATGCCAGTTTGCACATCTCTGTGTGTGAGTGTATTTCTGGGACGGCCCTTCTCGGGGTCAGATAGCACTGTGGAAAGAAGGAGTTGAGAACCTCGCTGTAGCTTGATATATGAATATTAATGGCTCATTTACAGTGACAGTGATTGACAGCGACAAAGCTACAGAAATCATTCATTGTTAATGTGAATATGTGGTTTGAGTTGAACATGAGCAACAGACTATGAGCGACATGACAAAGATGGGCATGATGCTTACGAATATAGAGCATGAATATACCGGTTATTATTGATCATAAACAACTGCCAAAATCAAGTAATTTAATTGCTGTCATTGTTAATGCAAAATCTAAATGATTGTCTTATGGTTAAGGATTATCAATAACTAAGCTCCACCCACAAAACAGCTTTACTTCTTCCATTTACTCACCCTAAGTTGTTCCAAACCTGTATGAATTTATTTATTCTGCTAAACACAAAAATCTTTTAAAGAATGTTGGTAACCAGAGTTGATGGGCATCATTGACTTCATTACTCCATATTTTTTTGTGTTCAGCAGAAGAAAGACATCTTGAAGGTATCTTGAACTGTCAACTCTGTTTTTGACTCATATTTAATCAGCAGTTTGGAAAATGGATGGATGGATGATTCAGCTGGGGACGCCATCTTCTGTCGAGACACTGGAATTCATTCGACATGAGCCTTACAGTACATTATGGGTATTCTCTAGCCCTTGAGTGTACATCAGTTGTACACTAAATATTGCGGTGCATTATGGGATTGAATGAGTGCACTCGATGACGTCCACTATGGTTTCGTACACCACTACAAATAGCTGTCCCCTAAATACTGCCCTATTTGAAGGTGGGTGATTTCAGACACAGTCGAAGTGTGGAATGTTAGACACTTCACGCACTCAATTTTCGCAGCTTTAATTACGTAGCAGAAGGTGAGGGGTGATCACACTCAGCTTAATGAAAAAAACCTTACAAATTCATAAAATTCATACACTAAACAGTTGAGTACATAGTGTATAAGCACATAGTGTACAAGTGCACAATGTACAGTAGTGCGTCACTTGGGACACAACTAAAGTTTGAAGCTTCATAGCATTTCCTGTGATATTGCCTCCTGAAGATGAATCGCTTGTTGCATTCCTCATTTGTATTTCGCTTTGAAAAAAGCTTCTGCTAAATTAATAAATGTGAATCTATTTTATAATTATGATGACATTTTAGATTAGGATCCAATTCTCAATATTAACTAAATATTAACTACGACTTTTGCCTCAAACTCCTAATTACAGCTTATTAATAGTTAGTAAAGTAGTTGTTTAGTTTAGGTATAGGGTAGGATTAAGGGATCTAAAATATGGTGATGTAGAATAACACATTAATATGTGCTTTACAAGTACCAATATACAGCCACTATACTAGTAATATGCATGCTAATAACGGTAAGCAAAAAGTTAATAAGAATTGGACCCTAAACTGAAGTGTTACCATACATACATACATATATATATATATATATATATATATATATATATATATATATATATATATATACAATTTTATAAAATATAAATGTAATGTTATAAAAATAACATTGTCAATACATATAAAAATTATGTGTTGAAATTATGTATAAAGAAACATTAAATTATGAATTTATTAACATAATTTGTAGGTAGCAAAGATGCAGTCCTAACCTATAGATAACTTAACGCAAAGACATTTTTCCAAAATACAATCAATCCTATAAATTTAATCCAGGCCCACCCTATATTATCCTGTTTCACTCTGAAAGATATCATATTATGGAGGTTCCTAAACACTGTTTTGTTATTTATAACCCAAGAGAGAACAATATCTAGGTCTAAACCACAATATTACCAGAAGTCAAAGGATGGTTATTAACCACATTAAGAGCTGATACACACAGACACATGCTCAGCCATCAGGGCAAATCAACTGCTACTTCTCATCAATGTAATTCTTCATCAGTTCTCCTTTCTGCGACATGACCATACACTCTTACACAGGGCTGATAATCTCTTATGAAAAGCTATGCTTCATTTGGTTATTCTGTCATAGCCTTTGATGATTAATTGAAGATTAATAACCTATCTCTCTATGCGTTCATTTAGCATATAATCGTCGATCTCAAGTAAGCTCAAGGCCAAACCTGATCCGACATCTGTTCAGCTCATGAAATGAACCCGGACGTGCATAATCTGATGTTTTTGCCATATTCTTAACAAAAATTCAATATCCCATTTGTGTGCAAGAGGGAGAACGTACAATGTGTGTGATTGATGGATTAGACAGATTGTCATATAGAGAGAAAAAAAAGGTCAATATGGCCAAAAAAGAAGGAATGGGAAAAATATAGACACAAAGGGTGATCTAAATCATTCACACTTCATCAGTTAAAAAAAAAAAAAAAAAGGTTTTTCCAACCTTATACCCGTGAAAGTACCCGTGAACCTTCCCACCTGTGAACTCGTACTTAGCAGTAGCATAAAACAATGGCAGCCCATGGCATGATTCTGCAGGCGGTACACGGTGAGAATACTCTTTAGGACAATAAAACGTTTTTTAAAAAAATAAAAAATAAAACTATTTTTCAGTCCATTGAGTGAAAGGATAAATTAATACCAAATACATTTCCAAATATGCAAATTAATTCAAATAAAAGGTATTACAGCTTATCTTTCCTCATGCACTGTTTTCCCTCCTTCGTTTCCTTCAAATAAAGAAGGAGTAAGTACCTTTGGCGAGTGGCGACAGAAATGATTACAAATGCGCACAAGCCCCTTAAGGTCCGCCATGCTGGTTTGTTTACATCTAGCTACCACAATTCCTTGCTCTCTGGTAGTTTGGTGTGACTGACCTGGAATGCTACAAAGTCGAGAGTCATGGTTTGACGTTGTGATAAAAACCTGCCGAACGCAGCATTAAACAACAAGTCTAGGCTACTAGTGAGCCTCCTTGATGAGTCTGCCCAGGATTTCAAGATTGCCCTTTTGGCTTTTGCATTCAACAGTCGCCATTAATTAACTTTGACTGTGGCGAGCAGGACGAGTATAGGTCCGCGGGAGAACGGCGTGAGGCCGGTAGCGTGATTACCAATGAGCGACACCTACGAGACGCACCGGTCTCGAGGAGTCAAAACACACATCAACCGGTCACTTATTTAACGTTCATGTAAACACTACATTCAGATTCACCAATCGGAATGAATTCAGTTAGATTCAGTTAGATCCCGGACCGTCTCGTCTCGACGGCCGGACATGTCCAGGAAAAAGAGGATGGTTACCCTTACTACTCAGCTTTCTCCACAGAATAAGAGCCTGCTAACTTAGCTTCCAAAAGAAGATGGCTGACACTGTGTACATTCTGTGAGTGAGATCCCACCCTCTATGGGCGGGTTAAAACATGCGGGACAGCCCCTAATACTGACTGACTGTAGTCTTTAGCCTCTGGCCAAAAAATCCTCCGATGATGCAAAATGACGATTTTTGCGTCATCTGAAGATTTTTTCCAGACAAAAAAATACATAAATCTCTCGTCTCAGGGGGATATGAGCGTGGAAAGCATGGTCATTTGAAAATACAACTAATACAAAGCTTAATGCTAAATCCTGAAGTATCCCTAACTGTAAGGTTTTTGGGTCGATCCGCATCAGTCATCACCACTCTGCCCTTAAATAAGGCACTTAGCCCCAAGTTTGAGATGCTTTTTAAACGTGGCACGCTATATAAAATAAAGTTTATTATTATTATATAACTTTCTCAGAGCATACTGTCTGTGTAATAAGCTTATGGCACCATCCCACAACGAAATTTGCAGAATTCACTACAGCTCCCATTCAACCCTGACTCTGTACAAATAAAGTGTCCACTTTTCAATGTAAACTACATTGTTAAACATGGCTATTGGAAAAAAATAACTTGTTCTCTTCTCACATAAAAAAACAACAAACTTATTTATACAACAACTTGATTTTTTAATCCTGTTCTGTGCACTTCTCACCTAAAACTTTTATAACCAGACCAACAGAGAGTCTCTGTGTGTGTTTGCATGTTGATGACAGTGTGAGTTTACATTACTGTGTACTTCTAATCTATTCCGGTTCTGTCTGCACAGCCATAAAGTAATACCGAACACTACTTTAAGAGAACAACAAAAGGAAATATGTGTGTACATGCACACAATGACATCCACAAGCCATGTTTATATAACTCTTTTCAGTCATGTGGGAGTTTCTCATTTAGTCCAACATAATACACCATTAGCACTGCCAAGTCTTTCTCTTGAACTGCTGCTGTCTTTGTGAGGGTGATCGCTGGTCTCAGGTGCATTTCTGAACTGAGATTCTAGCGCTGGAACATGGCCAAGACAGAGAGAGGGAGGAACAGGCAAATGTAGGCAGATCTCTGGTGATGTTTCTGAAATAGAGCTCTCTAAACACACGCTCAACTACACAGAAGCCCTTCAATCATTGCTACATCTTCAAACAACATCATTTTGTCTTTTTTTCTACTCCAGTTCTCCAAGTATTCTCATTAGATCTTTGACTGTCACAGGACATTTATTTTGTAGACAACAGATTATCTAATTATCAAGACTGTTAGAGCCAAACTAAGTTCTCTAATATGTTCTTGATTATATTAAAAATATTAATTAGAATTTGAATTGACTATATTTGTTAAAGGGTTCATCGGATGCCCATTTTCCACAAGTTGGTATGATTCTTTAGGGTGTTCCAACACTATCTCACGACCAATTCGTACGAATTCGACGAATGATTAAAAAGTGGCTAATTCGTACTAATTCGTACGACCTCACTCGTACTAATTCGTACGATTTGTCTAAACCCACGTGATGGTTAGGTTTAGGGGCGGGGTAATGTGTAGGTCATTCCTTCGTACGAATTCATACGAATTGGCCAATTCGTAAAATATGTACGATTTAGCAAAATCGTATTAATTCGTACGAGTGAGGTCGTATGAATTGTTACGAATTAGCCACTTTTTAATCATTCGTCAAATTCGTACGACTTGGTCGTGAGATCGGGTTGGGTGTTCATGTAAAGTTTATAATATACTTTGGTTAAAATATCTCAATGGTTGAGAAAAACAACACCCTTTTCCCCTCCATGTCTCTTTAAATGATAATGAGCAACAGCTCACCCCACCCCTCTCTTCCATGGGGGGTGTCGAATGGCTGAGGGCAGAAATATGCTAATACGGGACAGTTCATTGAGAGTGAATGGATTTTTTTCACTGTATAGAGGTTGTGTCCACACACTGCAAAGACACATTTATATGCAAATTGAATTTTGCATCCGATGGCCCTCTTTAAGATTATGTATTTCAAAGATTAGTATCACCATACCCAATAACAACAACAATGTACAAAAGTCACACAAACTAAATGAAAAACCATTAAGTGTCAGAAATCTTTCACTTCTGTCTTGGCTGACAGCGTTTGCCACACTCAGTTTAACATCTTTATGCAAGTACGCACACTACAATGTAGCTGTTTTGAGTGGGGCATGTCTGTACTCAAATGGTGTTGCATTTACACGTTCGCACCATCATAGTGGATATAAATTAAGCAAATCACACTTCTCACCCACAAACATACATTTGCCTCATCCATTCCCAAAAGACACAAAAACAGAGGCTCTCTGATGAATGTTTCTAAGGCCAACAGGATTCTCTGATTGTTGAATCTGTGAATTCTAACTTTTATTCTAAATTTGGAATACAAATTGAAGATTATTTATTAATCATAATTTCTGAAGAAAATGTTTACACGCAGGTTTTGTGCACAAATACATATGCACAATCAGTGCATGATACACGTTGTTGATTTATTGTGAGTCAAGAATCACTGGTGGAGCAAGTGCACATCAAAACAACTCATTACAAAGGCACAAACAACTATTCCAGTAATTATAAGTAGTAGTTTCAGTACACAGGGTGTGTAATGGAAACTCAGGTAAAATTGTTCTTCCTCTCTTATGTATAGTGTTAAACTACTGTTATTGCAACACCGTGGAACTAAAAGTAAAACCTCAAACAACAACAACCGTAAGATGTGCTGATGCAATGTTTACACACCTATAATTATCTGTTCTGTAATGTATTCAAGGCTTTCAATTATGTGTCTTTCAAACATATGCGGTGTGTAATGGTAGTTTAATGTTTATTGATTTATGCTATTAACCCAAAGGTTGTAGATTCAAATCCCCATGAGGGCTTCCCTATACCCACGTGCCCTTTGTACAAGGCACTTAACCCCAGGTTACTCCAAAGGGACCGTTTCTGTTGTAAATGTAGTGCACTACAAGCTGTTTTGTATGATAAATGGAAACGAAGGCAACTGCTCAGTATAATCTATCTTTCTGTAAAAATGCTGGAGTTTAGTACAGAGTAAGTAAAAAAAAACAAAAAAACAAGTCAGTTCACTCTGCATTGCAATCATGCTGGTAACAGCCCAGACAGTTATAGGTAATAGGGTAAAGTTTCTATTTACAGTACTTTACTAGTGAAGCTCCCGTCTACTTAAATGGGGGCATGGAACATTTTGACATACTAGTTTATTGATCAGGTTTCAGAACCGAATACAGTACTTAAATACTGAAGAGAATTATTTACGTTCCCAGCAGTCTGTGCATTAAGGGTGCAGACAGAGCAATCCGTTGTCCAGATTGTGTGATATGGGCCAAAGAGCTTCATCTCTGCAGAGCCAAATGGCCAGAAGCTCTAGTACCCAGACTGCCTCGTCAGCACTTCAGACTGTCACAGCTCACTAATGCTGCGGACTCTTTCCTGAAAGAGTTATATCAGTTGCTTACACATAACACATGGATTCACACTTGTTTGCATACACATAAACACAAATACGACAATGAGCCATATCTAGATCTGCTGTCAATAATTCTGTAAATAACACCGTTTAACACCAGGGCTGATAACAAAGGTTTTTCATATGGATTTGCTAATTAATCATGTTAATTAATATTAATGAGTGTTAGGTGAAAATATAGCCTGAAAGCCAGAAGACACATTACCCCAAGTGTAAGACCTGTTTTGCAGTATGCATGGGGTCTTACTGCACTCGTTCAGTCTCTCTCTCCCTGACAGGTGTACAGTTTCTCTCCTCTCCGATCTGTCTCGGGGCGCCCTTCCGCGTGCTAAATATTTCTCGGGGCTGGCGATTTCGAACCGGGTGTGTGTTGGATACTCCAGCAGACATCAGAGAGGCTGGGGAAATGTCTGTTTGCTCAGGAGTGGGATTAGGATTACAGAGAGTGCGACAGAAAGTTTTTCTCGAGTATCAGTCACACTTTCCCTTCTAACCTACATTTACTCATTTACTCACCCTCATGTTGTTCCAAATGTTTATGTCACCCTCATGTTGTTCCAAACTTTCTTTCTTCAGTGGACCACAAGTCAAAGGGGTCACTTTCATCACTCCATGCTTGAACCCTTAAAGCTACACTGTGTAACTCTTTTAGTTTATTCTTAGCTAAAAACACGTTCTTTCAAATATATATATGCTCATTAATGTATATTTACTTCGTTCAAGTAATAAGGTATTCTCGTGAGTGTATAATATGCCATTGAAAATACATACAGGTAAGGGGTTCTAATGTCGGTCGCCATGTTGCCCCTCCATCTTGAAAGTACATTAGCAAAAGAGGGACATACTCGTTAATTCAAGCATCGCCTTTCACGTTTACGCTTGAGTTAACACTCATGGACGAGGTCGAACTGGAAGCCATGTTAATCTTGGACTACATTGGCCACCATAGGAGTTCGAAATCGGAATTGAGCCACTAGATGGGGGTAAAAATCACACAGTGTAGCTTTAATTAAATGTGTTCTTCAGGAGTTGATTAGACACACTTTGTTACAGTGTTGAGAAAACACTTCTTAAACGTGAAATGATTTTGGTAAATCCAGTGATCAAATGCCGTGCAGCTCTCAGTTTTCAGTGATTGGCTCATTGTAGTATCTGGTCTGTGTGTGCGATTCCACAAACCCGGAAGACCTTTTGAACGTATATAATCAGTAGGTTTTTAAAGAAAGGACATTTTTATTGTGAGAACAGCATGTTCATGTTATCAATCAAAAAGTAACTGTATAGTCTGATTTTAAAGCGTAATATAATCTTAAGTACTTATTTTTAGGAATATGATTACATACTCCATACATATAATCAGTAATTACTCAGCACTGGTTGTTGTGTTCCACAGAAGAAAGTTGCACAGGTTTAAAACAACATTAGGATGAATAAATGATGATTGATTTTGGACACTTTAAGGATGATAAAGAGTGGTATAACAAGAGTGATGAAGAGTGGTGCTTTCTCTAAAAAAATTCAACATCAACACAATTAAATCAGATACATAATAATCATGTAAGCATGAGTGTTTTCATGATTATCTCTCAATATGTTAAGATATTATGCTAATATTTAGATTGCCACAAAATTTTCTGTTGATTGCAGCAGCATTTAGGCCAGTTCAGTTTAAATGTGACTGTATTCACATGTGAACATGTGTCTGCGCATGTGTAGTTGAGCAGACTGATAGATTGCCCCTCTGCCTAAAGCTCCATGGCAACGGTTTTTCTGGCTGTTATGATTTAGTGCCCTCAGCCCCTTTAAATACACTGTCTCTCCATTTAGACTAACCCTCCCTCGCTCTCTTTGTTTACATCATCTCCTGCTCTCACACTTATATGTTCCCATGCTTTCTGTCAGCACTTTAAGTCGAGATCTTTTCGGATTCTCTCTACCTTCATCAAAAGAAAAGCGGTTATGTTCTCTTGATCCCTCTCTCTTTCAGAAATCTCTGCTTGCCATTTCTCTCTTTCATTCGGTTCTCACACTGGACTTTTCTTTCCTTCTTTTCTTTCCTATTGATTTTTTTTCTTTCCGGGCTTTCTTGCTAGCATACCAAGTATCTGTCTCTCCTTCCTTCTTAATTTTCTTTCCTCCAATCTTTAATTTTCCTCCATCCTAGTATACCAATCTTAATTTTCCTTCCTCCTCAACGCATTCTCACCCCAAGGCGTCACCTTTGACCATGCTTCAATATTTGACGTTTTAGGCGCCCTTTAGCGTCACTTACATGACGCGATCCTACGGCGTCATCTAACTGACGCTAAAGGAAAGCGTCAGTTAAAGGACGCGGTTAGGTTTAGGTGTGGGGTGGGGGTAGGGTACACGCGATCCTAGGGCGTCATCTAACTGACGCTAAAGGGCGCCTAAAGCCTCAGATATTGAAGCATGTCCAAATGCTTCCCAAGGCGTCAGTTAGGTGACGCCTTGGGAGTGAGAATGGGCTGTACTCCTTCCAGTGTACCAACAACCTTCCTTCCTTCCTTCCTTCCTTTACTTTCACCATACAAACACACTTTATTTCCCTCTGATCTCTCTGGCCAGAGTAGTCGGATCTCCCCAAACTGAATTCACATCTGTGTTTCAGTTATGATGTTCATGGCCGCTGCAAAGTGCGTACTGTGTCGTGTGTGTCAGCCAGAAGGACATGACGGTGGCAGAGGGGCAATAATGGAGCACCACACCCCATGTCAGAATCGCACACAGAGTCACTTACATCCATGGACACACAAATGTCAAAGCACACACTCATACAAGCACAAGATGTGAGAAAAGTGTAGTTGTGTGTGGCTGAGAGAGATGAAATCAGAGAAAATTAGGAAATGAGGAACCATCCATTTGTGAAGGAAACAAAAAGTAGAAAATATGGAGAAGAGAAAAAGAGAAAAATGTTTGCTGTTTTTATATATAATATATTATTATGACTGATTGGGCTGATGAAGAAAAAAAGCATTGAACATCAATCTCTAATTTTAAAAAGCAAAATATTTCATATGACGTCAATATGTGCTATTTAAGGGTTACATTGCTTTTGTACTTCTTTGTGTCTGTCTGTCCTGTCTAAATCTCTCTTTCTCTTGTTTCCATGACTACAATCATTAACACATGGTTATTTCACAGTGTAGTAACAAAGCAGGCCAAGACACATGCACGCACAGCACAGGCACAAACCATTAAAACGCTGACAAAATGCCTTCCGTGCCAAAACCTTTTACTAATGGCTGAGGTAAATGATGCCAGTCTGAAGGGTAATGAAATATCATTGGAACCTGCACTACACTGCACAAAAATCATCATGTTAACCATAAAAATAAAATACGATTTGAAAATAGGCAAAAAATAGAATAAAAAAAGTATTCTTGAGTAAATTTTAATCTTCTTTTAATGATGAAAACAAGACAAAAAATTATCAAAAAAGCAAGAAAAAATGCAGTGAAGAAAGCTTTAGGCTTATTTTGTTCTTTGGCTAAATAGGATTGCGACAACAAAGACTATATCATTCAACATTTGTTTGTGTAATGTGAATATTATGCATAAGTGTGGTTCAGCTGCTCTCAGTTTGTGTTTTTAGATTTCAACATAAGAATCTCCACACACCACATGACTCATTAAGAACAAGTACACACTCAAACACACACAGAACTACAGCCAAAAATGGAGGGACCACTGGCAATCGGTGAAAATCCTTTAATTGTTGAGGTATGTTTTGGAAGGGGTGAGTTGTTCCCTTGCAGGCACAAAGATACCATCAGCTTCAAAGCCAAAGAAGAGCAACTGCTTTAAAGTATTTGTGTCAAACATCAGATACTTGAGTAACTGACATGCTGATAATCAGGTTTGTAGATGATGTCAAAATATGCGTTTCATTTCAGTGGCATACCTAACTCCTGGGTAAAGTAATCTTTTTTCCCCCTCAAATTCCCAAATAACTGAATGATAGGACCTGTCAATCACACAGCATTCCACAATATGCAAATTCAGATATAGAGAGACAAACAAATGCACAGATTTGCAAACATGCACAAACTTGTGCTTGCACAAGTACACTTCTGAAAAGAGCACAAAACAAAGTCTTCAGTGTCTGATAACATCACACAAAATAAAGCTCAGCACACACAGCCTCATGAGATTGACATGCCGTCACGAATGCATGAACGTTTGCACGTCCTCTTTTCATCTCACTTGCACACACGCCTCCAAAAATTAAGTAATTCTTTTCTTTTTTTTAAATATAGGCTGATCGACCTATTGACCTAAACCACACCCACTAATAACCATCTTCTGACATACCAAGAAATCATCTAGCAAAATGGTTAAACACGCACATGTATGCGAACACACACCAAAAAAGATTCAATATTAGGCTATGTTTTGGTAAATAGAATTTTATATATATATATATATATATATATATATATATAGTTATTATTATTTTAGTTAAATATACTGATTGACACAAATTCACAAATTACAATAGTCAATGCATTGGGATAGCAGTCTTCAGATAAAAAACAAGAAAAAGAAAAAAACAATAAATACAATCAAATACCCATAGTTCCCAATCAAACGCCTGACATACATCTCTCTTATTGGCTTTTGAAGCTCTCAGTGGGTTTAAAGCATCTTCATCGATCCATCATGAGCACTTGAGCAAACAACAGCCAAAACCACAATAACACAACATTATGCAATTCTATCTTACCTTCTTTCCTTTCTTTTTCCGGTGTGCTGGTTTGGAGCTACTTTTTTCTTTGGCTTCTTCACTCATTTTGGGAAAGCTGATCCAATCAGACACCCTGAGTGATCCTCCTTATTCCAACATCCACTCGGATCACCGCGGACCAGGCAGAGAAGTCCATTAAAGCTTCGCTGATGGTGTTTGTTTATGAGAGAGATGCTGAGAGGCGAGCGCACGCTCTCTTGTGTGAACTCTCTCCCTCTCTCTTCCAGAAGACTCGCCTTCTTCTGTCTGGTGTTCCCCAGAAAGGGTGTGGAGAGATAGTGGAGCAAAAGAGAGAGTGAGGGAGAGAAGGAGGGGACACAGAGAGACAGAAAAAAGAGATGAGACGTTGATGGACAGATTAGTTTAGATCAGAGAAAGAAGAAATACAGGGGAGTGTAATCCTGTTGAATAGCCTACCTACTTTGATCTGTTAAGGACACCCACACAGACGCTCCTAATATTCATAGAGAGAGAGAGAGAGAGAGAGAGAGAGAGAGATGGGGGAGAGAACACTTTAAACAAGAATGAAACAAAACGAGGTGTAAACGAACAATTAAATGACATGACAGAAAGAAAGAACAATAAAATGACAGAGAAACTCTTATTCTCACACAGTAAATGGAGATCCATTCAGATTGCTGCCAATAGTCCGCTCATGTGCTCTGAGAATGTGTGCGCGTTTGCAAGTGTGCACGGAGTGAAATATTAAATGTGACACCTCTGTGCTGTGTACGTGTGTGTAAACGTCTGTGTATGTGCAGGGCTGGACCAGCATGCATCAGGTCCTTCCAGAAAAGGAAGACTCCTCCAGCACGGTGCCAAGAGATCAGCTTACTGACAGGGAGAGAGAGACAGGGAACAGAGAAAGAGAGAAAGAGAGAGAGAGCGCGATTAGAACATTTATGCAGTGAAAACTAAAGAGTTTTATTTGTGCTTTTATTTTATTGATAGAACTACTTTGTATTATTTTGTTGTAGATATGGTCTACCGTTTAAAAGTTCAGGGTTGACGAGATGTTGTTTTAAGTGTCTTATGCTAACCAAGGCTGCTTTTATTTTAGTAATACAGTAAAAACAATATTATGACATGTTTCTATTTTAGTATGTTTTGTAATTTATTTATGTGATCAAAAAGAAGAATTTTAACCAGCATTTACTTCAATCTTCAGTGCCACATGATCCTTCAGAAACCATGCTGATTTGGTGCTTAAAGGGGTCATGAACTGGCTTTTTAAATTTTATTATATTGTTGTCTGAGGTCAACTTGGTTTTTGCATTCAAAAACATCAAAAGTAATAGGCTATTCTGTACCCTAGTTTTGAACCTAGCTGAAAAACGCTTAATTTTTATGGGCGTCTCGCACTGAAGACTTGGAACTGGAAGTAAACGCTCACTGCTGTGAGTGGATAACAGTTTTGCATATTATAATGAATTTCGACTCACCCGTCAATGCACTTGGGGGAAATTGTTTTGAAAACATCCAATGTTGTAAAATGGCGACCGGAATTATTCGCCCATACATGTTCGACCCAGAGTCTGTGTGTTGCACAATTCCTGTCAGATCCAATATAGACGGCACAGCACCGTTCTTTACTCTTAATTCGTCTGCAAATCCAGTCTTGTTTACAAAACTATCCTCAGTGAAATGAAGCAAACAGACCGACAATGTTTTACCCTCATCAGCTGGAACGTCCTTAAAAATAAAGTTTATCCATGCAGTCCTATTGGAATCCAGAGGAAGCTTATGCAGGCAGCGACTGTCTTCTTCCACAACCAGGCACTGCACAATATTTTGTATTGCTCGATCCGGTTTGTCATCACGAGGTAGGAATCTATGTTATTTAGCTATGCGTGTAATGCGCAAATCGGTGGGCGGGGCTAAACCGGCCGTGTTGAAGTAGGCGTTGATCTTCTTCTGCAGGGGTGGTGTTTTATCCTCTTTGACGTCATAGTTCCCCACTTTTAAAAACGAGTGGTTTGCTGGGCCTGGTGTCAATAAAAGCTTTTATTGGACTAACAATGACGTTTTTCGTTCTGAAACTGACAGAATATTCTTATGATATGATGACCTCTAGATGTCAAAAGCTCAATTTGATTTCTCAGTTCATCACCCCTATAAAAACATCAATGTTGGCTGTGCTGATTAATATTTTTGTGGAAACTGTGATACATTTTTTTAGGATTCTTTTATTTATTTGAAATAAAAATCTTTGTAACAAAGATTTGATCAATTTAATGCGTCCTTACTGAATAAAACATTTTATTTCTTTAAAAAAAAAAAACGGGAACCAAATTTATTTTCTTATTTAACAGAATTATTTTTCCCCCTTTCAGTTTGTGTATATTGGTAATATGCTATCTAATAAAATACTTTAAATTGAGTCTGAATTCTAAAACACCCCAACTATTTTTAACAATTATTATTTAAAATTTAAACAACACATACATGTAAATTCAATACGCACTCTCACACATAGGCTGCAGTTTCTAGCATGTTTGGTAAAGGCAAATATTGGCTAATTATTTGGGAACTCTCTCCCATTTACCCGATGGGCAAATGACAACATTGTAATTTTCCAAGGAAACTATTCCTTTAAGAATCACCCAATAACCTGAATATTTACTAGATGTATCTGGTGGTTTATCCTTGCTTTATTTGTTAGAAAAACATGTATCTTTCTCAAGGGGTTTGTGATATAACGTTCCGCGTATTATGATATGAGAGTGCACAGACATGGCGGCCCAACAGCCAGCTTATTTTCTCCTCCTCTCCATTTGAATAACAGAATCATCAACAGAGAGTGATGAATACAGAAAAAGAGAAGAGAGAGGGAATGGGAGGAGGGAAATTGGAGGAGAGTGAGAGAATTAGCGAGTGTCCAAAAGAGAGAGGAATCGGGGGGGGGGTGAAGAGAAAGACAGTAATCTGGTCACAGACGGCTGGGATTGGCCAACCAAAAGCTTCTAGCCCTACAGCACATCACTGACAACACACTCTCACACACACAGTCGCTCCACCCACAGTTTCACACACACATAAATGATCTCCACCATCCGAAAAAAAAAAAAAAACAAGCTCTGTTTATCTGTAAGGCGTTAGTCAGTGATTTTGCGTGTCACTGTGACTGACTTCCACCTCTCTCATGAATAATTTATAATGTGTGTATGCATCTCTTTGTATCTGTGTGTGTGGTGTGATGTACACAGCTTATTGCTGGGACGTGAGGGACTACCCCCAGTCGGCAGTGATCGATTTTGCTCTCAGGCGCACACACAAACCCAGCTCTCACAAATTTGCTGCCTCTTTGTTCCGCCCTCTGGTGGTTAGTACCATAAATAATAAGTGTTCTTCAAGACTGACCTGTCCTAAAGTGTGGCCAGCATCCTGCGAGCTGTAGAGGAAGCTGAAACAGCCTCAAAGACTGTCACTCTATGTCAACACAGAAGTAGTATATAAGCACTGTCGCCATCCCAGCCTCCAGACATCACATCTGTGGATTGCAACTGTCTAACTGATTGTAAAAATCCAGACTAAGCCATACCTGACAATGAGAAACAGAACATAAGAAACATCAGATTTGAAAGGTTTAGGCTTAGGTATGGCTTAAATCATTACCGTCTGTTTTACAGGAATGTTGTTTTAGGACCTGACGAATGAAAGCTCAACACTGAACGGAACGTGCAAAATCATCAATCATCTAAATAATCATGGTTACCAGCATTAGAGTGTGATTCAGTTCCTAAACCTGACATTCAAAATGTTTCTGACAAAAAGTAAGTATACAATCATACATGATCAAATACAGTTGCGTGCAGATGTCAAAATCTTCTCTTCAGGTGTCTCTGCGGTTAGCCACAAATTACAGGGCGTATCTCCCAAATAGCAACAGCACCATATAATTAATGATCACTTGAATTTACGTCTTTTGTTGAAACGTGTGGTGTGGCGAAATTCTGGCAGTCTGTTGCCAAATTTACATTAATAAAACCTTCTAAATGACAATATATCTAACAGGTTTCCCATGATTAATGATTTAACTTAATGATTTTACAAAATAGAATATAACATCAGTTTGTGATTAAGAAATATCCCACAAACAATTTGGCTGTAACTCCGATAATCACAGTCATGCTGATGTTCAGAGGCTTGTTTCAGTTCCTACCAACGTAAGTTTGAGCAAACTTTTTTTTTTTTCCGTTTGTTTGTTTAATTGTAAGGGGGATGTCATAGTAACTTACGCTACAAAGCTAACCTTGTTTTATTCTGGATTAGAGATCACAGACCAAAACTGGACCAATCAGCTGTGAGTATAGTATATTTGATGCAATAAAGCCACTCATAGCGTCTCCTAGCCAGACAGCAGCAGTGTATTATTTCTAAATAAATCTGTGATTTTGAACTAATAGGTTAAGTAAATGATTCAATGACTCGCTCATAAAGATAGTCACGTGTTTCGTTCCTGAAAAAAATAGGATGAGTGAATGATTAAATTAGTCTATCGTATAAAGACTGGTTTTGTTTTTAAATGAATCAGTGGTTGATCGAACCAGCTGAATTAATGAATCGATGGGTGTATTAACACCTGTCTGTTTGGTGCAATGGGCTTTATTCCCAGCTGCACTACTTCCTGAACTTCAGCCAGCTCCTTGTTTCCTGTCTGCCATTATTGGTCAAATTGATTAATTCAGGTGTGCTTGACCTCAGTAGTCATGGCAACAATAATCAGACACACCTGAATTAATCAATTTGGCCAATAATGGCAGACAGGAAACAAGGAGCTGGCTGAAGTTCAGGAAGTAGTGCAGCTGGGCATAAAGCCAATTGAATCAAAGTCATGTTTGTTTTCCTCCTTGGTGCGTTTGGGCAGGTGTGCATACAGCAATCGCACTCGGATGTGGACCAAACAACCGTAATCCGGTTCCAAACAAGTTCTGGTGTGGTTCGAATTCCAATGAATGGATGACCTTAAGCACATATGTGGTTTTGTTTACAAATTTTGGTACACTTGCAAAAAGGGCAGTGCGAAAGCAAACCACAAAAAAACAAAAAAACATTGTATTTGGTCTAGACTGTATTTGAACCTGGTGTGAATACACCCTATTACTCACTTATAAAGCAAGTCACTTGTTGCCAGCAACAGGCATTACAATGTAACATACAGAAAGACACTAATTCAGTCTATTTAGAACGGAAAGTGACGAAAACAGTGAACATTCCCAGTTTATGTACATCTGCCAAACAAATTGGAAGAAAAAAACTAAGGGAAGAGAGGAGAGAAGGATATATTTAGAGAGGGGGACAGAGTAAATAGAAATGAGTTTTCTTCTGGATCTAAACACACGTCACGTAACTCTTACAACAAAAGTTCTAAGAGGTCAGTAAAAGTAAATGTAGTTACGTGACGTGTGTTAAGAAGAAAACTCACATTTCTATATGTGTGTATATAATACAGCCCTGTCTGTCATTCATAAGTGTTGACACAGCCAAGCCAGTTGTACACATTAATGTGTGCTTTTCTCATAGCTTGTGCCATGTTTGGCTGAACTCAGTTAAATAAAACCTTCATTTAGACACTCTAATTCTGTTCACATCATTTCATACCAACATTGGGAAGCTTTGCCATATGTAAATGCTTCACGAATTTCAGCCCACTCAGTGTGGCCACCTGGGCACCCCAAACGACAGTTGCCGTGACAACGTGACTAATCACCGAACTAAGTGACACTCTCTTCTGTTGTTCATTGGCTTTAAGAAACAGTACACATATGACTAATATATCCAAAACTGGGACTGAATTTGAGTTTAGATGTACTGTGATGGCACTTCCGTTTATACTTAACCATGAAAAGTTAATTTGTGCAGAAAAGGTCCCATTATATTTCAATATAGTTTGAAATATTTAATATGGACTGGATGACATTATCTAGCTCAAACAGGACAAATTCATTTGGTGCCATGGCAATTTGGGCCAGAGTGAGCCCCGGTCCTGTCTCAAACATTAGAGATCAAAGTAAACCATCAGATATAAATCAGCTTAGCAGCTTTTAGCAGCATAATGACATGCCACATAGAAGCTCAGTCTACAACAGTGCTTGACAACTGCTCGCTTACTCTTCAGAACACTAAAGGTTTCTGAATTCTCAGTCTACTGATAGATTCCTCTCTACCTCATGATCTGGAAAGCTCCTCTTAATCAACAGTGAAGGGGGATCCTTGACCCTTTAGGGGGACACTCTCGTGGCAGTATTATATCGTGGAACAATTTTACTCTGCAAGAAAAAAAGCTCAATTAAAGTAGCAAGTATGTGTTTAAATAAATGTTATGCCACACAAAAGCTTGCATGTTGATTAATAGTTTTGTGACCCTGCAGAATACCTTTATTCAGCAAGTAAATTGATAAAGAAAATAACTGAAAAGATGTAACCCCCAAAAAATCTGTTTCAAATACATGCTGTTCTTCTGAACTTTCTATTCATCAAATACTGTTTTCAACATTGATGATAATAATAAATATTTATTGAGTATCAAATCAGCATGATTTCTGAATGATCATGAAAATTCAGCTTTGCATCACAGAAATATATTATATTTTAAAATCTATTAAGATAGAAAACTTATTTTAAACTGTAATGATATTTCACAATATTACTGTTTTTACTGTATTTTTGATCAAATAAAAGCAGCCTTGGTGAGCATTAGAGACGTCTTTCAAAACATAAAAAAAAAAATCTTACAGGCCTCAAAGTTTAAAAGGATAGTGTACATAACTGGCATTTCTTAAAAAGACCACCTTACATCAGTAGGAATGCACCGATATTAAAATTCTAGAGGTTAACTTTTATTATTTTCCTGGCCGATAACTTCTTCTAAATGGTCAAATATTACAGCACAGAAAGGATAGAGCAGGGTTAAATTGTCCTTATTCTAATTCATCAGCAAAACAAATATTATGACGTGACCACCTGATGCCTCACATCACGATTCCCCCCGGGGGTCCAAGATTTGCATTACACCACTGGGCATCAGAGCTCTGGGTCTGTCTGTCCTGCCCACTTCTTCTCCAGTGAATGTCTGTGATTTGATTCAGCCTTTTTCACCCCTTCTCTGAAACAGTGTGGATATCCAGAGCTTATTTTCCAAAGTGACCGCCTGGCTCTGCCTCAGTGCTCAAGTGCCCCGTCAGCTGTGTAAGAAACACACACACACCGAAATATATTGCTTTTACTTATAAACTCGCTCTTAAGCACACGTACACAAATCTTTCTATCTATCGTTTATCTCTTCTCCAAATATCTATACTCAACCACTCCACATTATGGATCTTTATTGTGTAATCACAGCAATAAAGAACACAAAGTTGGATACAACTGTATTAATAGCACAAGTACTATGAGTACTCTTGGTTCAAAATGATGGTGTACTTGTACTTCGTTCTTCAAATAGTGTCTTGAGGGCATACTAAGCTGATAGGCTCATTTCCTTTTGTGCTGCTACTTTTGGTTAAAAATACATCAGTCTCTGATTAAGTGGTGAGGAATTGGCCAATTACAGACACAGAGAGAGACATAATCACAAGCCTTGTTAGTCCTTCCATCCACCTGTCAAGCCATGTTGCTACGGTGATCACTCCATTACCCCATCACCATGGTTACACTCTCTTGCCAGCCCACTTGAATGCTTTTGGAAACCTGTGAATAATGTGTGATTCTCCCTAGAGAGAGAGAGGGGGAGAGAGAGACAGTCACATGAAGAGTGTCAGGATGAACAAGAGATGGCTCTTACCTCCTTTGGAAGATCTGATGCTGCAAAAAAGACAGTAATAAAAGAAAGGAACCAGTGACTGTGCTTTTGGATTTCCAGGACAAGAGATGTCATGGGTAACCGTGGCAACAGGCATTACTACAGTAATAGACAGCCGTGAGAAAAAAACACTGAAGCTCTTTTTTAGTTCCACTGGTTTTCTCACATACATCAGAGCTGCTGCTCACCGCTCCACACTTTCACCCGGTGTTACCATGAACCATGTTTGCTGATCAATATATTTACACAGACTAGATACATGCTGGTCTGTTATACAATGATGTGCTGTGAAATAGTAGATCTTCATGAGATTCAATGTATTATTTAACAAAAAATAAAACATGTTTTGGTGACCTTCGTGTGACTTCGTGAAGTTGTGAGAAATCAAGATTAACAAAAGCGCGACAAGAAATACAACGCCAATAAAAACCATCTGTGTACTTTCTTCACTGAAATAAACATCTCTGGTGATGTGATGATGTGAAAGCAACAACTTCTAGTTACGACTCTAGTAGTTAAAAAGCTGACTAACTGAAGAAGATGTTGCCATTAATGGGCATGGTGCTTGCTTGAAAATAATTTCCACGTACAGTGCAATAAATAATGCTAACTCCATATCCAAGTCCACTTAAGACTTTTAGTTGACTGTAAATAATGCTGGACCTAGAATTAACTCTCATTAGAATATTAGTTGACTTTTATGTTATGGGTACTCAGGGGGTTCGGCGGGTTAGTGGAATAAGTTACTTGAAAAGTTATACTCCGTAGAATGTCTGTTGGGGGAGCATCAAAATCAGGTATTAGCTGAGTTGTTAAAATGTACCTTATAGACAGACAACAGAATGCCTAAAGGGGACCTTTAAAATAAAATGTTACCATCCAATGTATCAGCTAGAACATTTTTTTTTTTTTGGGGGGGGGGGGGGGGGGGCTAGTTATTAAATTAAGTGCATAGTATACCACTAGAGTATAGGCCTACTTATTTATTTTTTTTATAAAGAAAGTCAATAGAATGCTTATTTTGTGACTCTAATATGAGACTATTGATGAGCAGGATTATTTTTTAATGTTCATTTTGTTGTTAACAGTTATAACAAAATATGTTTCCTGTGGCAGTGACCTCTGAAGGCAATGGTCCACCATACTTAGCATGTTTATTACCTCAGGCATTTCTCATAATCACTGTCCAAGCAAGATTCTGCTTCCTCAGCCGTTCTGCTCTCCTTTAACAGGCTAATTAAACCCTCTATAATTCATCATCAATATGAGGTGTAAAAATGAGAGCAGAAATGATAAAGCTGGCCAACTCTCTGTGGGCGGGGAAGTTTTCAGAGCAGTGCTTTAAGGATAGGAGTGGGAGGTCAGTTTGAGAATCCTAACAAAGCCTTCCCAACCTGCTGACCTAATGCAACACAACTCTCACAGCGCTGAACAACCTAATAAAGCACTGTGTACGTGTGCATGACAAAGGCCAGGTAGATAAAACAGAGCGGCTAAGAGGGCTGACCACAGCAGAGCACAAAACGAAATACATTGGTCTGTTCTGTCTGAGAGAGAGAGAGGGAGAGAGAGATTCAGAGTCAGCTAAAGCTAGCCTGATTAATGTGTGCCAAATGTGTTTGGTCAGGTCAGAGAGTAGAGCAGGGTTAAGACACCCACACAGACAAATGTTTAAAAGGAGGAAAGGAAAGAAAAACAGAAGATAGGATAATTTCATTCAAAAGTCAGTAAGATTTCTTAACATTTTTAAGTCTCTTATGCTCACCAAGGCTGCATTTGTTTGATTAAAAATCATATTCAACTATATTATTGATCTGCCTTTAAGGTGGATGATGACGAAATTTTCTTCTAGAAACAAACTTTGTTGAGTTACTTTCATCACTGTGAAGCTGCTTTGATATAATCTCTATTGTAAAAAGTGCTATATAAAAAGCAGAGATGCCCAGACTTCCCTCTCCCTAGACAATTCCTCCAGCTCTTCTGGGGGGACACCGAGGCGGTCCCAGGCCAGCCGGGAGACATAGTCCCTCCACTGTGTTCTAGGTCTTCCCCGGGGTCTCCTCCCTGTGGGACTTGCCCGGAACACCTTCCCGGGAAGGCGTCCAGGAGGCATCCGGAACAGATGCCCGAGCCACCTCAGCTGACCCCTCTCGATGTGGAGAAGCAGCAGCTCTACTCTGAGCTCCTCCCGAGTGACCGAGCTTCTAAGAGAAAGCTCATTTCGGCCGCCTGTATCCGGGATCTTGTCCTTTCGGTCATGACCGAAAGCTCATGACCATAGGTAAGAGTAGGAACGTAGATCGAGAGCTACGCCTTAAGGCTCAGCTCCTTCTTCACCACAACAGACCGGTACATTGACTGTATTACTGCAGAAGTTGCACAGATCCGTCTGTCAATCTCCCGTTCCATCCTTCCCTCACTCGTGAACAAAACCTCAAGATACTTAAACTCCTCCACTTGAGGAAGGATCTCTCCACCAACCTGAAGTGAGCAAGCCACTCTTTTCCAACTGACGACCATGGCTTCGGATTTGGAGGTGCTGATTTTCATTCCAGCCGCTTCACACTCGGCTGCAAACCGTCCCAGTGCATGCTGAAGGTCCTGGTCTGAAGGGGCCAACACAACAACATCATCCACAAAGAGCAGAGATGAAATAGTGTGATCCCCAAACCTGATATCCTCCGGACCCTGACTCCGCCTAGAAATTCTGTCCATAAAAATAATGAACAGAACCGGCGACAAGGGGCAGCCCTGTCGGAGTCCAACATGCACTGAAGAAGTCTGACTCACTGTCGGCAATGCGAACCAAGCTCCTGCTTCGGTCTCACAGGGACAAAGCAAAGGACCTTGGACCCCATACTTCCGGAGCCCCCTCCACAGGGCGCGAGGGACACAGTCGAATGCCTTCTCCAAATCCACAAAGCACATGTGGATTGGTTGGGCAAACTCCCATGAACCCTCCTGCATCTTGTAGAGGGTACAGAGCTGGTCCAGTGTTTCACTGCCCGGACGAAAACCACACTGTTCCTCCTGAATCCGAGGTTCCACTGTCGGCCGTATTCTCCTCTCCAGTACCCTGGCATAGACTTTCCCAGGGAGGCTGAGAAGTGTGATCCCCCTGTAATTGGAACACACCCTCCAGTCCCCCTTCTTAAAAAGAGGGACCACCACCCCGGTCTGCCATCCCAGAGGCACTGTCCCCGACCTTGACTCATATTGTGAATTTAAAATAACTCTTTTCTATAAGCCTAAATTTTAGGCTTAGTCAGAAACAGCGCAGTCTCATCCCAAGACGCCATACAACTGACGCTTTAGACCATACGTCAACATCCGCCGTTTTAGGGTACCCTTAAACGTCGGTTAGAAGACATTATCGAATCCTAACCCTACCCCAGACCTAAACCTACCCCGTTACCTAACTGACGTTAAAAGTAAAGCGTCAGTTGGGTGACACCCCTGGATCGTCATCTAACTGACGTTAAAGGGTGCCCTAAAACGGCGGATGTTAACGTATGGTCAAAAGAGTCAGTTGTATGACGTCTTGTGTTGTCAGAAAACGTATATTTCACATGTAAATCAGCCTGCCTTTTCACTTTTAAATCTACAGTATGTCCTCACTGTTGACTCGCTCACACTCTTTCCAAATGCATGACACTCAGCAGGGAAACACTCATGCACGCAAAAACAAAACCTGAGCCCACATACACTGCATGCTACGAGATTACTGAAGAGGAAGTGACCTTTATTTGAGGTCAAATGGACAAGCTGAGACAGAAAGAGAGGTGGAGATAAAGTATGTGTTGATAGAAGTGTTAAAAGGACTTCCGTTGTTCTGGCATGGTCAGAGCTCTCAAATGTACTCCACAAACCACAAACAACATGCACCATGCACACTGAATACACAAATACACCAACTAATAAGGTTGTCCAAGGTTGTCCAATGATCAGGTATATGTGAACACTTACACCTTGTGACAGAAACCGTCTGAAACCAGCTGAGCTGAGAAAAGATAAAACTGATTTAAAGACTGATGAATTTGTTTCAGGAATGACATGGTTCCCTCAGTAGAAATATAAAATGTTTGGCCGAGATACACAGGTTTATTTTTGTCCACTTCACAGTAATATTAAGAACACCTGCTGTGAAGAGCCTTTACAAATCACACACACACATACACATGCACGCAAATACAAAATAAAGGACAATGATAAGGCTAGAAATTACCAGTACATTACTGCTTAATGTCTTTCAGATTGCCATTTAGGGTAAATCTGCAGGCAGTGTGAAAATTATTTATGGAGCTCAGTTGAGCTATATAACACGTATATCTCTAAAACATTATAGCCTATGGGTTTTAATTGTCTTGGAGCAGCACTTTAAGAATATTTTCCTTTTTTTTCATAAACCAAATGCCAATGTGCTGTAAAACCAAATTATAAATTAACACTATTATATAAATTGTTATTAAATATTATAAGTAGGCTATATCTTGAATTGGAATTTGAAAACATTTTTCTTACTCTTTTGACCAAAGATTTCTGTTTTAAGCATAAACCTCACAAACATTTATGCTTACATCAATAAAAAATTAAATGTCAATGGGGTATAAGAAACAAGAAATAAGAAAACTGTAGAGAAAAAAAAAACTTGTTTTCAGTTTAAATATTTTTAGTGGGGAAAAACAACACATAATATAATAATAATACAAATTTGCATTTTTTGCACTATGGATCATGCAATTCTAATATATAAATACATAAAATCAAGGAAATTACCAGAATATTATTCAGAAATCATATTACATTGATAATGATGTAAAAAGGAATGCCTGAAGTGATAAAATGAAAATGATCTACCAAATTGTTTTTCTCTAAAAAAGCATCTACCAAATGTATAAATGGGATGAAATGAATAATCCTATATGTAATTGTGATCATTTGTATCTCCGAATACTCACATTACCAAAAAAACAACTGTAGGAAAAAGCAGTTAGTTGTGAACTTGTGGCTAATCATTATCATTGTTTTAGACATAATTAAAATGTCATATTAAAAAATATAGTCTTATTTTCCCCCGTTAAGGGTGTTCAATGAAATAATAACCAATATCAGCTAGGTAAAGGCCATAAAGTATTTCTGGATAAATATTTTTTTAGCTTCAGTGTTAATAGGAAATAGCAGTAGAGAGATCACATAACAGGATCTCACATGTTGTTTTACCCAGGGGCCATTCAATAAGACTGCTGTCGTAATGAGTCTTGTTAGCACTAGTGCGTGTTTCCTCAGGAACCTCCTGATAAATACAAGCACAAGAAACTCATAATGTGCGCATGGGGGCGGCCGGGTGAGTGGGTGATATTATATGCCCGTTAGCTGATCATTTCTGCTCAAAGTGCACTCGTTTGACTAAATCTGTGTGTCTATGTGAGGTGAGAAAAGCAATATGGTCACGCTTGCTGAAGGTCACCCTGAGAAAACCTTCATCATCATCTGAAGGGAATCAAGACTCATCAACTGTGCTTTACACAGTTACACCAACTGCAGGATCCTCAGCAGGGGAGACTGACAATCTCAGGGAAAGACAAAAAAAGACAGTGATTGAGAGAGAGAGAGAGAGAGAGAGAGAGAGAGAGAGAGAGAGAGAGAGAGAGAGAGAGAGAGAGAGAGAGAGAGAGAGAGAGAATAAATCATGAAAAGACACGTGTATGATTGCTGAAGAAATGTTCAGGGAGGAAATCCCCATGGCAACGCCAGGAAACCACATGCTTTCACCATGGCAACCAAGCCTGGGTAGGAATGCTAATGTCAGCGCAGGGAGAGAGAAAATGGACAATATTCAATCCAGAATACTTTGATAGTTTTACAGCATTATTTAAATGTATTGCCTATATACAGTATATATATATATATATATATATATATGGTACTTTCGGTTAAAAAAAACGAAATATGCGACATTAAGTGTGTTTACATTCAATTTTCGATTATGGTCAACAGTGGCCTATACGGTCATCAGCATAATGTCAATGTTATGACCTAATCAGATCTTTATAATTAGCCAATTTTCAAATGCACTTATTTATTGCTGTAGTTTTTCACACATGAAGGTCGTGTGAAATCTAGGTGAGGGAATCCTCTTTGGTCCTGCATTTGCCCTACATTTGACACACACATTCAAATAGAATCGCTCAAACACACAACAGCCCTCCCTTGCCCCAAAATCTCAGTGTCCTAAAAACTATTTGTAGCATTTGTCCACCCCCCAACCCCCACCCCCCTGTCAGTACCTCACTC
This sequence comes from Pimephales promelas, assembly GCF_016745375.1. Next base: position 21,498,685 of record NW_024121099.1, on the reverse strand, counting down.
TCAATCCCCTTTATTATGACCTCTTTCTTTTCTCTTCCTCTACAAGCTCATGTAAACATACACACATCTCTCAGACAGGACACAGAATATGCAAGGCTCATCTTCCTCCCTGAAGACTGCTTAATACGTGTTCATGTGTTTCAGACTCTCTCACAGACGTCAGACTACTGTATTAACATGGTGGAGGTAATAATGTCATATGCCTCTCTGGAACGGCCATTATACTTAACTAAGACTTGAAATAGAATTTCACCTATAACCAAAGAAAGATATCTCATATTATTTAGTTTATCTTAATGTGCCAACATAACTAAAAATCTAAATGAAAAAAAAAAAAAACTATATAGAAATATTAAAACACTAGAAAAAATCTAATTTCACTAAAATTAAAATGAAAAATATAATAATAATAACTATTTCAATATAATAATGAAAATAGTCTCTCAATAACTCTCTATTACACTATGCCTGATTCTGATTGGCCAGTGGGTTCAATCTGTGCCAATTATTTTTCTAAATGGCCGCTGTATCATCGACCATACAGTCTATAGCACTCAGAATAAAATAATTTCAAATCAAACCAATGTTTTATGTTCATGGTGGCCATGTAATAAGAGGGACAATGTACAGTCAGATCATTATGAGATAAAACTCAATGGAGTGTTACAAATCTAGCATAAAATACACTATCCTTTACATCAAGTAAATATAGAGTGATGGCATTATGGTGAATTTGCCAAGCTGGATCAATTTTGTTGATCCTAGAAGTGGAGGAACATTCCTGTCTGAAAATTCCTAACCCTATCCATGGGTTATTCCTAAAATCAGAGGGGAATGATTGGTATACACTGATGTAGAAGCACTTAATCCTGTTTGTAAGCCTAAACATAAACTGTAAACTCGTCCCTCAAATCGGATTGGTTGATTGGACCACAGTAACAAGGATGTTGATGCAGGAACACGTTTGGTTAAATCACTTAAGAACAATGACAACAACAACACTCATCATCAGTTTGATTCTCCATTCCACTTAACGTTTTGGTCTCTTCAGCCAATCAGGGCGACTCAAACATGCATCTTAATAATTTGTCACTAATCACTTCCTTAATTAAAGTCTCTACCTCTGAGGATTTGGCTTTTGAATTGAGATTTTATCATGGGGACTAAGCCTCCTTTATTTCTCTGTAATTAGACAGCCTAGTTATGCTTCATTGGCCTTTTGAGAGTTTTTAAATAGCTCTTTTGAGGAGAAACTTTATTACAATTTTTGTTTTCACTTTGAGTGAAGATGCGTGCTAAGTAAACTGGTATATGTACATACCATGTTAATTTTTTTATTGTACATCACACTTTTTTCTTTCTCTTAAGAATGTCTAGAGGAAGAATAAAATGTTTTTTAAAAACTAAAAAAAACAACAACAAAAAACAAAAAAAAAACAGTGCTCTCTCTGGGGCACATCTGTGCCTAAACATTAACTCATCCTACTAAATACAGCGGTCAAACAGTGACGCCAAGTGGTCAAACAGAGGATTGTATGCTTGAATGTGCATGTACCACACACTTTAGAAAAACAGATGTGTCCAGATCATACTTTATATTTGAGCGAATATCTCTGAGACCATGTCACAGTCTGGATGACCTGTAAAGAGCACATTCAGGGCTTTTCAGAGAAACCAAATGTTTGGAGTTTCACAATGACTGCCATTGAATAAATGATAAAGCACTCTTATGGAAAATTATAATATTTGCCTAAAGAGAGTTATAAAATATATATATTATATATATAAAATATATAATATCAATATCAAATCATTCTGTTATATCTTTCATAACATAGAGAATCATCTTTATACAAAGTGTGAACAATAACAAAGACTGAAACCTAAAAATTTAGCTAATATCATGGCATTTTATTTTCCCAATTTAACTGGGGGGGGATTCCAGAAAGCAGGTTATGTGACTTACCCGGGTAAGTTTAGGAGTAAGTAAGCGGATAACCTCTGCTTTCGGTTCCAAAAACGGAGGCTACTAACTTTCGGGTTTATGTAAGTAACCATAGCAACTAACTCTGAGGATAACCTAACCTGCTCAGGAGCAGGTTATGTTGCAGGGTTTGTTTCAGAGAGGTGACGGAGCATGGCGTGCCCTTTTAAAGACGATCCAGGGGTTATATATAATTTGGAAAAACAAAAATAAAGTGCTCCAAAAAATGTAACGAAATACAATGGGGCAAAATATACGTGGGGCAGATTCAGTGTCCTTGTAATCACTGAATTTGTTTTTTGTATATTGGAAGGTTTATGGAATTAAAAAAGTGAGACAAGCACCACTGAACGTCATCAAGTTTTAGTCTGTTGTATTGGGTAGTCTGTCTTTTAGGACAACCTATTAAAAAGAGAAAAGGTTTTCCTGATGTGAACACTAACTTACCAGCGATCTTGTAGAAGCGAACATCTGCCATTGGAAAAACCGGGAATATTCTTTATAATTCCCTACCTACACAATAAATAAACAAACCACTGGGCACGCGCACGTACTGTCTGACAGACGTACGCTCCCGCTCCTAACCGCCCTAGCATCTGATTGGTTGGTTTGAAGTTCACCGCGAACTCCGATTGGCTGCTTTGAATTACGTCTAAGCGGCCAGTTTGAATCTAGGAACTCGCAGTTCAGCAGCGGTGAGATACAACATCCGCACGCTCTTTCTCTTCTCAAAAACTTGAATCATCAAGATATTTGAAGAAAATAGGAGGGCTTGGATATTCATCCAAATTAGATATAGTTACAGAACCGGTGAGTTTTTAAATATGAAGATGATTGCCTGTTATCAATCTTGATTCTCATCGTTGAACGTTTTCAAGTTGATTGTTGAGGCCCCATTGGCAAAAAATACTACAGACTAACGTTAGTCATTTAAATTCAACATGCAGTTTATACTTGTAAATAATATTTAGTTTGATGTGACTTACAAATATCGTTCTTAAATAAAAGCAGATCACGGTCTTTGTCGCCTTCCCTTGGTTTTAGCACTTGTTTCCGTTGCATTTTGATATAACGTCAACGTGGTCACATTTTCATTTGCAAAACATGGATCTAAAAAATGGGACTTCTTGTTTTCATAAGCAAAAAAATATGGCTCAACAGAAATGTCACTGTGTGTTATGAATATATTAATGATGTCAAAGCTAAAAGTTGTTAAGTTAATGGATGTTCAGAAATATGTCCAGTCAGTCTTTTATACATCATGTGTAACTTATTTAAGTAAATGTATACATGCATACTACATGTATAGCATTCTATATTAGATAGTGTATTGAAATAAAAAATGACAAGTTTGTCTGTCACTAGCTTTTTAAGGTGAGTTCCTTTTAGCATCAGTATTGAGTAATTACTGTAAATTTACTTTTTTCAACCCATTGTTTTTCCTCAAAAAAAGACTGTTGAGAGAAAATGGATGACTATCTGAAGATAGAGAAAATTGGTGAAGGTAAGTTGAATCTATCTTTGTGATTTTTCTTACGCGTTTGAGTTGTATTCGGCCATTTTATATTGTTCTCTGGCCTCTCTCTCTCTCTCTCTCTCTCTCTCTCTCTCTCTCTCTCTCTCTCAGTGTGCAGTCAGTCAGTTTGTTTCAAGGCAGATTATGAAATTGCATTTGAGTTCCTGGTATTTTTTTCTGTATATGTCTTATGGAAATCCATGTATGTGTTCTTTAGGTACATATGGTGTGGTATATAAGGGCAGAAATAAAACCACTGGACAGGTGGTGGCTATGAAGAAGATCCGCCTGGAGAGTGAGGAGGAGGGTGTGCCTAGCACTGCTGTCAGAGAAATCTCCCTCCTCAAGGAGCTTCAGCACCCAAACGTTGTACGGTATGAGACGGAGAGATTTCATAACATCTTTATCTACACAAAACAGAATAAAATCCTCAAAGTTTAGCATGATGTGTTTCAATTCAGTCAGATTTACTGAATAGAAATTGCTGATTGCGTGCATGTAACTGATTAGATATCTTCTTACTTGTTTTCTCTCTGTCAAAAAATGAGAGCGTAATGATTTTACTTGGATTTTTAAAAGCGGTCATATTATGCTATATTATTATGGGAAGCTTCTGTGGACATTCGGGCTTCTACTCTCACAGGCTTAGGAAACTGTCTTCCATAAAATGGGCTGCACACATGGAAGAGTTTGGTTGTACTGTTCTGGAACAGTGATTCCTCAACCACTTCTTAACCTTCTGTTTCTGAAACTTAACCACTGATTTCCAATTGTGTTTACTTTCGGAAGGCCAAATAAAGTGCTTTTGTTTTCGAATTAAAATACACAACATGGCGGCGACAACTCTGCTGACAACCTAAGCCATGCCTTCTTTCTTTGCGTGTCCATTTAGACAACATTATGCAAATATTTACACATATAGGGACTTCGAACGAGGTGTTTTAGCTGGGTCTGGATCTGCCTTTAGAAATGAAGTTATTTATGGGCAGATCTAATACATGCACGAACAGCTACATAACACCATAGGAAAACATGAAAATGCATCATATGACCCTTTTAAAAGTCTTTATTAATTGCTAGTTGCGTATACTGAAACATTTATCGTGCAAATACTTTACATTTGTCTACTATGTAAATCATAATACACCCCTGTATTTTTTTTTCTCTGTTCCCCTTTTCACAGCCTGCTGGATGTACTGATGCAGGAGTCAAAGTTATATTTGGTGTTTGAGTTTCTGTCCATGGATCTGAAGAAGTATTTGGACTCCATCCCATCTGGCCAGTTCATGGAGCCCATGCTGGTCAAGGTGCATTATATAGTGTATAAGATGTGTTCACATGATCAATGTCACACGTTGTGTGTGCTTGGGTGCACACTTTTATTTAATTAACAAATGGTGCTGAATCATATTTCTGTCATTTACTTTTTTAACATGGACCTTTGAACCCCAGTGTACATCAAAACTTATAGGTAATTATATAGTAACATTTGTATTGGCTGCTTGCCATAATACACTATCTTAGTAGTGTATTATTAACTAAAGAATATATAGAACTGTTACAAAAAAACTGCATCACTGCTTACACAAAAATAGAAAGTGACACAAGTATTCAACATTGATAAGAAATGTTTCTTGAACCCTAAATCAGTGTAGAATGATTTCTTAAGGATCATGTGACACTTGATTTCAGTAATGACGACTGAAAATTCGGCTTTGCCATAACAGGGATAAATTATATATTAAATTAGAAAAGTTATTTTAAATTGTAGAAATATCTCATAATGTTACTGTTTTTACTGTGTTTTTGATCAAATCAAACTTTAAAATAATGTATGTTCAACACTGCCGATTATTTCGCATTTAAATGAATATATTCTTTTACTTTTCTCAGGTTTTATATTGATTTATTTCTGCCTTGTACAGTAGGTCCCATGGTTAGAGTCTGTACCTGGAAGTAACATTAACCGTGTGTCCTCTTTATAGAGTTACCTGTATCAGATCCTCGAGGGGATTCTGTTCTGCCACTGTCGCCGAGTTCTGCATCGTGACCTGAAGCCCCAAAACCTGCTGATTGATAATAAAGGTGTGATCAAGCTTGCAGACTTCGGGCTCGCACGTGCCTTTGGAGTCCCGGTCAGAGTATATACACATGAGGTACATACACACATCTCAGTGACAGCAATTTCCCCCTGCTCAAAGCGTTATGTAATCAATTAGGCTAACGTACTTCTACTCGCTGTGTGTTTGCACAGGTGGTCACTCTGTGGTACCGAGCTCCTGAAGTCTTGCTTGGGGCCTCACGGTATTCCACACCTGTAGACGTCTGGAGTATTGGCACCATCTTTGCCGAGCTTGCCACCAAGAAACCACTCTTCCATGGAGACTCAGAAATAGACCAGCTTTTCAGGATCTTCCGGTAGGCCTATACCAGAGGTGTCCAAAACTCTGTCATGGAGGGCCTGCAGAGTTTAGCTCCAACTCCAACACAGCTGCTTGAAGTATCTAGTAAGACCATGATTGGGGTTGAAGCTGAACTCCGCAGAATAGTGGCCCTCCAGGAGCAGGACTGGGCACCCCTGGCCTTTACAGACTTACAGCTTGCCACTATAAATCGCTATTTTTCAACACTAATCTAGTGAATTTTCCCCAAGATATATAAACAAGATGTTATAGAATAATAATTTATTGAAAACCCAAATTTGACAATAAACTGACATTCAATCTATTTAGACTTTACTGAAAATGTACAAGCGCACATCCGACGGGGTTTCCCAGATCGCATCACATATATTGCTTCCATTTTGTTTTCTTTTTTTATGTACCTGTGCCAGTTGATATTGAATGTTTAATGCATGCTCTTTTCTTCTATTTCTACTTTTCATATCGTGTTTGCCGTCATATTACTGTCACTAAATGATTTTTTTATAGTATAAATTAACTTAAATGATTGAAATTAATTCATTGAAATTGAATCTCTTTTAACATAATAAATGTCTTTACCGTCTCACTTGCTGAAACAAAACTGTTTATTACTGTTATATTTGGCCTTGAGATAGTGTGCAGCTTCAATGCTGTGAAGATGCTACAATTACTGGCTACTTTTATGTAGTTTTCTCCTCCCTTGGTTCATTTGTGTTCAGGACTCTGGGAACCCCTAACAATGAGGTCTGGCCAGATGTTGAGTCACTACCAGATTATAAGAATACCTTCCCAAAGTGGAAAACTGGGAATCTGGCCAACACAGTGAAAAATCTAGACAAGAATGGCATCGACCTGCTCATGGTAAGAGGGCGTCCTGACATACTGGTGTCCTACTTATCTGTTTGCGTTTATCTCCCTCTCTCTCCTCACATATTTTCATTGTCTCTTTTGTTTAGAAAATGCTGATTTATGACCCTCCGAAGAGGATTTCAGCACGGCAAGCAATGACACACCCGTATTTTGACGATTTGGATAAGAGCAGTCTTCCAGCCAGTAACCTCAAGATATAGACACACCTCAGATCTTATACCCCTGTCTGCACACATCTATACTAAAGCAATGTGATCTTAGGGGTCATAATAAACTGACTCTAGACTTCTGGGAGTCCAGATGTACTCCAACCTGCAGTAATGCAATCTGAGTCTTTTGACAATGCAATAATTAACCTTAGGTTTGTTTACTGGGTGGTTTTTCTACTTTTGTTTGTCTATTTTTGTATGTCCTCTTCCTATCCTGTTTTATATGTTGCATAAAACACCCGTTTGTAAATAAAACATATTTTTTTGTGGACCTATAATGATATTACAAGAATAATCAAAGTTGTTCTCAATAAAGAGCACTTGTAGATCCCATCATGGTCTGACTGATGTCTTCTGTAGTAATACACTAATACATTTGATAACTTGTTGTATTTACCATGGGGCCTGGTCTGTACAGATCAGGCTCTGTGGTTCGGCATGCGTGTAAATTCTGAATTAGTTGCAAAGGTTAACCATCATGATGTTAAAGTTTATAATATAGATGTGTTTCTAAAGCTGGGTTCACACTTTGCAAATCCTAAGACTCCTCTCATCGTAGGCTAAAATCTGAACTCTTTGATCCTTAGACATGTTCACTGGCAGCTGATTGACCATTGCAATCGAATTTTAGCTCCAACGAAATAGTGGAAGTATCAGAAGATTTGACTCGTAGTCCTGCAGTTTGACTTCTACAATGGCCGTCAAATTGTCTGACCCAAATTAACAAGGGATTTCTTTGTTGCCCTCATTTCAATCCCACATGTAAAAGTTGTTTGCTCAATTGTAGTTTTGTGAGTGAGGTCTTTAAGTACGTCTTGACTAATGAGCTCAGGGTTTATGCGCAACACCGTTTGATCATCTGTAAGGAATCAGAGATCTGAATCTGCAGTGCAGTGAAAAAGATCACTGGAGAACAAACACTCAACCCATTCATTTTTCTTTCAGCATGAAAGCATACTATTCTTTTGCTTTCTGGGTTTTCCAGTAATTTTCCCATAGTGTTGGCCAGAAAAATATGGAGAAAAAAAGCATTTGGTAATATTCCCTCGTGATATCTTTTGATTCTCTATTTCAAATCTGTAAAAAGTTGAATACCAGCAGCTTCACTACAGATCACACCATGTTTTCTTGTCATATTAATGATGTTTTTTCTGAAATGGATCGTTTCAGTGATTGAGTGTAAGAGAAATCTTTATACTGGCTCCAAAGATATCACTCCAAATGTCGTTGCACAGCAAGCTCTAAATGACTGATCATCAACCTATCCCCTTTTTAAATAACTTTGGACAGAAATATTGGAATAAAAGCAATATTTAACCAATATAACCAATTTCTTCTTCAGCTCCTAATTGTACCATATTGAATAATAAAGCCTATTATCATGTCCCATGACTAACAGATAGTCTAGTCTTTGAAACAGCATATTCAGCATATTTATAGTAATTTAATTCAGTCACATTGGCATTTTAGACTTTTCTCAGAGCTCTGCCATGTAATGATTCACAAAGGGTGCTATTGAGAAAAGACACACTCATGAATATGCATAAGGTTGAGAGCAGACTAGTCCACACTACTGTACAGCCTTTTCAGTTAACAACAAAACCCATGTGCATTTATTCCTTAAATTATCACAGATGTGTCAAGTTTCATTAATGCAGGGTACTTGTGGAAACGTCAAAAGGCTGTAAAATATAATTAAATAAAATCATATTTAGTTATCATTCAGTAATAAAAAAATGTAAATATAAAAACATCTTACATTCCCTTTTACATTTATAGTAGATACCCTGTATTGCTTAGATAAATAGGGGTTGTTGTTTCATAAATGCATCCACAGGTTAATATTTTGCTAACAAAACTGTGTTGATCTTCTGAGAATCAACGTTCACAGTGGAGCAGTGTAACACAGATTTCTTTTTCATAAATAACATATACACGTATAGTAGGTTAAATAGCCATGGTTGATTTAAATCTAACTTTCTTTGCTGGTATCCTGTTTTATTCCTGTGTGGCTATTTCCTGTTTCCCCTACTGGATAAAAATAGAACACTGGTCCCTCATCTAATTAATGAAGTAATGTGTGTTTTCCTGCTTTGGGGATGTGTGTATGTTTCAGGAACAGCCTGATTATGGGGACAGACACAACTACCCAACTCAGTGTGTCTACTTTAAAGTCAATCAGGAAACTCAGAGAGTCTGTGTGGGGGAAAAAAAATCTAATTTTCCCCCACAATGTTAAAAAAAAGCCATGGAAACCCAAAGGTCAGAAATCCAGCATAGATCTTCTCACATACATAAACATGAAGAATCCAGCTGGACCCAAACTAGACAAAAATATTGTACCTATATGTACATGGACAGTGTACTTACCTAAGAAAGTACTGGGTAAGATAACTACATGTGTAAAGTTTATGGGTGGGTTCAGGGTTAGTACCTAGTTATTGTAATTACTATAAGTGCATAGTATGTACATGGACAGACAAATAAAGTGTTACAAAAATATTTATATTTTGTTTCCAATATTTATTCTAATAATTTTTTCTATTAGGTAATAATTGGATAGGTTCACAAGCATTACTAGATGCATGCTGGTTACTGCTGTGTAACTATCTGGTTAAATTGTAGGTTACTTTGAAAGGCTGATCTAGGACCTGTTGTAAAGCAACTACAGACTCTCCACTAAAAGGTCAATAATTTCTGCCTGATCTCAGATCAGAGTGACTCAAAGAGTCTGGTATCAGAGTCATATCTGAATGCACACAAGGAAGATAATCATGCATGGGCAGACACCTTTTAACACGCATGTATGCAACAGATAAATGTGCATCTGCCTCTTTGTATTCATAACACACACACACACACACACACACACACACACACACACAATGAGTTCTCTTAATGTTTTTGAGTCAAATAATCTTGTTCACAACACTGGCTGAATGGTATATAAACAAATGCTAAGTCAAATGCTAAGAAAGCTTAATTAAAGTACTATTTTAAAATTATGAACCAAAGAATAAAAATCTATTGGGCCAAGTTTGGTTGTACAACATATTCAAAATATACCAAACTGTCGTGACCCATGAATGTGTTTTTAAGCAGTCTAAGCCAGGGAACTTTCAAACTTTTTTGATGCCAACTTCTCAAACTTTTTAGATGCCATGGACTTAAATATATTTGTCCTGGTGCGAGGGCCACCATCCTAAAAAGAAAGTTATTTATTTTAATGTATAAATTTAAACTAAAAAACTGCTATTACAAATATGTGTAAATTGTTATTTGAAATATATTTAGTTTACTGTACTGATTTACATTGAATATTTCTCTAAAAATGTTCACGGGCCCCATAGCTTCAAGGTTATTGTAGTAACTAAAACCATTAAAAAACATCTTTGTTACTTCAAATAAATGTTAACTGAAATAAAACATAAAACATGGAATTTTTTTTTAATTTGTTGTACTAAAATAGCTAAAACAGAAATAAAATTGACAAAAACTATTTATAAAATAACAAATGAAAAACAAAAATTACAAAAACTGTAAAATGAAAATGCAAAAAAAAAATAAAAATTATAAAAGTATTATCTCATTTAGGTCATTGTATCATTCCTTAAGGTTTTTCGGGGAATTCGGGGGAATACAATTAAACAGCCTGAATATTTAATCTCTTGTGGGCAGGGGAATAAAAACCCCTTTCCGTTGATTGATCGACTAAAGATTCAACCATGGCGTCATCAGTTGTTCCGCGCAACAGTACAGGTGTAAACGGGGCCTTGCGTTTTGATCGTTCGGATCACAAGTGGACGACGCTAAATACAGTTCTAAACAGCGTCTAAAACGGTTTGAGCTCGTCCACTTTAAGTGGTAGACGTTCTGCATAGTGCATAGTGTAAACGCTCATGTGGTCGAAATGCGTTCGAACAGCCACAAAAGAGAAGGGTTTGTCTTACGCCTCCCACCAAAAAAGCCAAACAGGTGTGGATGACCCTGTATTTTTGTATTTGAAGTATTTTTATGTTTTATGAATCAAATGTTTGTACTGCTAACTTATATTGCTTTAGAATCTTTTAAAGTTTGAAACAGCTATTAGTTAAACATAATTATACTATAAAATGATCAATGACTCAAAAATAACACTGCCAAGCAATGGAATGTGGCCCACTGGGAGCCAAGTTCAAAAACCTGGTATTAGCAAACCATCAGGCAAAGTTAATAGAATGCATTGGTAATATTAAATAAGTTAAATGTTGTTAATTTTAACTTTTTCTTTTTTTTTTTAGACTGTGGGAGAGGAAGATGTTGATGATGGTGTTGGTTTATAGTCCTGAAAGATGACAATGAGCCTGTAGAGGTTGAGGACGACCACTAGGAAGTTCTTGATAGCAAAGAAGACCAACATCTGGTGGAACACATCAAAGTATATCATAACAATAAGACGCACCACGAGAAAGGGCCCATCCTGGATAAACAAACTCTCAACGATGTTCCAAATATCTGTACTGTGTCTTGACAAGAGCAAGATGCAGCAGCCTTCTCCACCCATGGGCTCATCTGGGTTCTGCGGCCGAGATGTCACAACTGTAACATACATGAAAGAGAGAAACAAAAGCTGTGGTTTTGAACTTAGTATTCATCAAAGAATCCTAAAAAACAAATGCATTTCCATTTCCCGCATAATATTCCAGTTTCCACACAAATATTAAGCCGCACAACTGTTTTCAACATTGAGAATATATGTTTCTTGAGCATCAAATTAGCATATTAGAATGATTTCTGAATGATCATAAGACAAGACTAGAGTAATGATACTGAAAATTCTGCTTTGATCACAGGAATAAATTATATTTTAAAATATATGAAAAAATAATATATGAACTGCCACCTTAACGTGGTGGAGGGGTTTGAGTACCCGAATGACCCAAGGAGCTTTGTTGTCCAGGGTTATATGCCCCTGGTAGAGTCTCCCAAGGCAATGGGTCAGACTAAGAGTGGTTCAAAAAACCTTATGATTAAAATTAAATCGAAGCTGGGGCTTCACCCTGGAGTCAGGCCCGGGGTTGGGGCTCGTATGCAAGTGCCTGGTGGCCTCCCCCCACAGGGTCGGCCGGGCTCAGCCCGAAGGAGCGATGTGGGGCCGCCTTCTTGTAGGCTCACCATCTACAGGGGGAACCGTAAGGGGGCGGTGCTGAGAGGATCGGGCGGCAGTCGAAGGTGGGGGTCTCGACAACCCCATCCCTGGACATGGAAACTACTTGGAACGTCACCTCGCTGGTGGGGAAGAAGCCTGAGATTGTGCATGAGGTTGAGAGGTTCTGACTAGAGATAGTCAGGATCACCTCTACACATGGCTCGGGCTCTGTAATAACACTCCTTGAGAGAGGATGGACTCTTCACCACTCTGGAGTTGCCCATGGTGAGAGGCGGCGAGCTGGTGTGGGTTTGCTTATAGCTCCCCAGCTAAGCCGCCTTGTGTTGGAGTTTACCCCGGTGAACAAGAGGGTCGTTTCCCTGCGCCGACGGGCCAAACGGCAGTGCAGAGTACCTGGCCTTCTTGGGTCTCTGCGAGGCTTGCTGGAAAGTGCTCCAACTGGGGACTCAGTCGTACTACTGGGGGACTTCACCGCCCACATGGGCAGCGACAATGACACCTGGAGGGGTGTGATTGGGAGGAACGGCCTCCCTGACCTGAACCCGAGCGGTGTTCAGTTATTGGACTTCTGTGCTAGTTATCGATAACGAACACCATGTTCAAGCATAAGGGTGTCCATCAGTGCACTTAGCACAAGGAACAACCTCAGCCGTAGGTCAATGATCAACTTCGTAATCCTTTCATCTGACCTATGGCCGTATGTCTTGGACACTCGGGTGAAGAGAGGGGTGGAGCTGTCAACTGATCACCACCTGGTGGTGAGTTGGATCTGATGGCAGTGGAGGAATCTGGACAGACTCGGCAGACCCAAGCGTACTGTAAGGGTCTGCTGGGAACGTTTGGCCGAGTCTCCAGTCAGAGAGATCTTCAACTGCCACGTCTGCCGGAGCCTCGACCGGATCCCGAGGGAGGCTGGAGATATTGAGTCCGAGTGGACCATGTTCTCCACCTCCATTGTCGAAGTGGCCACTCAGAGCTGTAGCCATAAGGTGGCCGTAAGGGGCGTGATTGGGAGGAACGACCCCCCTGACCTGAACCCGAGCGGTGTTCATTTATTAGACTTCTGTGCTAGTTACAGTTTGTCCATAACGAACACCATGTTCAAGATTATGGTTGTCCATCAATGCACATGGCACCAGGACACCCTATGTTGATGATCGACTTTCATCTGACCTATGACCATATGTCTTGGACACACGGGTAAGGAGAGGGGCGGAGCTGTCAACTAATCACCACCTGGTGGTGAGTTGGATCCGATGGCGGGGGAGGAAGCTGGACAGATTCGCCAGACCCAACCGTACTGTAAGGGCCGTTACATAGTCAACGCGAGCTACGCGAGCAAGCAACGCGAGTGACGCGAGCGACGCGCTCCCTTTCATAGTGTAAAAGCAGACGCAAGCGTCACGGGCGATGCGTAAAATGCAATACACCGGTCACGCAACAGGGGGTAGTAGATTTTTCACTGCAAACCTGAAAAAGCGGTGAAGCTCGTGAAGGCGTACGTGGCTCTCCACAACTTTCTGGCATCCACTGAACGTGCCTTTGTGGATGCGACGTCTGACACCGGAGAGGTCCAGCCTGGAGAGTGGAGGCAGCACGTTGTGGGGGACCAGAACATGGTCGACGGACCACGGTTTTCGGTCGGCAGCAGCAGACCCTCCCGGAGAGCGGCACTTGTCAGGGAGCAGCTGGCTGATTACTTTTTATCAGATGCTGGCGTGTTTCCCCACCAGTACAGTGTGCTACGATTGGGTAGCACTGACAAATAAATTGATAAAAGTTTGATTTGAAGCATGAGTTTTTTATTATTATTTAACACTTTACACATTTTAACTTATTTGGTATTATGTGAAAACCATTACACATTTTTTATAATTTGGTATTATTTAAATTTGTAAAAACCATTACACATTTTAAATAATTTGGTATTTTAATTCATTAATTCATATCCATAAACCATTAATTCATATAACCATGCTGGTAAATTTGTCACGGGCACTTTTCCAGTCCATTTTCACCTGTCTTTCCCATCGCGATTGCAACCTCTCCTCAGGCATTTTCCAACGCAATTTTATTTGAGTGTACTAATTGTGATGAACTGTCGTATAAATACGGATGAACGCGTATAAGCTTGTATAATTTTTCCTCCTCGCCCGCCATTGTATTCAAACCTTCTTCTTCTGTTAACATGATATATTTGAATTAATGTACAATTCTTGCAATGTCGCCCCCACCGATAACGCATAGTATTGCGCGCATCAGTGCGTCGCGTATCAAAAACTAGGACGACACATTTGGCTACGCATCGACGCATAATGGCGGCCAAAGCGTAGCGATGCATAGCCTTGCGGACGCGTATGCGTACCGATGCGTTGACTATGTAACGGCCTTAAGGGTCTGCTACTGGGAACGTTTGGCCGAGTCTCCAGTCAGAGAGATCTTCAACTGCCACCTCTGCCGGAGCCTCGACCGGATCCCGAGGGAGGCTGGAGATATTGAGTCCGAGTGGACCATGTTCTCCACCTCCATTGTCGAAGCAGTGCCTGTCAAGGCGGCCTTCCTGGGAACATGTTCCGGCCACGTCCCACTGGGAGGAGACCCCGGTGAAGACCTAGGAGGCAATCTCCCTGTCTCTCTCTTGAAACCAACACTGAAGTGAATTAAACTGCAATTCATCTACTGACTGCTTTAGGCAGGCTGCAAAAGTGAGTCAAATCTGCATCTCCCCCATGTTAAAATGCCCAACTTTACAGCAGAAAAAAAACATGTTTACAGCCTAAAGCAAAAAGTGGTTTTGGTCTTTATAGTTTATTTTGCCCTTCATGACAACTGTTAGGCAGGTGAATTTTTTACTACTCATCCGTTTAAATTATATTAAGCCTGAATAATTAAGGGCATGGCCACTTGAGTGACAGGTGGATTGTAGCCATTTGTCTGCTGTCTGTTAAAGTCACACTCAGCTAATTCCAGCAGCTGCTGTAAATACTTGCCACCTCTGCCGCATTTGTGCTATTTCCGGGATTATTTCATAGAATTTAATACACGCATTATACCTTCGCCCATGCCGTAGGATTCCATTGTTGTCGAGTATGAAGAGAACAACCAGCGCTTTATTTCCAGTTGTTTTTCTTGCATACACTAGCGTTAATGGATGTCTGACAATTTTGTTGCTAAAAAGAGCTGGAGGAAGTGTCTAGGGAGAAGGAAGTCTGAGCATCTCTGCTTAGTCTGCTGCCCCTCGACCCAGCCCCGGATAAGCGGAAGAAGATGCATGGATGAAAAAAAAAACATTTAAAATTGTATTAATATTTCAGAATATTACATTTGTAAGTTCAAAATCAAATAAATGCAGCCTTGGTGATCATAAGAGACTTTTTTCATTAAATTTATATTTTAATTCAGTTGCTTGTGTACCAGAGAATCTTGGTCTACTCGCCAAGTTTTAAAGCCTAATTGCTCGGCAGGAAATCATGTTTTGTATACAGTTCATGTTTTCACCAGTTCAATAAAAAGTTACTTTGTAAAAATGTTAATTTTTTTATAGTTGAAGATGCTGGATTTTACTAGAGTTGAAAAGGCGGTCTCTTCAGTTTTGGCAGAGGGCCACAGAGCACTTTTCTTGAAATCAATGACTAAATTTTAAACGACCTATATTTGATTTAAATGAAATTTTGTACAGAGCATTGAGCAATGCAAGTTTGCAGAAGTGAATAGTCTGTTGCACTTATGGAAAACATGTTGCATTTATGGAAAACATCTCAAAAGATTCCGAGAAAATCCACCCCTTTCTTCTTTCTATGGGGTTTGGTAATAGATACTGCACATGTACTGTAGTTGCCAAAACTCTCATTCCTCAAAGGGGAACAGGAATGAAGCATAACTAAACAAAAACACATGCTGTGGATCTGCAAATGACTGAAGCGCTACTTTGAGTTACATCCCAAACCTCTGGTTTGTGTGAGATCCAGGGGTAAGAAAAATACTTTTGATGGAGCAAGATGAAAGATTCCACAGGACAGCAGGGTTCTCCTACAGTCATTTGAGGGATCCTGAACCATTTTGAAGGTCATTTTCTGTTTTTCAAAGCAGTATCTGTGACGTTTGATGGTGGGGTGTTAAAGAAGCACGTTAACACAGTTAAACACGTTATCACAAACCTGCCAGGTGCAAAGGAAACTGCAACATACTCCACGTCCACACTGCCAAGATTACATACACCAGCTGATGGTTGTTCTCCCTATAACACAAAGTGAAGAATGTTTTATGCAGATTTGCACAAAATAATGTACTAGCATTTATATGTGAGTCTAACTCTTATCATAAATATTAGTAGGAAATTGTGACTGGCATAACAGAGAGCAGATTCTCAGACGCCAATACTTACAGTATCTCTGTTTTCTACCAAACAATTAACTCTGAATATCACACAATACATGACCATTTGTGTTCACATGACACATAACCTCAATGTAGTCACATTATATCTGTCAGCGTTTTTTTTGCAGCAGAGAATGTAAAGAAAAATGAAAAAAGTGGAGTTTTGTGGATTAAATATGCAGTAAATACATACAAAAATAAAGCCTTTTTAAATATAACATAACAATTTGTCGTTTTTTTCCTAAACCGGTTTTCTGAGAAAATGGCAAATGTTTCTTTGTCTCATAAATATACGGTACAAAAATATTGAATAATGTGGTGTAATGTAATATTTGCTAGTAAATGCCAGTTACATTAACCTTCATTTTGAACTTAACAGGGCTGACATTCATTGTACAAAACACAAATAGCATTTACATTAAATCATTTAGAAGATGTTTTTGTCCAAAGCGGCTTACAACTGAGGAGAACAATAGGGGCAACAATATGTAAGTGCTGTAACAAGTCCCACACTACAAGTCTACAAGTACAGCACTACAAGTCTAGCACAGTGCATGTAGCAAGGTTTTTTTCTCCCTATAGAATAGAATAGAATAGAATAGAATAGAATAGAATAGAATAGAATAGAATAGAATTAATTAGTCAAGTGTTAATGAAAAAGATGCATCTTGAAAACGGCTAAAGACTCACAGCTCGGGTTGAGTTAGGTAATGGCAGGTCATTCCATCATCAAGGAACAGTCAAGGTAAGGGTTAGTAAAAGTGATTTTGTGCCTCTGCACTGGCACCACAAGACGCCGCTCACTTTTCGAACACAAGCTTCTGGAGGACACATAAGACTGAATAATGAAGTAATGAGTTTAGTTATAGGGGTGCAGAGCCAGTGGTTGTGTAGGCAAACATCAGTGCCTTGAATTTGATGCAACCAGTGCAAAAGTTTGAAAGAGAAATGTCATTGGTTTTTATTATTTTTTCAGTTCAATTGTGATGAGTGATTTATAATAAATATGATTTATTGAATGTTCAGCGACAGCAGTTTAAAAAAAAAAAAAAAAAAAACAACCAAATGCTGATCTTTTCAGGCACAAATGGCACCTGAGAATGGACTGGACAAATAATCATCACTGAAATCCAGAAAACAGCATTGAGCACACAATGCACCCAACATCAATTGTTAACTTTTTCACGACTTCACACTTACATAAAATTAAAGTGGATAAGATTAAATGTGTATTTGGAGTGCTGTCCTGGGGGAGGGCTCCTAGCACGGAGTTTGGCCCGAACCCAGAGTACTCCCCTCATTTAAGTGTTTAGGACTGGAAGTGTGGAGAAGGGGTGGTGGAGGGATGCTACTAAACTATCAAAGGAGTGAGGTAAGATTGCTGAATCTATATACACATCTTATCATTGATTGCTGAGTGCACTCCACTCGTGTTAATTAACTAAATGTGCTCCTCCTGAACTTTGTTAATAAAACATCATTTAATATACTTTAAAATTTAATGTATTCTTGCTAATATGGCAAAGCTGAACTTTCAGCATCATTACTCCAATATTCTGCATCACACAATCCTTAAGAAATCCTTCTAATACGCTGATTTGGTACTAAAAAATATATTTCTTAAAGTTGAAAAAAGTGTAATACTTGTGGAAACAGTGATCAATTTTTTTTCAAGATTCTTTGATGAATAGGATTCTTGCCTTCAGGATTCTTGTTTGAAATAGAAATAGTAATATTATAAATGACTTTGCTATCATTTTTGATCGATTCAATGCATAAACGAAAGTATTCATTTCTTTAAAAAAATAAATATTGATATAATTTGAATGGTAGTGCCCATCAAAAATAGTATGTGAACTGATATTCAGACAACCTTTTGTCTATTGACTAAGAACAGGAAGTACCCACTTGACATCAGAGAGAGTTTCACTAGTGAATTCCAGAATGTCTGCCGCCGTGCCAACGAAGATGAGCAAAAGCTGAGACAGCTCGTCACGTGTTACTCCGCCTCCTAGTGGGAGGAGCCACTTTCCAAGGATGAGAAGAATAAGCAGAACTTGATGAAGAGCAAGAATCCAGTCATTCGGACAGACAGATGTGAGCATGCGCTCCAGGTGCTGAAAAACATAACACAATATTATTGTAATATTTTTGTTTAAAGTTGACTTTCACTGTTTCCAGATCAGTTTTCTTTTCTCTGTGTTTATTTGTTACCATGGTTTTTGATTTGCCCTCATGTGTCAAAACGATGTACCTGTTTTTAATTAACTACCTCATTTCACCCCTAGTGTTTATATATAGCCCTCATTTTCAGTAATCTGATCTCGTCTATGATATGTGGCTGTTCTATTCGCTATTTTAATTATCTATTTGCTGAGTTTATTAAAGAAAACTGCATGCGTATAGATCCTGCCTTTATTTTACATTTTATTGCAACCATATAAAATGAAAAATGTGACAATAATACAGACACAGACATAGGGCTGGGCGATATATCGCACGATTTTGTTATGCGCATCTAATCAGTAAAGCCGGTTCCTTGATTAGTAGTAAATCATCTTCACCTGCTTTCAAATTGACGATATGAGTGTTAAATTAACACTCAAGAGTGTTAAAGGTAATGAGATAATTAAGTGATTCATTTAGTGATGATTGAGCATTATTGAAGACACCTGATGACATTTATAAATTGCTAAACATCACAACACTGAACATAAAGAGGAATAGTCACCAAGAAACATGAATTGAAATTCACAAAGGTATGAATTATATTAGTAAAGAAGATGATTCAGCACTTCTACACTTGCATTCAGAATGCAAGTTACTTTGGATAAAAGCATCAGCACAATGGATAATTTGTATTTTGTATAAGATCAAATTTACAAGTGAAAGAGAAGGAAACCCAAGAAGAGAAAATATCTAGTTTTCCTGATCTCTGTACCAGCAGAGAGTGGCTAATAAGGTCCAAAAATCATTGGAATGTTGAGATTTAAATCTAAATATTTTATTATCTATTTAAATCTGAAGTAACGTTATATTTTAATTCTATAAAAAGACAGAGGAAGTGAAAGGCAAGACAATGCTAAGGAAAGAACATTTCACAAGAAATGAATGACATCACAAATTAGAAGCACATGTGATTTTACACATAGCAGATACATTATAGTCAGAGTGTTAGTTACTTTTTTTAAAGTAATACAATAAACCGTAAATTAAAAGCTTAAAATAAAAGATTACCTTTAGCGTTTCATTAACCTTAGTGCCATTTGAAGGCAATATGCTCTTGACATTCTCCCAAGAGTCCAGTTTCCTACACTGCAAGACACAAAAATTACAGAGAAGAGTTTAAGGAGAGGAAAAAGACTCAGAATATAATCTTATATATGAGCATGATTAGGTTAAACTGACTTTGCATATGCATAGAGTTAGTCTACCTAAAAATTAAAGAAAAAAAGGGGGAAAAAAAGCTATTTTGAAGAATGCTGAAAACCAAAGAGTTTTTGGTTCCCATTGAAATATGACCGAAAAAATAAAGTGGAAGTATATGGGAACCGAAACTTATCAACATTCTTCAAAAATATCTTCTTTTGTGTTTAGCTGAAGAAAGCAAGTCATGCAGGTTTGGAACAGAATTTTCCTGTCATCATTTTGTCCTCACACAAAAATAAGAGTCAGAATAAGAATGTGAATAAAATAGTGTTTTGGTTAGTACACATGTTAAGGGTTTACTAAAAAACAAACAAAAACAATACACATATTTCCACATAAAGAAAGTCATAAGTTTGGATCGATAAGAGGAAAACACGTCAAAATTCCACTGAAAGAATGTGTATGGAATAATACCTGAGGGTCATTAGCTTTGTTTTCCTGATGATGTAACTCTAGAATCCATATGGATGGAATAATGCTGATGAGGAACAATAGAATGGCTGGAGAAAACCTGAAAGATGACAGAAGATGGGTTGCATAATTTTTACAGAACATACATAAATAGGCCTACACTTAACTGGGATGACATTATCTTATTGCAATTGTTTCTTTCAAGCGGATTATGATTAAATGGATAGTTCTCCACAAAATTAAAATTCTTTCAATAATTACTTACCCTCATGCCATTCCAAACTTTCGTTTAAGTTTAAGACTTTCATTCATTTTTAGAACACAAACACAACAACAACTAACACCCTAACAATTGCCTTAAATGCATGATATTAAAATGATATCAACAGACAAGTGAGACTGAAGAATTATTTCCCCCCACCCCCATTTCATCTCATATCTGGACATGAGGGTGAGTAATTAATGACAGAATTTTTATTTTTGTGGGAACTAACCCTTATCATTGCTGGAGACCACTCTGATTATACTAGAGTCATGGTGTCTTACATCCTTTACTCAGTCAGCATTAACAATAGGTCTAGCAGGATGTTGGTGAGGGGGAGGGAGGGAGTGAGGAATGTCGATAACTTTTTAGGAAAATTGAATTTAAAATGTTACTAAAACATGAGCACAGCACAAAAGAAGTAGAATAAAAGCCATGTAACATACATTCAGATATTGAATAAAAGTAATTTGCACCAAGAGTGTGAATCCATCCAGCAGAAAATGATCAACAGCTGTCGTGAAGCAGCTTCTGTCAGCAGCACTGTAAATCGAGTATAATAATGTGGTGTCACTCACCATTTGTAGTCTTTCCCTTTCCTTCGTTTTAAAGTGACGAACATCTCCACGACCAGAGGAAGGTAAAGTACAGTCAGTAACCAGTACATGTTGTCATTTTTCACCGTTTTCACTCTCCAGACGCCGATGAGAGAGACCAGAATGAATAAGGACCTGGTTATGATCGCGCACACGAATTTAACTAAAATCATCGTAAAGACAACACAACAGTGTCCCGGCTTTGTGCGGTGTAAAGTGCGCTTTTGGAGTCCAGTTGAGTCCCCGGTTTATGTTGAATCCTCCCACCAGCGTCAGTGTGTGAAATGAAATCGGAGGTGAACTGTCCTGAAGACAATGAACTGACACGTTTTGTATACATGGTCAATAATGTACTTTTATTGTAAATATGGATGATGTCTCTTTATATTTTAGCATAAAAAGAAATAATTTATACGTTTTTATTTATTTTTTTATTTTTTTCAAGATCCTCCAAGTAGTGGCCATTTGGGGGGTTGGGGGGTGGGGGCATTTGTCGCGGCTGAACTTCAAGCTCCACTCATTGGCTCAGTGAGCAGCCAAAACGAAACGTGTTTAATTTTATGTGACCGGTAGAGGGCAGCATTTAGATTTCTATGGGCCAATAAAGTGCACAGATTTCTATTGATTTCTCTTAAATTACGGTCAAATAAGATTATTGATCTATCATTTAGCAGTGTGGAGACAAAGTACCCCTCTCCCTCCTGTGGTGGTTGTCATAAAAACAACCGCTAGATAAACACAACACCAATAATTTATTACAATTACATAGATTATTACAGAGATTACGAGATAAACTTGGAGTTACACAGATAAACTTGGAGTTACAGAGTGGTGGTGGTCAATAGCCTATGTAAGCATTTTTTTTTTTTTTTTATTGTATGCAAGTATTCCCTGTCTTTATTGCTACTCAATATATGATGATGAATGTAAATGTCAAAATATGTCATTTTAAAGGTGAATTTCTACCACAAAATTTAAGGAACTCTTCCAGAATCCCTGTGGGTTAATGTCTTTAAAATAAATGCTTTAAAAGTTGTCATTAAGGAATTGCCGTAACGATGTTTCATCTAGCCTGACTTCGCAATATTCTGGTCTGAATGTGAGTCTGAAACTCCTCCATCGAGCAGTTGAACAGGGTCGTTGTGGTTCCCTGTTCAGATTAGCTCAAGAATAGTCCGGACTAGAGAGCTTCATGAAATGGGTTTCCATGGCTGAGCAAATGCATCAAGCGCAGTGCAAAGCACCGGATGCCGTGGTGTAAAGCACGCCACCACTGGACTCGTGTTCTCGAATTATGCTTGTCGAATCATGCGAATTATGCATAATTATGTAAAATTATGCTTCTTTGTCTGGCAATCCGCTTACCAAGCTTACCAAGACATTTTGGACAATTTCATGCTCCTAACTTTGTGGGAACAGTTTTGGAATGGTTCCAGTGTGTTTATGGTAATCCAAGTTACCATTAACACACTCTTAAACGTTGTGGAAAGCATGAGCTGAAGCTGTTATAGCTGCAAAAGGTGGGGCAGCTCCATATTAAACGCTACAGATTAAGAATGAGATATCATTAAAGTTCATGTGCATGTAAAGGCAGACCAGACGTCCCAAAACTTCTGGCAATATAGTGTATATAAAGCTTATAAAGTATAAAAATGCACAGATGACTGCAAAAAATTGATTGAAGTGTATACATTACATATAAACACACAATATAGTCTCAATATAGCTGAATGATGATCTTTATTGAACAGTCACATTTTGGTATTCATAAACATGGCAACAAGAAAAACAAAAATATTTACTGAACATGTCAGTTTGAGGCACATTCACACAGCGGGAACTTGATTTGGGTGCATGAGTCGCTTGACCTTTGCATGAGTCCAAAGTTGAACTATTGTTTTCTACAGTCAGATTGGTGTAAGTTGATAAAAAAAAAAAGTTATTAATGTGTGAAGTCAATACATTTTTTGTTTCATTTTCATCCCTCTTAGATAGAAGATAGAACAGACTTCCTCTGCCAAAAGACAAGAGTATTACAAATTCTTGAGCTAAGTAAATGGCAGCTGCTTATCAGTCAAACACTCACATCTCCAGCTGACACAGCACACTGAAGTCTAATCATTTCACACACTAACAAAACATGCACACACACACACCCAAACACACATATAATCAGAACTCCCAGAAAACACAAAACACATTCACTACTGTTCAAAAGTTTGGATGTAGTAATTAATATTAAGCAATTAATACTTTTATTTAGCAAGTTTTCATTAAAATGAAAGTGATAGAAAAGAATAATAAAATAAATATTGTTCTTTTGAACATACTATTCATCAAAGAATCCTGAAAAAAATATGCATCACAAAAAACAGCTGTTTTCAACATTGATAATAATGACAAATGTTTCTTGAGCACCAAATCAGCATATTAGAATGATTTCTGAAGGGCACTAAAGACGGGATTAATGATACTAAAAATTCAGCTTTTCCAACACACTAATAAATCAAATTTAAAAATATTTCACATCATATAAATGTAGCCTTGGTGAGCATAAGAGACTTCTTTCAGAAACATTAAAGGGGTAGTTTACCCAAAAATTAAAATGATATCATTAATGACTCACCCTCATGTCGTTCCAAGCCCGTAAGTTCATCTTCGTAGCACAGTTAAAGATATTTTAGATTTAGTCCGAGACCTTTCTGTACCTCCATTTAAAATGTATGTACGACATACTGTCCTTGTCCAGAAAGGAAATAAAGACATCATCAAAGAAGTCCATGTGAAAAAAAAGTTTTGGGTGAACTAACCCTTTAAAGAATCTTTTTGACCCCAAACTTTTGAACGGTAGTGTATGCGAATATAGTGTAGAATTGTTTATAATAAAATGTTTAGTTTTGAGCAAAAGCTACATGTTGGCCACAGGTTTTAGGATACTGGCAGCTAAGAGTTTTCAGAAATGAAAATAAAATTGTGCATCGCTGTCTGTTGTGACTGGCTTCTATTTTTGGAGCTAAGGAACAAGTAACAAGTTCAGATACAGTACAACACAAAATCTTAAGCATGCATCTGTGATCTTTTTCACAACCAGAGGGCCTCTAATAGGACAGTGCAAACCCTCAAGAACCTGGACATAGCAATGGATTTGTTCAGGATATATTTTAGACAAATCAATTCTACTTCTTGATGTTCTATCAGGAATCAACATTCACCATTACTACTGCAACGCACATTCTCTAAAAACCAAACATAATGAAACAAGATTATCAAAATACCATGTTCAATGAGTAAGAAAGGTTAAAGGAGAACTGCGATCAGAGTAGAAAATGAAAAGACTGAGGGTAAAAGAGGTTTCAAGGCTAAGGTGGCATGTAGGTGCTTAAACGACTGGTTGGCATATAACTCCAGTTGGATAATGTAATAATAGCCTACTGTAGGTAGTATACTGTACATGCAGTAGAAGTCCGAGGCGCATGTCAAAGGTGAATAGAGGCACATAGAAATGCAAGTGGCCAAAGGGGAAATGATCTGTGTTAGATAAGAAAATCCCCTTTTAGAAAGTTTAAAGGGTGAGGTGGCATGTACTGTAGATGCTAAAAAGAATCAGACTCCATGCAGTACAAGTCTGACATATGAAACAAGGGGGGTTTGACGGCCTCCGTGGAAACTGGGCAAGACATCTTTGTGTTTTTAAAAAAAGGTCACAAATGGTTTGAGGATAAACAGGGGTCTAATTATCGAGCAGAAAAAGCACCAAGAACACATATGAAAGATTCACAGTGGGGTTCAAGTTTTTGGAAAAGTAGCTTTTACTCTTTTTTAATTTTTAGTCTTGATATGCCATCTTTTTTTTTTTTTTTGCCTTGAATCTGTTTTTTGTCATACTCTGTTTTCTGTTTTTTTCTTCTTCTGCTGTACAATAATGTATTTTTGATTTATTTCTATTATTTTAGAATGCTCAGTTAATCAAGCACAGAATTGTCTAGCATAAGCTTGGTTTCTGGGAAGCCCAAGGGGTTTGAGCGCCACATGGGCATACATACTGCATATGGAGGATTGTGGGGGCCATTTTTCTTGGGGTTCTTCTGTATCTGGTTCTGTAACATACCATTTTGATGGGTCTGATTTGTTCAGTTGTTCAGGAGGGCTTCAGATGTACAGTTGGGTCTGTGTGTGAGTTAGCGGCCAACACTGATGTTGCAGGTCTTGCAGCTGGGGTCTTTCTTAGCGTTGATGGTTGACAAGCTCATCAACTGGTGGCCGCTGATCTGAGAGACAGTCCCTTGAGCCAGCGGCACCGGCTCAGTATAAATCAGCTCCAGAATCACATCCTGCGCGTGCTGAAACACCACCTGCCCATCCTCCCCGCACACACGTGTCAGAAAGCGGTTGTTGGTCACATCCAGCTCTGGAAGGCGATCGCTGCAGTAAAGGTCTCCGCTCGAGCCCCGAGGAGCCAGGACAAGGATTACGTAATGATAGGCAGTATACATGCAGTAGAAGTCCCCGAAGTAGAGGCGCGTGTCAGGGGTGAACAGAACCTCGGCAGGCACCTGGAAGCGGACGCGGCCGTACGGGGAATCCTGTGGGGGCTGACCTGTGTTAAACTCTGTGTTGCAGCTGAAGAAGACCCCTTCCAGTTTACCACTGAGAGGTGAACCATGACTACCGCTGTTATCCTTTACTGACGGCATCATTCGACTGCCAAGAACATCTCTGAGGGAAAGAGAGACAATTATCAATTTCTTGCTCACCAAGTAAAAGCAGTGAAATGTGAAATGTTAATTGGTGCTCAAGAAACATTTTTAATTATCAATGTTCTGAGGCTTAATATTTTTGTGGTAACTGTGTTTTTCATGACTTTTTTTGATGAATAAGAAAGTTCAAAAGAACAGTATTTATTTGAAATAGAAATCTTTTGTAACGTTGAAAATGTCTGTCACTTTTAATCAATTTCTGACTGCAAAAATGTTAATGGTGTAAGTGAATTAAAAAATGTGGTTCACAAAAACCTGAACATAAACAATTATGAGGATATTATTCCACAAGAGGGAGCCGTTTGCTTCCTAATGACAAGCTGAATCTCAACAGCGAAGAAAGATTGTCATTGTCGTCATCCACAGCATTACTTCACCTCTTTCCTCTCCCTCACTCATACCCCAAATTTTTTTACTGAGGTACTTTTTCCTAAATCACCTGCAGTGCTGGAAGTATTCCTCATGCTGATTCCGGTAAAAGACAGAGAACTTGAGCATCCTGCCAGCAATGACTTCAGCCTTCTGCAACAGCTGCGTCAAATGCACAGAGGAATAATCTGGAAAAATTAAGGGAAATATTTTTGTGTCATCAATTTCCACAAGCTTTTCAATTTGATCAATGTTATCTACCTAAAAAGCTGAGCAGTAGCTAGCATAACATTTTGTTTTCTCATTTTTCTATCTCTTATAGTAAGTTATTTTGGTGTTAGGTTTTCATTTCATTTTTATACTTTGTCTCATTGTCAATATATCGCATTTGAATTATTTGAATTACCATTGTGTACCATGTAAAAAAAGAAAGGACACCCTTTTGAATTCTATCAGGACATACTTGTACAAGTCATTGGTCTTTAGCAGGTTTTAAAAGTAATTATAACCTAAGATGAACAACAACACAACATATTGTCTTACACAATTATAAATCTCTCACATTGTTCTGGAGCAATTTGTTCCCACTCTTCTCCCACTCTTCCCCACTCTTCTTTACTCTTTCTTTTCATCACCCCTCCATCAACATGATGACAGTTGGTATGAGGCGTTTGTGCTGATATGCTGGTTTTCACCAAACTTGATGCTGTGCATTGTGGCCAAGCATCTTCACTTTGGTCTCATTTGTCCAAAGGACATTGTTCCAGAAGTCTTGTGGTTCGTTCAGATGCAACTTTACAATTGCATCTGTGTGAGTGATTCTGAATTCCTAAGGAAGCAATAAGGGTGTACTAAGTTTGTCACATATGGGTTCCCAAACTGTGGCCAAGTAGTTTTTGTTAAAAAAAAAATAATAATGATGTCATGTGTTGTTGTTCATTTGAGGTTGTATTTACCTAATTTTAAGACCTAAGGACCAGATGATTTTTTTTATTATGTCCTGATACATAAAAACATAGAATTCAATAGGGTGTCCTTTCTTAAACTATTACATAGTTTTTTGTATAAGTGTGTGCTTGGCTGAATAACCTGCTGTACAAAACTCGACAATGTCACTCCATTCTGATACGGCATAGTCTCCGTCGGTCTGTTTGGAAGCTGTTTGCACGGCAACAGTGTATTCTGTCCGTGGACTCAGGAACCAATGGCCTCGCACTGTCATGGGCAATAGGACTGCCTTAGCAACAAGCTTTGTAGGCACATCCTAAAGACAGAGAGGAAAGAATTTAATATTTAGTAGTATTTCGCTCATTTTATATGTTTTAGTTATGATGAACAACAGCACCAATTGATACTAAAACCCTCTCATGAATAAAGCTGAATAAAGTTAACACTCACATACTCAAACTAGGTTCTGTTGAGAAATGTTAATGAATGTAAATATTTTGTGTTGTTGTGAACTGAATCACTGAGTACCTTGTGTTTGAATTTGTTAGAGTTCTTGTTCTCCTTCTTGTTAAGGTCAATAAAGTAATGTGTGATCTTCTCTTTGGTGTGGGGATCCATATCCCAGCAGATCTTAAAGGAGTCACAGGTGATGTTACTAATCTTGATGTTGCGAGCAACAGGTAACTCCTCCATTCCTACCACTCCAGTGTCTTCAGCTTTACCTGACAGAAAGAAAGCATATTGTCTGAAATCAAATATTTATAGTGTTTCTCTATAAACACAAAAATACTGTTACGCATGGCTACCCTTCAACCCACAAACACAATCACACACACAGTGAGAAATGTGCTGTGTTGCATTGGCATGGCTACAGTGTGGGCACTGTCTTATCGTAGAGTCCAGAGATGCACAACAGGCATGTGGAATTCCACAATGACACACACACACACACACTAAACAAAGCACAGTGAAAATTAATAAAGCTTCATGACAAAGCCTCACTGTACAATAAGCACCCTCAGTTTGTTAACGCTGAAACCTTTCTCTTCTAAACTGATTTCATTACTACTGCTGACATATTCCTGTAGAAAGAAATTACTCTAAAAGGATTTTAAAGAGTATAATCATCACAAATGATCCTGTTTATTGCACGATTCATAGGCAGATGCTCTTTCATTAAATTAATTAGTGAACGCTAACTTTAAAAAAAAGTGTATCAACTGATTTTTTTAAACATTATTATTAATAATAAATGTTTCTTGAGCATCAAAATCAACATATAATTATTTCTGAAGGATCACGTGACACTGAAGACTCAAGTCATGGCTGCTTAAAATTCTATTTTTTTAAATAATATTTCACAATATTGCTGCTTTTACTGTTTATTTTAATCAAATAAATACAGCGTGGTGAGCATAAGAGATTCTTAAAAAAATATTAAGAAATTCTTACCGACCTCAAACTTTTGAATGGTAGTATTTATGTCATGCACTTCTGTTATGAAAATGACCACAGCACTCTTCTGTTTTATTTACCACAGTAAATCATATACGAAAGCCTGTCTTTGAGAAAAAAAAATTGAAAAGGTAATTCTGAGATGAAATCTAAAATAAGTAATTCAAAGTTGTGAGAAATAGTCACATTGTAAGATATAAATTTGCCATTACGAAAATAGTTCAAAATTGTGAGAAATAAAGCCAAGATTTGAAGTCACATTGTGAGATAAAAAGGACATTTGTGAGATAAGTTGCAATCAAAGAAAAGAGAGTCATAAAAGTCAGGTTAAATAAAATTTGCATCTCAAAGCGGTTTAGAAGAAGAAAAAAATAAAAAATTACAGAGTGAAATCAAGCAATTAAATTCATTTTCAGAATAATAACAATATTATCACATAAAAGGAACCTTAACAAATAAGTTTAATAGAAGATGTAAAGAAGATGTAAAGAGGGTAGAGTGTTCCATAAGTTTTCCATAGAAGTCATGAGCAGAAGTTTTTATAGAAATAGAAGTTTTGGAAAATAAAGAAAGTGTCTTGCAAGAAGACAAATGCACAAATAAAACAGTGTAAAGTCTTGAAAATACTGGCACTCACAACATTCACCTCTGTTATATGTTCCTGCACTAACACTACTCACTCCAATCCTTGCCTCTGCCAACACAAACAGCACGTGTGTGTTCATCAGACATCTTCCCACTGCAGAATTTGCTTTCCTTCATGCTTTAAGAAACTGGTTCGATGTACCATAAGTTCAGCATAAACAGACTAACAGCATTTTTAACGCATGTTAACGTAATCTTTTTGAAGCTAGTCAAACAGTGGTTAATACTTTTATTTACATACTATTTATTTAATACTTTTAATACTTTAATTGTTTGTACCTAAAAGCAAGTATAGGACCAGCAGAATACATCTCTCTAGAGTGCCAGCTTCGAAACACACCCACAGGTCTTTCAACATGCTTTAACAAAGACTGCAGTTTCCATGGAAACAAATCAAGGCCATTAATCAATGTATTATAAATTATAAAGAGGAAGATGGGCAGAAGCTTTACATACACATGATCGCAGGTGTAAGATCTTAAACAAAAGTCAGATCGGGAAAAGAGACTGAACCGTGATGCTGGGAGAGAAATTATTGTCATAGGTTCTTGCAGTTATATAAATAAATAGACATATATCATTGAAATAGAAAGATTTTAGTTTTCTTTTAGAAAGATATCAGATCCTTGCCCCAAAAAGCTTACAGATCTTCCGTCTTAAACATTGAATTGTCTTCCGGTTCTTTCTGCAACCAGAAGAGAACCGGAAGACAATACAATGTTTAATAAAGTCGTAGTTTTTGTTATTTTTGGACCAAAATGTATTTTCGATGCTTCAAAACTTCTAACTAACCCACTGATATCACATGGACTACTTTGATGATGTCTTTGTTGACTTTCTGGACAAGGACAGTATACCGTACATGCATTTTCAATGGAGGGACAGAAAGCGCTCGGACTAAATCAAAAATATCTTAAACTATGTTCCGAAGATGAACGAAGGTCTTACGGGCTTGGAACGACATGAGGGTGAGTCATTAATGACATCATTTTCATTTTTGGGTGAACTAACCCTTTTAAAGGGTCTTAATAAAGGAGAATGTCATTAATTGCACCTTCATGTCGTTCTAAACCCCTAAGACACATTACATATCACATACATATACAGTAGGTTCACCTTCAGAAAACAAATGATATGTAATATAATATAACAAATGTTATTACCACTTTCAAGGCCCAGAAAGGTAGTAAGACATCATTAAAATAGTCCATGATGTGACTACAGTGGTTCAACCTTAATATTATGAAGCGACGAGAATGTTTTTTGCGCGCAAGAAACAAAACAAAAATAAGGACTTTATTTAACAATTTCTTCTCTTCCGTGTCAGACTGATGCAGTTTACGTGAGGACCATGACGGATACGTGTAGCCAATACTGAGCCGGCGTTCTGACGTACAACCTGGAAGCACTGCACTGTGTTTATAACGTGAACAGAATCTATTTGGGGTTAGAAAGCTCTTGGATTTCATCAAAAGTATTTTAATTTGTATTATGCAGATGAACGGAGGTCTTACGGGTTTGGAACGACATGAGTGTGAGTAATTAATGACAGAATTTTCATTTTTGGGTGAACTAACCCTTTAATGCGAGAAAACAGCACTGCCACATGTGACTACAAAAGAGTAGTGTGTCTTTGTGAATGAAAACAAGGCTTGTATGAGCTTCAATGCAGAGTGAGATCACAGCTTCAAGCTGCAAACATCTCTGTACTATGGCAGAATGCTTATCAGTGTTTAGAGTTTGTTGAATGAACTCTGGACCCACTCCAAAATGCAAGTTGAACTGCATATTAATACACACAAACATTAATACGCAGATTTGTCAATTGCAGTACAACAAGCTCATGCTTATACATATGAAGAGTTCAGATGCAAAAGCCTCTGAGTGCCATTTGAAATTTTCTTTTAGAATGATAATTTTTATCAAGCTTGTATATTTAAGTTCAGTGATATCACTTAAATGGCAATGATAATTACCTATTAATTGTTATTTAAGTGAAATTACTGAACTTAAATATACAAGTTTGATCATCATTAAAGAAGAAAATTTCAAATGGCATTTAGAGGCTTTTGCATCTGAACTCTTCATATATAGGTCTGGGTAGATTGGATAGTAAGCAAATGATCAGGTCACATAATTGACGTGTTGGATGTAGGACAAATAGGCAGGAATAAAGATCTGAGTGATCTTGACAAGGGCCAAATGGTTATGGCAAGGCAACTGGGTCAGAGTATCTCTGAAACGGCAATGCTTGTGGGTTGCTCCCAGTTAGCAGTGGTGAGAATGTACTAACAGTGGCATGAGGAGGGACAAACCTCAAACCAGTGACAGGGTATTGGCCGCCCAAACTGGCCGAACATGATGTGTTGTTGAAGTGTTGTTCTGGCCAGTTGAGTATCTGATAAGCTGGACCAGCAAGAATGACAGAACCTCCCATCTAACTAATATGAACTAGCCTAGTTAGTGATTATTAAAAATATTTAGCCTATCTACACAAAATAACTGTAAATTTAACTTGAAAGGATGATAATATTATTATATACAAAGCAAACCATTCCAACGATTCACGCAAAAGCCTGGTGGTCAACGATTAAGGATGGTGTATGGCATGCTGTTTTATTTATCTAGCAAGAGTAAAAAAAAAAAAATGTTGTGTGGGAAAATCTGCACAGAACATATTCTGTTTATCTCTGCCAGCAATAAAGACAACACATTTACTTTGCAATTAACTTTTGCTGAGATGAGCTGCAGAGCTCACAACGAGCGCTGAGGTTTTCTAGTTTATGAGCCCACGGCTTCTCTAGGGTGGGGAAAATGAACTCAAGCAACATATCATAATTACAGCACGTAATCAAACAGATTGAATTCTTTACATTTGATTAGAGATGATTTCACAAGCAGTCTCCCTATTAATTAAGCTTGTATGTCTGTAATTCCAAATCAGTTAAAAACAAATGTATTTTGGTATTTCCTTTCCTTTTAAAGTGTTTTGTTCAGAGAGTTTAATGTTTGTTAATCCTCTCTTAATTTCATTGCATTCATCAAAGTCTAGGCCTCATTAATGCATCATGTATACTCATTTTCATTGGGCACAATGGTAAAAAAACAAAACAAAATTAAAGTTCAGTCACCAATAACTGGGATCAAATCTACAACTGTTTCATTACAAATCCAGATCGAATTACTTACTAGATAGGCTCACTTTACTGTCTTAATCTTTATGTAATTTTTCTAAATATATTTGTTCTTGTGTTACAAGCTGCTATTAGGAATTCCCAAGGGTGTCCTGGTGTCCAAAGTCCTGCATGGAACAGGTTCAGGTTTCTAGCTAACCTGATTAAGATATTTACACCAAGCACTCAGGTGATGGGTTAGAATTGGCCAGCACTAGCAGTTTCAAACATCATCTTAATGCATGTGTCAGCAAAAATCTTCTTTTATAGCATAATTTTTGCAAAACATTGTCTTGTAAAGATCTTAAATAAGGTTGTTTAAGATCAGATGCAGCTGAGTTTGATAAGGACATCTGTTGGCCGATGTTTAAAGGGAATCTATTCCTTCATGTCTGAGAATCTCACTCATGTTAACCAATTATAGAGTTCAGTTAGTTCCTAAAAAGTGAGTACCTTCATGCACTCCCTTGGTTTGTTGCAATTAAAATGAAACTGATGTATGTGGTAAATCAAAAGAGATAAGAGGCACTGCTTCCAGCACAGCACTCCATTCAGGCTAATTAATGCTGATTCAAATACATTCATGCAGGGAAGATAAAAACAGTGCCTCCTTCTCAAATCCTGGTGAGTCATTGTGCCCTTGGCTTAGAAAAACTCTGCATTCTTCTGAAGGCTGCCAAATGTTCTGCAGGTTGTTGCCTAGTCATTCTTAAAGATGATTGACATATTTTGGATTTTTTTAAACACACGCTCACAATTAAAACATGATGATTGTAACGCATTTAACGCTTCCTTCAGTTAAAATGGATTTACATTTATAAGCTTGTAATTCCACACAAACAAAATGAGATGGAGACATTACAGGCAGGGGTCAGTTGTTGAAAGACAAATACTGTACTGCCTTTACATCAAGCATATACACTCTCAGAAAAAAAGGTGTCACTGGGGCGATACCTTTTCAAAAGGTACACTTTTGTACCTAAAGGATGCATATTGGTACCTTCATGGTACATATTTGTACAATTATGGTACCAATATGCACCGTTTAGGTACAAAAGTGTACCTTTTTGAAAAGGTACCGCCCCAGTGACAGCTTTCGTACCTTTTTTTCTGACAGTGTACCTTTGAAAGCCACAGCCTGTTAGCATACGTAGCCTAATGTGTGTCTTGTTCAGTGTGTGTGTGCAAGTACATTACCCTCAGCCATTAAGTCTAAAACCATTAAGTCCATGTGTTATTTGGGTATGAAGTATGTACAAGACCGAAAAAAATACAGTTAAAACCCCTTACCCTCTGCAACATCGGCATTTTAAAACGTTATATAACGTTTTAAAATGCCGATGTTGCAGAGGGTGAGGGGTTTTAACTGTATTTTTTTCGGTCTTGTACATACTTCATATATATATATATATATATATATATGATATATTATTGTTTTCTCTACATGTGTTTACAGTACCCGTTTCTTGGTTTCAGCTTGACTGGCTGATAGTAAAACGAGATTAAAAGTGAAAAGGTAGCTGACCGTAAGAGGGTAGTGTCCATGGTCCTGAAATGAAACCCTCTCACAGACAGCAGAGATTTCACTCTGAGATACCACAGCCAGCACACACAAAGCCAGCCTGCCTCACTATTCCGCTTTTCATGGATGAAACAGGATTTTCTACATCAATGTATAATCCAGTATTAGTGATTTAAACGCTCATTACATGACACACAAACACATACACACACACACACAAAACACGTCCCTTTAAAAATATGTGTTACCGGGGGAAACCGGCGGAGATAAAACTGTCAAGTTAACGGTACTCGCAGTGTGTTGCAGCGGTTTCTTACCGTCTCTTTCGCACAGCTGGAGCGACTCCAGGCTCACGTTCTTAATCATTCCCTCACGCGGGCTGAGCGGGCTCGCGACCCCGTGTGCCAAACTCGCCGCCTCCATGTCTG
Source organism: Pimephales promelas (assembly GCF_016745375.1). Next base: position 21,464,162 of record NW_024121099.1, on the reverse strand, counting down.
CAGAGGCTTGTGGATCTCTGTGGAAATATTCTATATCTTTGGCTCGAAAACCAAACAGAGTGAGTCTAGTGCTCTATCGCCTTGATCCCTCTCTTTCTCTCGTTTCTTTTCTCTGGTGTTGAGGTGGAAAACGCGTCAGCGGGTCGTCAATACTGGACATACAGTAGATGCAAGGACAGAAGCATATGCTATTTCCTTCTAGTGACTCGATAAAATGAACTTAGTTCTCATCATCTCGAGAAATAGAATGTATCTTTCGATCTGACGAAAGCCACAAGTGTTTTCGGAAAACTGGAATATTGTGTGGAGCAACGGATAGGCTATACGCGAATGAACTGAGTGACGGCGCATTCAATGAAGGGTTATGTAACGAAATTATATTCTACACTAGCCTACCGTTATTTCACAATCTCAGCACACTCTATACCCGCTACACATTTGCTCCCACCTCTGAGCGAAAAGACTCCTTATTCCTCCATCCATCCATCTCACTGACGTCACTCCAAGCGCTCGAGCTCATGTCCTTATTTGGTACCGAATCGGCCCCTGCATGAACAGGGTGGGGATATCGATTCATGCCAGTGACTCGAATCTTTTGAAAACGCACCGAGTCATTCAAAATTGAAACTAGCTTCACTCTATTCAGATTATTCACACATTGATTCAACAAAATTAATCAGAGCATTAATGTTAAATGCGTTGCCTATTATAGTCCTGCAGCAGGCAATAAATTAAAGCCGTGATTAGTCTTTTGCATGGAATCAGATTTAGATACATATAACCTAATAAATTATGAAGTTTTTCCTCCAAACTTTAACAAATGGAATAGCACATCTCTTGTTGATGGACATTCAAGCAAGTGCAGTAGGCTTGCATAAAGCAAATGGCGCCCTCTGCTGTGTACATTACAAATCAAAATATCTTGACCAAAAAGATGTCAATTAACAGGATTACATAAATGCACACTCACGTTTGCTACCATTGGTTTGTGTTAAGTTAGGAGGCTGTATGTTGTTTCAATTCTTCAATTCTACACTAAAAATAGACACCAACACAATATAGCAGAGCTGTTTTCCCCTTTCATGCATCAGTTCTTCTTTCTGTCTAGCTCAGGGTGGTTGGTGTCCCATGACATTAAATTAGCTAGTTTTAAAATAAAGCCTTGAGGTTCAAAGCTTTGTTGCTTGTTAATTACGCACCGTTTTATTGTAGCATGCTGACAGCTTCACAATCCCTGTTCCCTCTCTTATTCACAAATGGTTCCAGCAGCATTTATACAGGCAGATGTACATTAATATGCAAACAGCATTAAAAACACACATAATTACCCATCCCTTTGCTCATACTTTCAAAAGAGCTAATGTCATCAACCCTCTCAACTTAGCCAGTTACTGTCATTTAATTTGCATTCAACAGACAATAGCTACACATTTCTCTTCCTCTTTCACACACTCCCTCTCTTTCATGTGATTGATTGCATACCTAAATCAATGAACTAATAAAAAATTATAACAAAAATAAAAAGCAAACTTGATTTGGCTTGCAAACATTTTTATTTTCTAGAACAAAACCACAAAGAACATTTCAAAAAATATATTTTTTGTTCTTTCGCTTTTGTTTTAAATCCTTTTCCCCCTGTTACTTCCAGAGAGGAAAAACTCTGGCAACACTTTAGGAGACACTGATTTGGATTTATAGAACATTCGTATAAGGCACAAACATGAACATGGTTCCCTTTGTCAAAGACTTAAACAAAACAAAATAAAAACATTACTCCTATTATGCTCCACTCCAGGAGGAAGGTAGCACAACCAAATAAACAGAACAACACAGTTGTTCTCCCAGAAAAAATAAAAATAATATATATAAAAAAAAATGTATGGCACTGTTAAAACAGTGAAGTTGTTTCAGATGACAAGCGGAAAATAACTGAATGAACACATGATTTGTCAGATGCAAAAAATAAAAACAAATCACTAACCCTGCTCAGTAACCATATACACTGGTTCCACTACGGTATACATTTAACCTCTACAAGTCATATGCAGACATATTTTGCATATAAATCTCATGAGATTTTCACTTTGGATCTAGAATCAAGCAATTAATAATATAACAAGACAAGTACCACAAGTGGTTTGTGCAATATTTTAGAGACTGTCATTATTTTCCTGTCATAAAACAAAAATTAAAGCATATAAAACAGATTAGCATGGTTTCTAATAAAGTATTTCACAACAGATGATGATTTCAAAAAGCTCTTTCTACGCGTTATACATTCATCTTTGCAGGCTGTACCGTAAATGCACTACAGGCCTCATATAAATTTAAACAAAGAGAAAAAAAAATTGGGTAACATTGATTTACTGTGAATACTTCTATTGATATATACAATCTGGCTGAAAATAAACAAAACAAAAACTTTGACAAAATGAAAAAAATATTTAGTAAGTAACCCAGTAACCCTTGAGTTTTATTTATGGCTTTGTTTGAGCTAAAGGACAAGCGCACACACACGCACGCGCACACACACAACCCTAACAAAACACCTGCCAGATAGACATATGTTTTGCACATACAAAGAAAACTAATTCCATTATACATGCAAACAACTTCACAAGTACCGAATGCAGCTTAAATTTGATGTTTGTGCAACAAGTACATGCAAATAATGATATTCCAAAACATTTTACGGCATTCTGCTCTTCGACAGAAAACCAGAGACTTCATTTACACCAAAATGATGACTGACATCTGTTTGAGATGACTATGAGGCGTTCTGATTAATCAGACAAAACAACAAACAGTCAAAATAAAAAAAAAGTTAAACGATAATGCCTTTTAAAAAGATTAACATAAAATATGAAAACTATAAAACAAAATGTATTAAAATACAACAATACCACAATAACCAATGTATAATTAAACACTGAACATGAATACAACAGTCTGGTAAACAACATAAGCATCAGCTGGTTGTGGTGATCTTTGTGTGTGATCTGGAATTACCTGCTAAATAAGTGCACATGTTTGGCTTTGACACTGGACAGTCTGACGTTACCAGCAAAAACAGCAGAGTTTACAGATTAAAGTGCTAGACACCAATACCGAAGCGCTCTTGCTGACAGTATGGTTAGTTTTAAACTCTGTGCTCTCCCTGTTCTCCCAGAGTAAATGCAAGACCATATTAGTGGAACATTCTCTTAACAATATTGAATAAATTCCCTTCATATATTTTTAGGCACAACCTTATTGGCATCCCAACACATTTGTTTTTAGATCTGCAAGAATCTGCATCACTTTTTGGCTTTCTATATCAACCAGAGTCCAGTATGAAGTGGTTTGTGGTCCAGAATCCTGCAGGTAAGACATCACCAGCGACCACTGACACTTGCCATGTCTGAGTGGTACTGGCGCGACAGGCGACCGCTGGCCCCGCCTTCTAAGAAAGACGAACGAATGTTGGGCATGTCAAAAAGCTTCCTCCTGCTCTTATTCAGATCTGAGGAGACATTCAAATATGATCAGTAATCCATCAAGTAAACACAAACAAAACACATTAGGTAGCTACACTAGGACAGTCACTAACACACATTACACCAAGAAGTAAATGATTGACTTTCTGTTTAAGGGGACCTAAGATAATATAGGTAATATACGTAAGTCTCAGGTGTCCTCAGAATGTGAAGTGTCAGCTCAAAATATCCCACAGATCGTTTATTACATCATGTCATCATTTTTGAATGCATTAAAGTGAAAGCAGTGTAATACAGTACCTACGGTTATATGCTGTTAATGTGAATCAAACAACAAACGAAAATCCCTCACTGCTATTTTTAATTAGCTTTAGTAGCTTTAATGAGAATACATTTACTTGAATGCTGCTGTTAAATCTTCTGGCGAGGAGATAAACAAACTGTACAGCTCACTTAGGGTGGGGTCTATGCTAATAGGGCGGAGTCTGTCAGGGCGGGACCTAAGCATTAGTGATGTCAAAAAAGCTACAATTCTGAGACACTTCTTGGGGATTAAAACAAGAGTGGGTGGATTTTCACCATTATAGGGTAATTGTGTATGCACACTGTATGAACACCATGTAAAAGTGGATTTCGCATAATGATTATGAACCTAGGTCCCGTTTAAAGGTTTATTTATTACTTTAAAAGGTAGCTAACTATGTTTGGAGCAAAGATACTAAATAGTGTTCCAATTTCATATAAATCTATGATGTACATACATACATACAAGTACAACACAAATCATATATGCATACATACATACACACACACACGCATATATATATATATATATATATATAAAATCTCCAAAAAAAAAGAGAAAAAGATCCTTTTTCAGGATACTGTATTTTAAAGATAATTTTGTATAATCCAAATAATGCTATAGTTCTGCTACAGGGAGGCATTAAGACAGCAGATAAACTGTCCGTAAGAAAAAAAAAACCCTTTTAATCAGGTTATTGTGGTAAACAAGTCTGTTGTGTCATCCTATTCTTTCCACAACCTTTGATACTTGCAAAGGCATTTTTACCGACTCAGTTCATGACTCGCGCGCACTATGAGAGAGGCTTCATTTGTGCGCGTCTCTCAGACAGTTTATTTTTATTCATTTATCTTGGTTTATCATTTTTCCCCCTTTTGATCTGTAGCTTAGACACAAACACTAAGCTGACTGACCTGAGATCGCCAGTATCATTTTCCTGCGAGCACCAAATGTTGTGATTCCCAGTTCCTTCAGATCGGGATCCGTTAATGTAACAAATGTTTGCAGATCAATCTATCAGACAACAACACAGAGACATACACTTATAAAAGTGCATTTACAAAATGTAGAGTCTATATCCACTAATCCACATTTGTTCATTATTTTTGCATGCAAAGAGAACTTTTATTTCCAATTAGATTAATAAAGATAAATAATCAAGGCAACTTTTCTACACGGTTTCACTAAATAAACACAAAGAATAATTTACACTTAAATATATGTTTTTGACTAAAACATATTAATATAGTTTGAGTAATGATGCAAACACAAATTATAATTTTTTTGCATTGCAAACATTGGTATTTTTGCTTTTGTACATGCAAATCTAAAATAACCTCCTGCTGTTGGAAGATGTCTGTATATTTTCCGAGACCGAGTTTGCTGAAGAGCTCTGGGAGATCTGTTCCTTTGAGAGAGCAGCCATTACTGCCAGACATAGAGATACTGTCCATATAATTACTGCTGCTGAGATACTGCTCACCTACTGACCCAAACACACAGATAAAGAGAAAGACAGAACAAGTGAGTAGGCAGTAAAGTTTAGAAGAAAGCTTAATGAGTACAAAATCTTTAGTCTTACAAGATTTGTTCTTCATTCTCTTAGGGCTGCTGATAGCAGGGGAAAATTCAGAATTTCCTGACAGTCCGTTCCCACTGACGTTAACATTCCCATTCAAATCCCCCCAATTATCGGATTTGGTGTCATTCCCCAAACCCTCCTGGCTCCCAGACAGTGACACAGAGAGATGCGGGTCCTGGAAAATACACAAAAAAGCAACTTTGAAATTAAATATTTATTTAAATAAATTTTGAAGAGATCTTTCATTTATTCACTTCATTTAAGCTGAACTGAATTGCGGCTGCATGTGACTGTGCACCGGTGAGTTTGTACCTCATACGTTGTGCTCATGCTGGGTTTATATGGCACATGGTGTGCCCTGCGTAGCTCTTTCAGGCCCTCAGCTGGCATTGATTTAGAGAAGCCCAATCCACTCCAGGTATCTGTGGGTGTTCGAATCTCTGTCACAACAGGCTTCTTCAGCATGGCTATACAAAACAACACAACTGTTTATCAACAACCTAACCAGTGATCTGATATTCAGATATTATTTGTGTACATTTTCACATTAAGATGTTAAATTAAAGGGACAATGTGTAGGAATTTCTCCCCTCTAGCGGTGAAAATGTATTTTGCATTCAAACAAACTGTGCTCTCCAGCGCCTCGCTTTTTCAAATGCGTGTTGCATCTACGGTTGCCATTATGTACCAAAAATCTATGACAGGATGTCTTCTAATAGCACTTCGTCGAGTGTTCCTTCGGGTGAGCAGGTTTGTTATTTCAAACAAACAGCAACTTGACACAACGAACAAACGAAAACATGTGAAAAACATGAATTATTGTAATAAGGAGTTATGCCTTCTTTATTCGATATATTTTCTGAAGTACGTGCATTGTTAGATATCATCATCAATTTTTAACTATATATGTTCATCTGTCGTCTATAAAATAAAGTACACAACCAAAAAAGCTTGTAATTAAGACTGTAACATTGACTTACCTGTCAAGAAAAAGCAGGCAACTTCAGCATCTCCTTTGAACTCTTTCTCCTGCATTAGCTATATCCACCTGGAAAAAGCTATCCCGACATTAACTCGTGTTTTTTGTAATCTCCGGTCACGTTTCCTTTTACGATCTATTTTGGAGACGAAGATTTGCAATCAGCCTTTTAAATTTGTTGGGGCAGTGAAGCGCCTCTCACTGCTCTGCTCCTCCACTTCTGCTGCTTTCAGTTACGTCACGCTGGCTCTGAACGAAAACGCGTTGGCCTACTATTTTTTGTCCCTGTCTGCTATTATAGATTTTCAAGATGGCGGAACTACATGGAAGCCTCCGTGGACCTACCCATCTCATGTATTTAAAGATAATAAATTCTTCGTTTACGAGGATAAGTCAGATAATTGGCAGAGGTATTTGTACACCATTGAGGATATATTTATGAATAAAAATATTGATTTTAAATAAATTACATTAAAAACTACACACTGTCCCTTTAAGAGATCAAGTCTTTGTTCACCTTTAGTGGCCAGTAGCTTCTTTTTCTCATAGTCATAAGCCTGAAAAACATTCAAACAAAAGGAACGTGTAAATATTTTACATTTTTGTACACTTGTATATGAGTATAGTGTGTTTGTGTGTGTGTGTGTGTGTATATATAAACCTGCATATGTGGTCCTAGTCGCCTTTCTGCAGCTCTCTCACTTCCTGGTGCCCTTTTATCAGCCACTGGATTCTCACAATCAGAATCGGCCAACACACACTCAACACTGCACATGCAAACAAAATTTAAGCTGAACAACAGAGCTGCAGTGTAACCTTGTTCGATAAACTTTTTATATAAACAGAAATGTCATGACAATGCAAGGTCATTTTATGACTGAACATACTGGAGAAGTGAGTTCTTGGTTCTCTGCAGAAGTTCCATCGTATGCCGTTTCCCTGACGACACCGAGGCCAGCATCTGCTTCAGATCACTGCTATTGGCTGAGTGAGACGGACTTCTTGGCATGCCCACTTCGACAAAAGTATCTGAGCCTACACATATTATGTGACGAATATTATGTCTATGAATATTATAATGAATCAATACTGTACACAGTGAACCAAGGGTCCAAATAATGCTATGACAGATAGATAGAGACACATAGATAGACAGACAGACAGACATATAGATAGATACACGTAGACAGACACGTAGATAGGCAGACAGACAGATCGTCGATAGATCGTGTTCTAATCCGTACCTTCATCTGTAGATTTATTGGAAATGGATTCTGATTGAGTGTGTCCAATGACTTCCTGGGCTGTGTCACAATGGGTAGGGTTCAGTGCTACAGAGGAGATTCGGCTATACACAGAATTTGCGAGCTGCAACAAAGCATCCAGCAAAAACATACACAAGAACCATAGTGAGTTTAAAAACAAAACAGATGCACACATAGTAACTCTAATTAAGAGAAGTTCCTTACATGTCCATTGAGATGCTCTGCATTGGGTGGTTTGTGTATTGGTGTGAGTCCAGGTGGAGGGGACGGTGTGTGAGCGTGTGCTTGACTCTGGACCCCAGAGAGCAGAAGACCACTGAGAGTCGTCTGAGACACTGACTGCAACATCAGGTCTGTGGAAAACCCTGAGCAAGAGACAGTGAGGGAGGGTTAAATAGTAATCATAAATAATCTATGAGGTTTACAAGAGTCTGCACTCACCTGATGTGTTAGTTGTTGAACTAAGCGCACTGGCCCATAGTGAAGCAGTGTGACCCGGAGCATGTGAATATGTGTGAGCAGATGTGTGTGAGTGGGTGTGAGCAGATGTATGAATGTGTTGCGTGTTGTTCACTGCTCCTTTTTGAAGGTTCAACACAGAGCCGTGTCCATTAAGAACACAGTTTGGGTTTGGGGAACCATTAGAAATGGGACTGACAGACCTTAAAATACCAGCTGAAGAAATAGAGACAAAAGAAAGAGTGAAAAGTTGATATCAAAAGTATTGGCAATCACAATTTTTAGTACATACATTGTATACATTTACATTATTATTCATTTATTTATTTAGCTCCAAAGCAACGTTCAACTGAGGGACAGCACAAGAAATTTCAGGAGACAGCAATAGATCATTAGCATACTAGTAGGACCTGCCTGAAAAAAAGCTTTTACCATGACTAAAGAATCTAAATTCACAACACTTTGTCATCCGATTTTATTACTGATTTTATAAACAATCCTCAAACATTAGCATGTTGCTAAGCTAATAATTTGATAAAAACACAGATAAATGTTGGGTGAAATAGTACATTTTAAATTATAAAACAAACAAATAAATGTATTCTTTATTTATAATGAATAAATAAATTAATTATATTATTATTTGACTTGTTAAATAATCTTTGACTATTTTTGTTGTAATATATATTCTGACATTGTCTTATCCATAAATTACTGCCTTGATTTGGTCAAAAAGAGATAAATTACAAGACAACATAGTTTAACCTACCATGTTATAAAAGTTATCAAGGTAGGACAGCTTGCTAGGTTTTGAAACAAAGCTATTGTTACCAGCATGATTGTTAACTTAATTACTATTATCATACTGATCCTAAATGTAACTTCCTCTAAACATGCACAACTAAGTCCGCGTCTTGAGAACAACAGAGGGGACTGTTTTAAGTCACAAATAGTGTGTGAGTGAATGTGGACCACAAGCAAACACACACACACACACACACACACACACACACACATACACACAGCTGTAGCTAAATATGGAGCTGTCTGGCAGCGTAAGTTGTAATCTGCGAACACAGACAGTAGTAATTATAGTGACTGCAAAGCTAAAGCAGGAATGTTGTATTAATACAAAAAGGCCTTGCTTAGAATACACATTCAAGAAATTACTTTTAGATCATAAATGTACCTTACACTGTGGTTAAGTCATATATATATATTTTTATTATACACACACACAAACTACATTACCCAGAGTTCTCAGCCTCAGTTCAGCTGAAGCTAACGTGTCCAGTCCAATGGAGCCAATCAGGGGAGGGGAGGCAGGAGCATGTCCGTTAACAGTGACATGGTTGAAAGAAGAGGGCGCACTGCTGGACTCCAGCCCCAACAGGATCTTGCGCACCTCATACATACTCCCAGCATTTCTTTCCACGCTCTTCACTATCACAGACTGTGAAAAAAAAAAACGTATAGTCAGTGACAGAGTCTAAATGTGCCACAGATACACAAAAGAGCTGGGCTTTTGTTACCTTGCCTGGTTGTTTCGGTTTCGGTTTAATACTGATGAAGACGTCTAGCTGCTCCATAAGTGTAGTGACGACCTGAGATGCCACCTCCATCTCCTCCTTAATGTCAAACAGCAGCACCAACGGCAGACAACCCTAAAATATACATGCATTCAAACACGCATACAAATCAATTCTGAAAAATCACAACCTTTTACCTTATTAACTGATTCAGCCTAATTATATAATGAATGTACTGGGTTAAACTCAACCCACATTTTTTAAAATATATATATATATATATATATATTTAATTATTATAATTAATATAATATAATGTATTTATTTCTAATTATAATTATTATTTTACCACATATTTTTTTTCAATAGTTGTTCTAAAAAAATAAAGGTTATGAGGCACGTACAATAGAAGTGAATATAAAAAGTGGATATAATTTTATCACAGAAAAATCATGTTAATATTTATATTGTTCACATTTTGTGGCTGTACTATTAAAAGGAGTATTGGTATTGGTAAAATGGTATTCGGACGAGCCCCATCACAGATTTTATCATTTGAAATGGCAGCGTGGCTAATTCTGAAAAAAGAAAAAACAAGATCAGAGAGGAAAAAAAATCTGGCAAAAGTTTTCAAATCCCTCTGGTCGGGCAAGTTGCTAAAGCCTCGAAGTCTTCATCCAGCCCGGCATGAGTCTCATCATCTGTCAGTACTTACAGACTCTCATCGAAACATCTCTCTCAATGTCATCTCTTTCAACACAACATGTGTTCTGTTTGGCAGACTGGCCACAAATATGGAGGGAGATATTAAACTAAAGAGCAAAAGACAGAATAGAAAAAAGACAAATAAACTGTTGCCATACCATTAGCTGCTGTCTAGCCGCACATACACCATCAACACTGCCCTGTATGTAGACAGCAGAGCGGCTAGTGTGAGTGTTGTGCTCGGGGAAGTGAATATTGGCTCCGGTGCGCTGGGAAATGTGTTTGACATTGGCTCCGTTGCGGCCCAAAAGGAAGTGGTGGTGCTGGGGCGCGATGTCCAGTTGTGTGCTGACCAGCACTGAGCCGGCCAAAGACCCAGCGAGGTGCTCCAATAACAAAGCCGTACCGCGCTGAAACACGCAAACATGTTAGCAGCACACACTAGCTATATCTCTGCAGCAACACAAACACACACAGGGATGCCAGCATATAAGCTTACACATACTCACACACTAATAAAACCGTCACCCATCTCTTGTAATGCCTTACATTATGTGGTGGAGGCTGCTGTTTTCAGTTTAATTTCTGGCAGCTCTACTCGAAAACTAAATCTCTCCATTTCATGAAATGACCTAGTTTCATTGCTTCTCCTACTCAAGAGCTCGCTCATTTCAGATCTGCTAATGAATGCCACTTCAGCAGGTTTTGAGTCAACTATGTGCACTTTTAGGGGATCACTTTCACTAATAAATTTAGATTTTACCATTTTATTTTTTGACATTGACATTGGAAGGTCATCATGTTAAAACTGTTACCATGCGTTTACCATTTATTTTAGTAAATTTGAAATGGTTTTAATACTATAGTTCAAATGTTTGTGGTCACGAAGATTACAAAAAAGTAAGAAATTAATACTTTAAGTCAGCAAAAACGCATTAAGCTGATCAAACATTCTACACTCTACTTCCAAGTTTTTTATTCTTCAAAGAATCCTCAAAAAAAATATGCATCAGTTTCCACAAATATGTTAAAGGACAAATTTGGTATTTTACGCTTAAGGCCTTGTTTTAAGATTGTTTCTGATGAAATAGAAAAGTTAAGAATTTGAACACATGCTGCTGTCCCGAGAATTTTTGGTTTCTGTGGTAGCACCCCTCCACCTCCACAATGGTTGCATAGGTCCACTGGAACAATCATTCATAAAACGCATTAAACTTTATTTTACTAAGACGTGAAACTCACGAGTGGTCTCTGATATGCTCACACAAACATCGTTGCAAAAGATGCTTTTTGGTGAGCATTTTGGTTTTCAACATTAATAATAACAAATTTGTCTTTGGTATCAAATCGCCATATTAAAATGAATCCAGAAGGATCATGAAACACTGAAGACTGGAGTAATGATGCTGAAAATTCAGCTTTGTCATCACAGCAATAAATTCATTTGTATGTCTCACCTTAACACCACTGGCATTGTTCTGGTTGCCACGGACGATGGCAGTGTTGCCATAGAGACGGGAGGGTGCTTTGAAGGAGATGGAGACGTTGTAAGTGTGGGAGATATGCTGAACTACAGGAGAGCTACAGTCCACATGCTGCACCACACCACTGCATTCAAACATCAGCATCAACGGCAACAGCTCCTACAGAGAGGATGGGGAAGAGTGATGCTTTTGAGTTGAAAACAACACACAGGCTGAAGACAACACACAACAAGAAGTTATGACATTTTTAACCACTAGGGTGCAACACATAAAGCCCCTAATCTATGATTGGCCTTTCAAACTGGGCCACAAGGGGGCGTTAGAGCAGAAAATTAGAAAGGAAAAACAGTGTATTTAGGGCTGTCCAGCCTTATAAATCAAATAGCTAAACATCTTAATTTAGAAATATATTGAAATGGCTTTGATAAAAAAAAAAACACTTTAAGGCAAAATTATCTGCAAAAGTGTTGTTATAAGCACTTAAAAATACATTTAATTTAAAGTGAAAGGGTTTCTCTTCAGGTAAATACATCTAATAGTGGGTAGAAAAAAAATATGTAAACTTAATTGTGAATATTTTCAAGTAAATATTTTAGGATTTAGAACAATCACTAACAAAAAACAGTTATCCATTTTTGGAGACATTGTCTTTATAATGTAATCCTTGCTACATTATAAATGGTCCTTCATCATATATGGGGTTCGGTGGAATCAAAAAGTTTTTAAACCTCTGGCCTGCGCACATAGTGACAAGTGACCATGAAAGAAAAGAAGAAAGTAAGCTCATAAACGGAGTCTCACCCGTATTTTAACTCGTGCTGCCTCAACACCAGTCAGCTGCCCCGCAATCGACACCTGACAGAAAAAGAAGTGGACAAAAAGACGATTGTTCTGATTTTGTTTTTTTCATAATAATGTGCAGCTGTTTATTCCTTTCTCTCATCCTGTAAGAATTTTTTTAATAGGTTGCAATGTCACATCCAGAAACCTGATTTATTACCAATTGAAACATTAAATAGGAGTAAGTGTGTGGCAGTCTGCCAGTCTAAAAAACCTTAATTAAACATCCTGCTGTTTTTTTGTTTTGTTTTTTTCCTCATCATTTCATCTCGACGACCACACGTTTAATCAAGGCCTGTGAGAATTAATCCCGGTTTGGAACGAGGTGATTCGGCCCAGTTCAGAGAGTCCATCTGGTTTGGCTCTGAAGTCGGTGTTTGTGCATGCGTGCGCTTGTATGCTTCTAACATTCCAAACTGTCTGCACGCCTCGTCAGACCACTCAGCAGTCTATTTAAACCTGAGAGCCATCCAACAGCCAATCAGATCCATCTTACTCCAAACCGTTCTCATCCTCCGGCCAATACAAACTGCCTCGTGTCCCTCGGCCAATAAAATGATTCAGCTAGAGTTCAGCCACTGCTGGATAGTCAAAGTTGGCTGGATGGAAGAGATTTGCTGTGTGCTTGCTAAATTAGCACAAAAAACTAAACACATTCCCATAGTAGTAGAAATTCTGGCATTATGTATTCACCCCCTCATGTATTCAAGTAAAAGACCAAAATGTCAGTAATTATTTGCTGGAAATCCTCCCTCTGTTGTACCAGTACACCACAGTGAACTTTGAATAAATCACTTGAAAATGGGTATGAAAAAAAAATGTATGACTTGTTGCTGGTCTTGTTGGTGTGTGTGTCTACCTGGTTGCTCTTCTCCCCCTGGCTGTGCCTGTTGGAGTCTGGAAAGTGTATGTGACAGCCCGTCTCTTCCATAACTCGTTTGATGTTATTCCCTCCTTTCCCAATAACATGCGAGTGTTCTGTGTGTGATACGTCCATCTTCAGGGTCACTCGATTACTCTGTGGGTGTCAAAGGTCGTAACACAGCATTCATGTAAACCTTTCATAGCTCAATTAAAATCATTTAATCCTGTTCATAACTCTCAGTAGACTGCATTCAGATACACAGACGTTCAAAAGTTTTTCCAAAACATTTTAAAATCTTCAGTAATTTTTTTTTACATAAAGAAATTCCTATTTTTATTCAGCCAGAAGACTTTAAATTGATCAACATAGACAGAAAAGAACATTCTATTCATTAACAAATCCTGAAAAAAAGGACTCACACAAACATATTAAGCAGCACAACTGTTTTCATTATTGATAATGCTAAGAAATGTTTTTGAGCTGCAAATCAGCATATTAGAATGAGTTCTGAAGGATCATGTGACAATGAAGACTGGAGTAATGATGCTGAAAATTCAGCTTTGCATCGTAGGAATAAATGCCATTTTAAAATAATGTATTTATATAAAACAAGGTTCATTGTAACATTACACAATTTTACTATCTTCTGATTGGTCATAGCAGTTTTGCTATATATTTTGCCAGATTTTTATTAAACAAGAAATATTTATGCTGAAAACAAGAAAAAAAATTCTCAGTGTGGTAAGAAAAATACATTTTGTCTGCTAATATCTTATGCAATTTAGCCTTTAAAGATGTTCGTATTAACATCCTTGAACTATACTGACTTATATTTTTTTTTTATATATAGTGAACCCAAATGGTACCTGCAGTTACCATGAAAATCATATGTTTAGTGCTTACCTTTGTGTCAAGAACGGACATTATTGTCTCTTTGGCCTCTCGCACATCTTCCCTCTTTCCGCTGACCTTAATATGTGGATCTGTGTGGAGGGCAGGAAGAAAGCAGATGATGAGTAAAGGACAGGAGAAGGAAGTCATTTATTAATAAAAGGTGCTTCACAACACAATTTGCGCTTTTATGTTACACCATGAATGAAATCACAACTGGTTTCAAAAGCAGTGTTCTCAAGATTGAACACTTTTCTCTTTCAGTTTTCCACAAAGACACCCCCAACATACATCATGAGAAATAGCTGCTTTACTGCTGCTCTCTAAAAATAGCTCTAGTAGTGTAACTTGGAATGTCTGTTATTCTCTACACTTATTCTCTGACTTACTCACCCCCCAAAACACTCCCACAAACTACAGGATTTGGACCTAGAAGCGCAGGGGGGATGAAACAGCCAGGAATGATCACTGTCTTACACAAGCATACAAACGCAAACACACATACACACACACTGCACTGTTTCTGGGGGATGTATTATAGTAACACCAGTAGGGGTCTCCTAGTCCAGCCCACCACACTATCCTCTTCCTGCCATGTGGTATTCATCAACTCCAGCATGTGTGTGTTTGTGTGGGGTTGCATGTGTGGCATGTGTTATGAATGGAGAATGTCTATGCATGTCTGTGAAAAATCGAATAGTTCATGCGTGCATAAACAAGGTTAATACATCAACACCAATGTCTGTCTTTCATTTGAAGTTCTAAATATAAGGGTTTATCTGTACAGTATAAACACACACACACACACACACATGTACATCTATATATATATATATATATATATATATATATACACACCCACACACATCTATATGGTTTTGAATATACTGTATATATATATACACACACACACACACACACACACAATACACACAGACACACACACACACACACACACACATATATATATATACACATCCACACTATCGTTCAAATGTTTGGTCAAAAATATAGTAATAGTAATATTGTGAATACTAGAATATTATTACTTTTTTTTTTAATTAAGTGTCATCTATTTTATTGCATCTTAAAATGCACTTTATTCCTGTGATGGCAAAGCTAAATTTTCAGAAATCATTCTAATATGCTGATTTGCTGAAACATGTCTTATTATCATTGTTGAAAATGGTTTTGAATATTGAATATTTTTTCTTTAAACCATGATCAGTTTTCATGGATTATTTGACGAAAATTTCAAAAGAACATTTATTTGACAGAAATGTTTTTTTGTAACATTATAAAAGTCTTTACTGTCACTTTTAATCAATTTAACGTATCCTTGTAGTAAATGTATTAATTTCTTTCATAAAACATAAATCATACTGAGCCCAAACTTATGAATCATAGTTAATAATATTATATATATTATATTCATATACAAACACACATAGACACGGTAAATGGTAAATGGACTGCATTTATATAGCACTTTCACAGACCCAATGGCCACCAAATCACTTTTTGCATTTTGCCTCACATTCCCGGTGGCCGGATAACCTAGTCACTTATTCCTGTTGTCAAAAAACAACTGTCTGGTCTCTCTACACTCCAGTAGAGACTGATTTTGTTTTGTCCGACAGCCTCATTTAAAAGTGCTTTACTGACTCAGGACAGAGTGGAAACGACATCTCTCAGATTGATAACATCTGTTACAGAGGCTGAAACATTTAAGAAGGAAAAAAGGGAAAGAAAATGAGAAAACAGTTTGAGACCTGGAAAAGTAAAATATAGTTTTGCATGCGAGTCTAACCGTTAACCATAACAGTGACCATTATTTAAAACAAGATCAACAGGACTTTACAGAAATACAGAAATCAGGAAAAAAAACAAAGTAGGGAAAATGTGCAGAGATGAAAAGAAAGAGAGATCTTGGGCACATCCAAAATGACTGATTCTGAAGAAATAATGGTACTTTAAAAGGGGTCATCGGATGTCCATTTTCCACAAGTTGGTATGATTCTTTAGGGTGTTCATGTAAAGTTTGTAATATACTTTGGTTAAAATATCTCAATGGTTGTGTAAAACCACCATTTTTCCCTCCTCAAAAACAGCTCTGTTCACAGTGACCTGTTTTGGTACATGTCTCTTTAAATGATAATGAGCAACAGCTCACCCCACCCCTCTCTCCCATGGGGGTGTCGAATGGCTGAGGGCAGAAATATGCTAATACGGGACAATCCGTCAGTGGTCGTGAGCAGAGCATGAGCATTATGACATCATAGTGCTCAGAAAATCCAAACGGCCAAATTATTGAGAGTGTCTAGACTTTTTGAGGATTATAAAAAAGGAGTGAATGGATTTTCGAATTGTTTTTCATTGTATGGTGGTTCAGTATATTTAGTAAAAGTTTGCGGCCGGTTACCAATATAATTTTAGAAGTGTTCATTAAAAGTCAGTTATCAATTTAGACGAGCAAAAATGTCGAAATTTTGCTGTTGATCTTATCATGGCAGCGCCCATGAGGTGACGGATAAGACAGTCTTCATCTTAAAACACACTCTTTGAGTCTTTTAGTCATGTGGAAATGAGCCACATAAAGAAAAATGTGTGCAAACTGGCAGACAGATAAGCACAAAAACAGCTTCACAAAATATTAGCAACAAAAGTACATTCATATATCGTCAGTTAGATGGAAAATTAAGAGCCTGTCATCTTTTGAATAAGACTTATGATTACAGCAAACTGGCCTGTCTTTTAAACATTCAAGGTAGCAAAAAACATTAACTAATTTAGAGAGACCTAATCCATCCAGCTCCATGTCACTCTTCACCCACACTAGATTCGCCTAGTGTTTGCCTAGTGTTGCCAGATCCGCTCACATGAATCATTTAGGAAAACCCTTATGGGCCTGATTACATTCTATGGCTTATTAAAGCCAACATTTCAGTCTGAACTGTTGCCACAGAAAATTACAGACTTGCTATACCTAATCTCTGCTGTTAGTTACCTTTTAGGTTTTATATAAAATGGAAATGTTTTAAAAGCTCACTAAATAAAAACAGTAATAATGTGAAATATTATTACCATTTAAAATACTTTTTTTATATCAATGTATTTTAAAGCATAATTTATTCCTGAGATGGCAAAGCTGAATTTCCATCAGTCTTCAGTGTCACATGACCCTTCTAATCATTCTAATGGACCATTTTTACAGACTGTGATGATGAGTTTCCGGTACCTTTTTAAAACTGTAAGATATTCCAAACAAACAACCAACGGACAGACAAAACACGATTGTGATACTGAAAAAAGACAGCAGGACACCAACTGAATATAACCATATTCTAAATTAGACATGGCTGCTTGTGAACAGATTGTAAGTTTATGCTGTGTGACTAGCGCAGAGACTTCTGCCGTAACTATTGTCTGTCTGTCTGTGTGCGTGTGTATACCTTTTTTGGACTTTGCTCCAATCTTCAGTTTGGATGGCCAGGCAATCTGAGTGTTTGTTTCATCCATGACCTTAAACACAAAAAATGAACATGAGTGGATGCGAATGCAATGTAAAACACTCAAATATGCATTAAAAACACATAGGCTTGCTATGCTAATATTAGCAAATCAATGTTTTGTCATTCTCAAACAAACACAAGAACTTTTTCAGTTCTGCTAAAATATTCACACTGACAGAAATGGTCAGGCTGTTTTAACAGAGGTCTTACAATCATCGCTCTCTCTGGCTAAAACATGCCCTACTTTCTCAGTTTCACACACATATACACAGCTGGCTCAAAAACCTGTGAAACATGTAACAGCCAGTTGGCAGCGAGCCTTTGACAGGCCTAGCGTGCTAACCAGTAGCATGTGTGAAGGAAAAGAGAGAAAAAGCAAGAATGGCAACGGGTTTTAAGTCCATTTAAATATACAAAAGAGAAACTTATGGTAATTTGCAAGCTACATGAATATACAGGTTCAATGTTTTATAAAACTCTGCCAAGATTTTGCCTGGAGCTCAATACTTCTCTGGAAGAAGGCAGAGAGCGCTTCACTACTTTTTAATGGTCTTGTCTTTCATGTAAATTCATTTTTTAGAGAAAACCGCAACTTTGGAAACACACTCCTTTGTCTCCATAGAAAACACATTTCTTTACCCGTTTGTGCCAGACTCTCTATCTTCCTGCCTTTAAAAAACCCTTGGCTTTCGTGGTCAGCAAGGCTTTACTGTACAGCAGTTCTCATGAGAAGTTTTGGCAACAAACCCAATTTCTTTCAGGAAAAAAAAAATCTGAGCATTAAACTGTAGCAATTATATATATATATATATATATATATATATATATATATATATATTTTTTTTTTTAAACCTCAAGTGTTGTTTTCCACAGGAACTTTAGGAGAATGTCAGCCTCTGGGGCTGGGCTAATACTAAATAGAGTTTATAATTGATTTTTATATTTTAAATAAACGTGGCATAGATTGGCACCTGCTCCTCAGACAGATTGACTGTACTATAATAAGCAGTCATTTAGGCTACTGAATTATTGCTCATTTATTGTGAACTGGTCACAGTGGTGAACTGAAGACGGCATACGGAAGTAAACATGCAGGCCACTGAAGTCAGCACTTACGTATGCATTTCTAAGGTGATGTGCTTTGGAAGCTAGTGAATTTGTGCAGAGATAATAAAAAAGACACAGACGAGGAAGAGAAGGAAAGCAAAGATTGCTTGTATAGTTTTCCGTTTAGTTTTGCTTGTATAGTGCGTTCACCTTAATACTGATGAGTATAACTAACTTCGCTGCCGTCTTCCATGTTTACAGAGTGACCAAAGTTACAGTATGTAAAATCTTTGAAATGACTTCCATCAGTGCAGAAATGTGACGAATGTCGGTCTATTGTAAATACGTCAAATGATGTAAAAGTCGCATTCAATTGGCACTAAGAGGCCTAAAGTGTACCAAGAAAACATCTCCCACACATTTACACCACCACCACCAGCCTGCACAGTGGTAACAAGGCATATGTGTAATCACTTACTATATTGTCCTTCATGTTTACTAGTGTGCTGCTTGATCTTTTTATCATTTTTTTTGTGCATGTGGGTCACTCCTAGACCATGATCTGTTCACACTGGAATCTCATTTTGAGAAAAAAAAAAAAAAAAGAAATTGAATAATTTGTATCTGAGCATTAAATTGGAAAGTGGTCCGAATCAGAATTGAAAATATAACATTACATGTGGTTTGTGTTGTTTAGTCTGTTATGAAAAAAAAAAAACATCATATAATCACATAAGTCACATAAATTTCACAAAAAATTCTGAATTGGTCCACTTTTGCCTGCAGTTTGAATGTATTCTCATCCATTATACACACAATCTCTTTAATGGACCTTAGAAATGGTGGACAGAAGTGAGTGATGTCATAAGACAGTTACGATCATGCACTTATTGCATGTTTACACCCAAGCCTGCACATGCTCGCGCATAAACTGGGAACGCAGTCTCACATGCTATTCTAAAATTTACGGCCCATACTTTTCCAGGTTTCATTAGTCTTGGACCCGTGGTTCAACAGCAGGCTTCAGTTTATATTTTGTTTTGACACCCTTAAGGACAAAAGAACATGAGAATGTTTTTTAACTTAGGGGAACAAGTTTATTAATCTCTCCAGATCTTCTTAAATCTGTAAATTGCATACACAGCTGTGACACATCCTGTGATTTAGAGTTGTGAAATTATAGTTTGAAAACAGCAGAGTTCAGCAAAGCCACAATAAAACAGTAATGTTCACATCCTTGATACAGTGTGCCTGCTTGCATTTACTTCTATATTACAAAATGCAAAAACATTACAAACAACTTTACACAATTATATACTATTAAGCCATCAAAATATTTTCTCTCTTTGGCTTTATGAAATTAAAGCCTTTTCAAAGAATCCAAAAAATTTAGGGTATATCATGTTTGATTCTGCATCATTCTGCATAATGTGACATGATGAACAAAAAAATCTACCTCTTAGGTTCTTTGATCATCATGTGTTTCTATGTCTTGCAAACATAACCACTGATTTTCTGAATGTATTGTATTTGTACCATGTTGTTAAATATTCTCCTGATTTGAATCTCACTAATGTAACAATATGCAACTAGCTAACATAGCAAAACTGCAAGAATTTTTTAATAAAAAATACCAAATATAATTATTATTTTATATTGTATTTATTTATTATAATTGTAAATTAGAGTAATATGTTTTATTATTATATTTTTTCCTGCAGTTTTGCTATGTTAGATATTTACAATACAGTTCAGGTGTTTGGTTTTGGCAAGATTTTTTTTTATGTTTTTGTCTTTTTGAATAAATTCAGCATTGGTGATATTTTTATAAAAAATTCTTATATTATATAAGTGAATTTTATCCAAAGTCACTTGTAGACACAAGACACTAGCCACTTGTAAGATAAAACAATGTAACTTTATGACTGCAGTAGAAAAAGCCACACTGTAATATTAGCTTGTCCGTACCTTTCAGTTAAGTTTAAATAGTGTTTCCGTTAAGCAATGCGACAACGTCAAAACTCTCTACACTGATGACCTTGAACCAAACGAAGACACAATCAAACATGCCTGAAGGAAAACTGAACATTTCAGATGGGATGAAAAGGTAAACGGTGCTTAAAGTTTGTACAGGCAGAGAGCCAGATCCCATTTCCATTCTGTGTGTTTGTGTTGTGCTGCAACGCTGCTGTGCATTCTATAGGTCTTTATTCCCGACCTGCTCTCACTTTCTCTCGACTGCTTTCTTTGGCTCCGCTCTGCAGATGAGGGAGATTTCTGACAGACCACACAGCAGTTTTGGGGTTTGCGGTTTATTTTTGTGACAGACCAGCACATACCTCTCAAATGGGTCAGACGATTTCAGAAAAAAATGTGGGTTAGCTATACATTTGAAAATGTTACTTTCCTATTCCCCCACACCCAATATCATCCTGTCACAGGAATCTATACACCCCACCGTTTACAGGAGAAAGAATTTCAAAAGGCAGTGACTTCAAAGTACCAGAGTCACGCAGTCTCTGATCTTCATTAAGTCATTAAAAACGGGCACAGTTGATGGAGAGCAGAGTGTTTGTATTTGACAAATGATGTGTACGAGAGAGAGCATGTGTATAGAGATCTGCTTCCTGTTTCCTTTGTTGATTCAGCTGAGGAGCACTCAGGAGAACAAGCTAAGAAAAGAGGTGTGAGAAGCAGAAAGGGAGGGAAACGGAACGAGGGAAGGGTTGGGAAAGCCTTTACTTAATGGAGGCTAAACTGCACAGGTGTGCACTCTGAAAAAAAGAAAACAAATCCATTACAGACACTGCAATATATTTACTGATCTGTAAGATTGGTACTAAGGATAATCCACACAAAACATTTCTGGGTGAGTAAATGATGACATAATTAAAACTTTGGGGTCAACTAGTTCTTTAACATAGTGTTTGGTTTGACAGATAATTTGGTTTATTATATAAAATCATCATTCAAAGGTTTGGGATCAAAAAGATTTAAGAAAGTAATTAATACTTTTTTCACTTAATATTTTTTTGCATTAAAATGATCTTTTTAACGTTCTATTCATAAAAGAATCCTAAAATAATTGACATTTTAAAGTGATTTATATTAAAATTTATATTAAAATAGAAAAGTTATTTTAAATATTTGTCATTAAAAAAAATTCAATAAATAACACATTTTTAAAAAGTATATTTCAAAATATTGTATATTACATATTTTTTTTGACATTTATTGATATTGAAATGGTAACTATGCCTGCATAAATGTAATTCTTTTGTCATGTTAGATTCTGTTTTAAAAAAATTGAGTAAATGCAACAGTAAAAGTACAGTGAAAAGATTGGCAGAGACTATCGCTGTGGTGATTTTTCAGAAAATGATAATGATGGAGACTGGAGACAAAGACAGAGACAGAGAATGGCATAAGTCCAATCACTGAAATCATTACTCTCAACTGCCCCCAAAAATACCACTCAGGTCACCACTATCAAAATCATCAGACATTTGTGAGTTTCCTCCATTTATCTTTACTTGTGGCTGATTCAGAAAACCACCATTAAATAGACACCACCTGACGGGACAAAATAGCGACAACCGCTGGACAGAACAAAGCTGCTGTTCCTACTTTTTTGATAATCCATTTCACTTAGATGGACGTCACAATGATCTGCCACTACTTCCGTTTCATTGTGACTTTAAACAAAAAAAACCTTCACATATTACAGACCAACCCACAAACTGACAATAAAGTGATCCTTGCATCTGCATTGTTTACGCATGATAGCCTACATGAAGAACAGAATCATGAAGATTATTTATCTGCTAGACATTATTGCATACAATAACGAGGATATACCATTTTAGACTGCCTGAGAACTGACATTTATAAAGAAAAGATTACCACAGAAGTCTCCTGGATCAACCATGGAAAGACTAAGCAAAAGTGCAAGTGAGGACAGAAACCAGTGATCATATCAATTCTGCAACTTGAGTAGTGCTGTTCATAGACTACATGCAAACCTCAATCATCTGAGCCAAACCAAGAATATTTTGACAATTTCATTGGCCAATGTTATCTCTGTTTATTAGAAACCTAAGCAGGGATAAGTGTTTGGACCAAATCAATCATCACTCTGAATTGGCCCCATCATCGAGCATCTTCGGTCAGGTTTATTATGTGTTTAAAGAAGCCTCACCACAAGCTCTCTCTCACACACAAAAAACAAAACGCCAGCATGCTACTAGAACAAGAATGATGGTTGTGATTTATTTTCCTTTTCTTTTTTAAATTACTGACCTGAAGAGAAGGTACACCTGAGATCTCATGGAAATAAGCAAAAATAAACAAATGTATTCTCACCTTCTGAAAAAAATCCTCTCCTCCATTTATCCTTCCCTCACTGGCTGCTGTGTGAGAAAAAGAGAGAGAAGTTTACATTACCAATAGCAAGAGATACTTTATTTCACAATTATATCTGTTTACTAAAAAGCACAGAAGTTTCAATCCCAGGTTCACAATCACATACTTACACAAAGATTTACTCAAACACAACCACAAAACACACACAAGAATAAGGCAGCTGCATTCTCACAGCCTTTTTAAACTAAACATATTTCATATGTCACACACATGCTTATCTTTTACACACACAAGCAGCTGTATGCACACTATCACACTAACTCACACTATCATGAGTAATAGCTGACATAAAACACTTCATAAATCTTCATAAACATGCACTTTCAGAATCACAGGGTTGAATGCTTGCATATGACTTAAGTCCATTTACATAGTAACAACTACAATGATCTAGATTATTTTTTCGACCATTATCAGATTTCGGATCACTTAAATATGTAATACGAAATTAAAGTGTGATTTTGGAAAAACTAAAATGTGTAATGACTCAAAGTCAGGTGGGATAAAAACATTGGGTTCACAGGAAAATCTGAGAATTTGTTTGCTTTGGTGGGACGCGGTGTCTCCAGATGTTTGGTTTAGATTGTCCTATCATATAAAATTAAACATTCTTGTGTATGTTCCTGCATAGAGAGTGATTTATCTGATAGCACCAAGCCCTTTCCTGCATTTTCTTTACCTATAACGTTGAAATATGGTTTTCATAGAGAGTTCAGAAAAACAAACCCCAAATGGCAGGAAATAAAAGGGTTAGAAATGAGATAATCTTGTCATCTAAACCTCTAAATGACCCTAAAATCACAAGCAAAAGCACATCCACCCATTTCTCCATGAAATTCACTACATTTCCAGATCAAAACAAGGATAGAAAGAGCTACAATTACAAGAAGTTCTCATCTCATTAAACCAAAGTGTGTTGAACCCCTCCTTCAAAAATCATAGCAATGTTGGTATGGCAATGCTGAAATGTTTGGATTTTTAATCATCACAATTTCACATGATCTGGCATGTAGCCGAGAAAAGGAGAGATGAAACAACAGTGACAGAGAAGTAGACATAAAACCATAGAAACCAGACATAAATGGTTTTAATCTTCCAAACCCAAGCATTCCCAAAACAAAAAATCTATTCAAATATAAAAATTTTATTTGTTCATTTTCTATTTCATTTCAAGCTGAAACACTTTGATTGTACCCAGTTTTAATAAACAAGTTTTTTTTCCAGATAACTAGCACCAACAGTGTAAAAAACAGCATGAAAGGTGAATCAATCAATTATTAATGATTCATAATTAAAATCACATCATGAAATAAATGTTTTTTTTCTCCAAATAGGACAACAGTTATTTGCCCCATTTTATAAAATACTTTTTGCAACCTCCTTTTTCCAAGATCTCCTATAATGCATGATGAGTTTGGAGAACACCTGACAAGAGATCATCAGAGACCAGAGACAGAAGAAACAAAAAAAGAGAGAGCTTTTTGGCAGCAAACACTTACAGTAATATGGGTTTGGTGCACACAGGGATAAAAAAGTACCCCATGTGTAAAATGAAATACTCTGATGTATCTTTAATGCTGTGGGCCTAATTTTCTGCCAGAGGTCGGACATCTTGTTCAGATACATGGCATCATGGATTCGATCAAATACCAACAGATAACAAATCTAAAACTGACAGCCTGTGCTAGAAATCTTATAACGGGCCATATTTGGATCTTCCAACAGGACAGTGATCCGAAAACAAACATCAAAATCACAAAACATCAAACATCTGCAATGGCCACCCCAGTCCCCACACCTGAACACAACATGGATCTAGGAATCTGGAGAGATTCTGTATGGAGAAATGGTCTCTGATCTCTTGTCAGGTGTTCTCCAAACTCATCAGGCATTGTAGAAGGAAACTCAGAGCTGTTATCTTGGAAAAAGGAGGTTGCAAAAGGTATAAAAGGGGGCAAATAACTGTTCCAAATGTGTTTGTGAGAAAAACATTTATTTCGTAATGTGATTTTCCCCCCACTTCATTCCCCATCCCCATTATTTTTACTTCAATAAAATGGTTTGATTTTTCCTTTTTTTTTTTATAAAATATCCAAAGGATTAACCATGCAGATTTATTCTTTACAGCCATATATACTGTATATATAATCTTTTAACAGACAGACAGACAGACAGACAGACAGACAGACAGACAGACATGTACTGAGGCACACACAGAAGAAAATATGAAAATAGCAAGTCTTAAACCAGACAGAATGTTAAATGGAGTGTGTGTGTTGATTTCAGCTCTTTCTTGTGCTCCATTTACTGTAGGATGTGGGTCACAAAAACTCCACAGCTTTTGAGTTTCGGCTATAATGAAACAGCTTCACGCACAGATTTAGAGTAGAGTATTTGATTATAGCACAGCTCCTGTAAACTATGTGTGTGTTAGGAATGTGATGAGTAAGTGAGTGTAAGAACAAAGCTGTATAATTTTAGTGTATTTCTCTCGGATAATCCTGGAACTTCCCTTCAACTCCAGAGCTCAGAGAGTGGGCGACTCGAGGGAGAGATCAGAGAAACAGACCCACGATCAGCATCTGGATTCAAATCTTAACTATTAAGAATTGAAGCCATTTGCTCAGCAGTTAGATGTGTCACTCACGGCCTATACCAGTTCAAACGTTTGTGGTCAGTAAGATTTCTTTGACAAAAATTAACAGTTATATTCAGCAAGGATACATTAAATTGATCAAAAGTGACAGTAAAGCCATTTATCTTGCAAAAGATTTACATTTCAAATAAATGCTGTTTTTGGCTTTCTATTCATCAAAGAATCCTGAAAAAAAGTATCACAGTTTCCACAAAAATATTACACAACTGTCCTCAACATTGATAATAATTAGAAATGTTTCTTGAGCAGTAAATCAGTATATTAAGAAAGATTTCAGACGGATCATGTGACACTGGAATAATGGCTGCTATAAATTCACAGGAATAAATGATCAAATTTAAAAAATATACACTGTATATATATATATATATACTGTATATATATATATAAAAAATCTTACAGATCAACTCTTTTAAACAGTGTTTAAAATATAATCTCATTGGTTCTGGCAAAGCCTCACGTCAGAAAACATAAATCATACTACAAATAAGTACAGCCTTGTCAATTAATAAACTAAAGTAAACTAAAGCCACTTGTGCAAAAGATTCTGAGCTTTTATCTTTTCAAACAATTTATTCGCCATGTCATAACTTGAGATTACACACACACACACACACACACACACACGCTGACAGCACATATACTGCAGACTGGTTGTACAAAATGAAAGTAAACTCATACTCTAGAGCTCAAAGCCAAATGCCTTTCAGAAACAATGTGTACAACCACTACTAAAGACAAGTCTGTGAAATTATTACTCAATTAAAGATGGAAAATAGCACAATATTGTGTCCATATAAACAGCAAAAATATTTTGGATTATAAAATACAGATGTGCCGAAAACACATTCAAGACCTCTTCGAAGGTATTGACTGCAAAGGATTAGGCTATAATGTGAATTAAATAATGTTGTGAACATCTCATCTCTCCGTGCCGAGACTAGAGAATGAAACTGTATCCTTGTATGACAGGTTATGAACATAGATGAGTTTGCAGCCAGACTAAAACTCTCCCACACCAGATTTGAAGTATTTCAAACACAAGTTTTAGTAATCCAATAAATCAGTTCTTTAAGATTTATCTCTCAAGTATTAAAATAACTGATGTATTAAGTCCAAGAATTGGATTTACATTTGTAAACATAAAAACAGAAGGCTTCTTAGAAGAAAACTACACCAATTCTAATTCTACAATGGATTCTAACACTACAAGAGTGATTAATAATTCATAAATACCTCATTGTCTGTTTTATTTTGATTTATTGCTTAAACATATAAATTAAAGGGATACTCCACCCAAAAATAAAAATTCTGTCATTGAATTGTGGCAAACCTATATGAGTTTCTTTCTTCTGCTGAACACAAAGGAAGATATTTTGAAGAACGATTCGAACAAAGCGGTTGTTTGGCACCATTCACTTCCATAGTAGAAAAAAAAATACTATGGAAGTCAATGGAGCCAAAGTTCCAATCGTTCTACAAAATAACTTCCTTTGTGTTCACCAGAAGAAAGAAACTCATACAAGTTTGCAACAATGTGAGGGTGAGTAAATGATGACAGAATTTTCATTTTTGGGTGGAATATCCCTTTAAGACGCAAATGTGCCTTTTAATATTCAAATTGCACATGCACACATAAAAAGAACTAATAAGAATGTAAAACGTGTAACTTGAAACGTAAGTCGCTTTGAATAAAAGAATCTGCCAAATGCATAAATGTAAATAAAGAAATCAAAATCCAAGGTAACAGACTTATGTTTCCCTAGCAACAGAGCACTGAGCCATAAGCACATTCCCAAAACACAACGCACTTCCTGTTGCTTCACTTAACATGCCAGACACATGAATGATGCACTTAACATGCACTCAGACGAAAATATACTCAATAAATACAACCCACATGTCAGAGGACACATGCATAAGCAAATTAATAAAATACAAGCAAACTTTTGGTGGTAACAAACCCAACCCACACACACATTCACACACAAAAACAAGGATTTAACTGACAGGTGTGAGATGTATTAACATTTAAAGCTTAATATATAGATTCAGATCCTGTGACAGAGAAAAACCCACAATTTCGATCACATAGCCACTGGGGAGGGGGGGGGGGGACATTTGATTTCCATAATGTGCCGGAATAAACTCTGCTAAACAAACACTACATTCTTTTTAGAATTTCTTATCACACAGAATAAAAGGTCAGGCTAGCACACATTCCTCTTTTTTTTTAATCAAAACCAGACATCTGATGTAACAGCCATTGGGGTAAAGAGAAAACTGCACTCTAATATACTTACAAACTATTACCATAAAACTTAGTGAGAAAAAGAAAAAGTATGAGAGAGGAAAAACAGTCATTAAAGTGCGTTTGCATGTTTTACCCTTCTAATTTCCACTTGCATGACTGATTATTTGACATTAAGAATGACTGTCTTTCTTTGGAGCTTTCCGACAAAACCCTAAAGCTGCTCAGATTCCCTTACGTGAACATGAATCATAGGTGATGATCCACTTCCTTCCATTAGTCTTTCTGAAAAAGTCTATAAAAATGAGCTGATTTATAGCTGTGGTCTGGCCAAAGGGGAAAAGCACAAGAATGGGTCTCCTCTCTCTTGCTACCTCACCACGTTCACCAATGTTATTTTTAAGAAAAATGGTTTTAATTGTAACCCTGTCTGTCTTGTTTCTCTCAGCCTCTCTCCTATTTCCCGGAAAAAGGGAGCAAAACTTTGCCACACAATAAACCTTCACACAAAAAACACACATCACTGGATTTATGATCACGCCTACTGCTCATCCAACCAATCAAAACTACAACCGTTCAAACACCTCCAGATGTTGCACATCATCCGGAGCAAAGGGATGATTATGAGTCACTGAATCATAGGTGTGGGAAAAATGTCCACATCACTACAATAATGATTGTAAAGGAAGTATATATGTTTGTGTGGTGCTGTTGAACGTCTCGAAAATGTGGTAGCATCGCTATGGATGTTTTCCTGGTGCTCTTGAGCTCTCTCATGCTGAACTGACCTTTGGCCTGGGTTCCAAATGTCAGGGAAGCATTCACTCATGCAATTGCACAGATGAACACACTCAAATGTGGTAGAATGGTGCTGAGGGTCTTAGTTTTTCCATTTTTCCCAATACACAACTACGTGGAATAAATAAAATTCACATACACATATAAATGAATGTCAGTGTATCTATGGGCCGAAATACACTGAGTATGGTTGGTTTGAATACATGTTAACAAAAGCAGTCTTTGTAAACTATAGGCCCTGCTATAACGGACTAGAACTTTTGTAAATGTTTAGAATAGGTCAATACCAAACCACTGACTTCAACTTGTATTACTTAAGCTTGTTTAAAATTCGAATCTACTGAAGTTACAACAAAAGAAAAACAAAACAAACGGAACATTATTCTGCAGTGAAGTAAACTGTCCATTGCTGACAGACTGATGGTAGAATATGACGCAAGTGTTAATCGAGCTTTAATCATTTGTTTGTGTACAGGTTTGGCGTCACATTTGTGAAAATGTCCTCACAAATTTAGTTATATGACTTGTGAAGTGGTACTTACTGTTTGAAATAAATCATAAATCAGCCAAAATATATATTACTTCACACAAACCTGTCTTGTTTAGGGTTACAATGTACCGGTAGCAGTGTTTTTATATAGGATAATGATATTTACCATTATCCTATATAAAAACACTGCATACCGGTAAATAAAAAGGTATAATATACATGAATATAACTTCATATGAATATAACTTCAAAGTATGTGTTTTTAAGTATTATTATGCATGTGATGTCCAAATATTTGAAATAAAATTCTCATAAACATAGTGAAACATGTTAGAAATTGACTTGAGAACATTTTTAAGGGGTCCTCAATATTTGACACTCATACAGTAACTCAACAAAATCATATTTTGCTTCAAATCTACAGACATAAACAGGTTTTTAATGAGGGATAGTTCAACCGAAAGTCAAGCCAAGCCAAGCCAAGCCAAGCCAAGTTACCTTTATTTACCATTTATAGCGCTTTATACAATACAGATTGATTCATAGCAGCATTTATGGTGATAAACAGGAAAATAATAATAAAAAATAAAAACTGTCCTTTCAAACCTGTATGAATTCTTCTGTGGAACATAATAGAAGATAATTTGAGAAATGTCCCCTTACAAGTCAATGGCAACCAAAACAGTTTTCTTAAAAATATATTGTGTTCCACAAAAGAAAGTCAGTAATATTGATTTCATATTCATCATATCAAATAAGCAAGCATTTCATGTAAATGTTTCATGACAGTTATGTTCAGTTATGAAAGTCTAACCTCAACATATTTGTGCAAAATGAACGTGAGAAGCTTATAGAGTGCATGCATGAGCCTAAGTTCAAATGCAAAGTTCCCAAAAAATATTGTTGGTTCATTTGAATGCCTGTCGTACTTCAAATAAAACATCCCAATACTGCCCTACATGCTCTACACAACAAGCAGCGTAGTCAACACATCTCCTTCAAGATGTAGCCTACCTCGAGGAAACATTGTGATATTTTTAGACAGAAATATTTATGTGACTCGACGCCAAGCAACACTGCAATGTTAGCTAAAAGTATTTTCAATACATCAAGCGGTCTTCACGGTTCTTTTAGGGAGTTTTTGAGAAGTTAACATACCCAGTAACATAGTTTCTAGTTTCTTGCGGTCAACTCGAAACCTCTCCTCGGTCCAGTCTGGGTCAGGCGGGGAGATGTGGCCGCAGTGGCCGCTAGAGTCATCCTCAGACACGGCAGACGGTGAGTCGTCGCTCCGCTCGCTGCTGGAGCCATGATCATGATGCATGAAACTCAGCGGCTCAGCCATTGCACCCATAAAGTGTTTCAAACTTACTTAACGGGGTTCATATGTAAAACAGGTAAACGGAAACTCAACATTAGGAGAAAAACATTCCGATTTCCAGGCAAGTTTTTTTAAGTCCTTTAAAGTTACTGTCCCCGAGAAAATCAAACTGCCCGTTAATTCCGCTCCCCTCCACTTTTCCTCTGACTCCTGGACCAGAACACACTATAGTTGGAGGACATGGATGCATGGATGGATTCTGCTCCTATGGGAGCATTCACGTGTCAGGATAACCGCCCACTCTCCTCCCAAACTTTCTCATCATCATATCCAGTTCGCGCGCCTAGTTTCTCATGCATGCGCGGAAAATAAAACATTCGTAGGCCTGCGAATGTTTCATTTGCCTGGAAATATATAGCCTACATATATATATTTTTTTTAATTTATATATAAAAGAAGAAATCTTACAAAACCACTTTGCATGCACCTCTTCAATGATTATGTGATTAGCATGATTTCTTTTTTTTGTTTTAAGGGGGGGCAGTGGTGAAGTACTATTTTTTTAATTATCATTCACTTTATAAAATACTAGAATTATTTAAATAAACGTTTAAAGTGCGGCCTAACTTGTTTTGTCATATAAGAGGTTACCATAACATAGACAAAAAGATTATTCTTCTATCAACTTATCGTATATTTTAAGATAGTTTTTTTTTTAAAAGATATAATTATGAGGACGTCACTGAAACCTGTATATGAAAACAACCTAAAAACACATTTATAAAAGCGTCTCATCTAGAAATTAAGGGTGGTTAATTAATTGAGATTTCACTTTTTTCAAATAGGCTAGTGTGTATGTTCCTGTTTGTGCATGAATGGTATCTGCAAAGTTGCTGTGCTGAAAGTTCAATGTAAGCACTAAGCAGATATATCTCTTTTAAAAATCAGGAAGTAATGCCTACAAAAACGACTCAAATGGGACGAGATACTTCCCGGGTTTTAGACGTCACTTACCCTTAAATTTACATCAACCCTCCCTCCGGAATATTCCAAAAAAGGACATGGGCATATTTCTGCGGCTCATCGTGTGTTATTTTCACCCTGTCATGTCTTCTGTGTTCAGGCTTCCCACAGATGCTGTAGTTCGTCAACAATGGCTACATTTTATGTTTGATTATGTTCCTGAAAATTACAATCGTAATTTAGCTCTCTGTGTTGCGCTTTTCATGAAAGACAGCATCCAGAATGTCCACAAATTCAATGCCAGATTGAACAAGAAACTGTTACTAAAACATGAAGCAGTTCCAACTTTAAAACCAGAGGCAGCAGTTGTTGGGCCACAACCTGTAAGTAAGATTTAATCATTTTAAATGTATTAGCATGTATAATTTCAGACGTAATTTCAGATTTATCAAGGACATAAATTGCCAAACTAGCCTTAGTTATGCTATTTATTTCGTGTATCTATGACAAACGCGTACAAACATTTTGGACCTGAATTTGTAGCTATTTATGTACTAATTTTGTAAATGTATTTTTCATGTATAGCCTACTCTATGACGTAATTTTTCGATTTGATCAAGAACGTAAACCAATGCCAACGCTGTTTGTGTATTAGTAACCAGTTAGTTCGATGCTATTTTGTGTAAGACAGTGTATAAAGTTGTAAAAAAATTATAGGCTTTGTAAAGGAAACTTCAGCTGCTGTTATCAGTGTACAGTATGGTTTTAACACAGCTGCCACATGTAAGCTACACCTAAATAAAACGATACACTGAGTAAACTTTGTGAATAGATAAATGGTTGTTCATTATATCGATAAAACAACAACTTTAAAAAACATGTATTCAGTTATATTAAATGTTTAATTAGGAGAAAATCTCAAAAGCTAGCAAGCAGCAGCATTTTCAAGTAACAATATCGAAATTCTTATATAGTAGAATAGAATAGAATAATAATTTTTTTAAAAAACTACCATTCAGAAACGTTTTGTAAGAGCCGTGTTTGGGGAGGTTCTGCTTTTGACTCTCTTCATCACCGCTTTCTGATAGTGTTGGGTCTGATTCTGACTCAAACTAATATGGCAGTATTGACAATATTATTTACATGGAGCACATGCGACTCTCGCCCGTAAAGGTATTGGGCGTGAAGTTGCCGGACAAGGAGCACTAAGCACCCAGATAGCAGCTGACTCTGGGCCGGATCCGGCCGCGATTCCGTCAGTCGGCGGAATCGTTGTTGTTCTGGCCCGGCCCGGGGCCGTTGGAACGAACGCGCGAACTGTCATTTGGATCTTCGGACTGCAAGCTCCGTGTAAAGAGTTTATAACGGTAAGTTGAACGATATCAAACAGTCAAACAGTTTAGTGTGCTTGTTTTTAATAGCGGTGTAATAGTAAACATGTTTGTTATCAACATTTCGGAAAGTTTTGACCGGGTTTTAACTTCTTACGATGGCTATTGAAGATCACCGTACGCTTTTTAGCTGGGTTAGCTAAATTAACAGGTAGCTAGCTGCTAACGTTAACTGAATGAACTGATAGCTAAGCTAGCAATAAACAACTTTGTGTGTAGCTAGCTTAAACATTAATGCTGTTTAACGTTAGTTAACTTACAATGATGTTGTAGTTTTGAACAGCACTAACGTTAATTAACAGCACCTGTCTTCCTTTTTAGGTTCAATATTTTCTTCACCCCTGGCTGCGAGAGCCCCGGATTAATAGGGTAAGTATTTTTTTCCGGCTTTGATTTTATTTATTTTTTAAATCCATATCCTGCTATGGTAAAGCACAAAATTATGAAGTTATGATAGGTAAAGTATTAAAATCAAAGCTAGAAGAAATTAGAATTTTCATCTGACATTAATTATAAGTTAATTCATAGGTGTAAATTAATTCTTTACTAAGTTCACTGTCAAATTATGACAAATATAGTTTAGCCAATTACACAGGACCAATTATCCAATCTGAGCCCATTCCCTGTTTCTGGGGGGGTGGTTTCATAGTAATCCAGTCGTTCAAATGACAGAGGAGAAAGCAGCTTACAATAAAGGTGAAGTTTATGAAAAATAAAACTTATTTAAAAAGAAAAACCACAAAGACATGTTATATTGCAGCCCAAAAAACAGTAAACCACCCCTTTAAATCCTCATGGTGGGGAAAAAAAAATGGAGGAACATCGCCATCTAAAGGCACAAATCTACCGTGCAGCGTGAGCAGTGTAGTTTGATCCCTGGTGTGAACCAATTCCTTATTACACACACATATGGAAAACATCTTATTCTCCCTTTCTTTCTAATAATGCTAATCATCACATTTTAGAATAACACCTTTTAATGCAAAAACAATAAAAATGATCCAGTATTGTATTTATTTCTATACAATAAAATTACTAAAATGTAGCTAATCCATTTGAAAATAAAACAATATTTTTTTTATTATGTGTTAACTGACACATCCTGGTTGTTCCAGGATGCCTTTGTGAACAGAGACAAGTGACTCGGCCTCCTGAACAAGGATTTTCCGTATAGTTGTGCGTGTGTGTGTGTATGTATGTATGCATATGTGTGTGTGTGTGTGTGTGTGGTGGGGGAGGTTCATCTGTTGGTAAACGTTGTAGAGCCGTGCAGTAATAATGTCCATGTGCAATCTTTTCAAAATCTTGCCGTCCAGTTACATTGCATACTTCTGAGTCCATTCCCTTGCCAGTCTGTTATACCTAAAACACAGGAATAGTCATCTTCATCCAAAACAAAAGCACTCAGCTGATATTAAAATACATATTCATGAAGTGCCAGCTTTAAAGCTGAAAAATGTGGTACTTAAAAATTGTATGTATTGTTTGATAGTAGTAAAAGAAGAAAGTGTAGAAAAGATATGAAAATGTTGTATGGTTGAAGAAGATGGTTCATGCAGATGTAGTTATTTTAGCAATAAAAACAGTGAAAGAGAGAGAGAGAGAGCCATACACACAAGGTCACTTACTTATCTTTGTCAGATTTGTAGATGTGTGCAATATCTGGAACTAAAGGGTCATCTGGATTTGGGTCACAAAGTAGTGAGCATATGGATAATAAAACTGGGAAAACAAAAACAGAAAACAGCAGAATTGTTGAAGTGGTGTTGATAAAAGTAATGTGAATACTGCTCATATTTTATGAAATAGTCACTTTTTTATGCTGAATCCCTTTTAGGTATGTATATTCTTTTCAAGGATAAACTTTCCAATACAAATTCATGTTTCAGTTAAACTTACTGTTGACACATTTTCCAGGTTAAAAAAAAAACATTATTACTTGCAGTATAAAATTTTTTTTTTTGGTTTTATATATATCATAATGTTTGTAATTATTATTCTATAAAGCTGCAGTCCATAGCTTTTTTGGGGTTAAAAATTATACAAAATACATATTTGAGAAAGTACATAATCAGCCAGTCTTCAATGCTATCTGCTTGCCTTAACTTGTTTTAAAGCGGTAAGCTTGTGATAATGTTTTTAATTCCAGTGGTACTGGTGGATTTCCGTGGGAGATTCAAGCATGTCTTTGCGTCATTACGTCACATCTGTATACATAAAGAAGAGTCTCAGCTAGTTGGCTGTATTGCGAGAGAGGATGTTGGAGGTGGAGATTTATAGCCTTTTCTCACTGCACTTGATATAATTTAACTTATCAATTTGATGGCGGATCCAGAAAGGTTCAAACGACAATCATCAATGACAACTAGAGACTCACCCGCTGTAAAATGCAAAAGACTTCGTTCGGACGTCGGAGTGGCTACAGAAAAAAAAGAGACTGCAACCGGACCCATGCGAAAACAAGGATACATGTAGGAAGATGTGACTACTTACATGTAGTGACTACTTAGTACTTTGAGGTCTGGGAAAGCGCTCAAAGCGCTTCACATGTGGTTGGGGGATTCTCCTCAACCACTACCAATCTGCAGCATCCACCTGGATGATGCGACGGCAGCCATATTGCGGCAGAATGCCCACCACACACCAGCTTATTGGTGGAGGGGAGACTGGATGATTAGGAGGCCATGATGGACAGAGGCCAAGGGCCAAATTTGGCCAGGATGCCAGGGTTACACCTCTACTCTTTTTCGAAGAACATCCTGAGATTTTTAATGAGCACAGAGAGTCAGGACCTCGGTTTAACGACTCATCCGAAGGACGGTGCTCTTTGACAGGATAGTGTCCCCGTCATACTGGGGTGATAGGACCCACACAGACCACAGGGTGAGCACCCCATGCTGGCCTCACTAACACCTTTTTCCAGCAGTAACCTAGTTTCTCAGGAGGTACCCATCCAGGTACTAACCAGGCTCAGCCCTGCTTAGCTTCAGTGGGCAACCAGTCTTGGGTTACAGGGTGATATGGCTACTACATTAGGAGTAATGAGCAAATAGCCATTACACAAAAAAAGTAGTAATATGGCTGAACTTACTCCAAGACGTGTTTTTGGAGCCAGCATACCTTGAGTGAGCCAGTAATGAACCGGGAGTTCAGTGTATGTTTGATGGTCTTTAGGATTACTAGAACGGAAAATGTATTGCAGGAAAGTGTTGAAGTGTTGTCTTGAGGGCCAGGGTTGCCCACCCAGTCATGTAGATGATATCAAATTGGACACGTTTATGATGAAAAGACCATCCATATTGGATAAGAGTGCTCTCTAACCTTTGGATACCGTGAGGGCAGGTGACCACTGGGAGCGCAGAATGTCCAAACAGATGCTTCCATTACTGTTGATATTTGGGTGGTAAATTTTTGTTGTGAAGGCAAGCTGTCAGAGAAACATTCAGAGTCAAAGCTGTCCGAGTCAAATTTCTAAGAACAAATAATCTATGGATGAGGTAAAAACAGATAATTCTCACCTTTGGTGGTTTAAAGGGATAATCAGTGGGGAAATGGATTGTGAGAAAGAAAACCCCTCCTTGATATGGACTATCACCCTAGGTGGGAGATAAAGAAAGAGTTTGTGTATGACCGAAGCTCTTTTTTTTATTGAACCAATTACTAATTCCACAAAATAAACATTGACCTGAAATTATTAATGTGTACTTACTGGGCCCATTATTGTCGCCTGCCAGTGAAACACTGAAAAGGCAAATAAAATATATTGAGAAGACAAAGAATTGAAGGCCATAATTGAGTATGTTGTAGGTGGACAGGCTTACAGTCCTCTCCGAGTGGTCCGGCTGAGCATTGTGAGGGTGGATCCCGTTGCAAGTCCTGTAGCTCCTACAAATACAGTAGAAATGGATGAGAAAATTTATATGCGTCAAAAACAGATTTGAGAAGCAAGGTTTCAACTCAAACAAGGATAAAGGTTTACGTGCATATTTCTGACAGTTTAAAGTGAAATCAAGTTGATATATTCATATTAACATTCGCAAGCACCAAACCTACTCTTATAAATGCTTTAGGCTTTAGAAATAATTTTTTGTAAAATTTTCTTTAGTTTTGTTTTTAATTATTTCTATTTATTTTATCTTTTTCTGCTTTAGTTTAAGTAAATTTCATACAACATTATATATATATATATATATATATATATATATACACTCTGAATATACATACATATGTAAGTTACACACATTATATAATGTTGTCAAGACGTTCACATTACATTTATTTTAAATATAACATAACATGTTTTATGGTAATATTATTATAACGTAACATTATATTTAGCATATTTATGCATTTATGTTTTTAATGTACTCACTGTCTAAACTGACTATTCTTTCTATTTAAATATGGCTAACCTTGGTTAACTACAGCTGCTTAAAACATCCCTCGTCGATGGCATACTTACCAACTTTATAATTTTATATTTTCTGATGTCTTAAAACTTGAGTTCGCTTTGTTTTCAACATAAAGATCTTCATCTGGCCGAAAAATAAATTCTTCTGATCTTCCTACTTTACATAGTAATGTGGACAGAGAGATAGTTCACTGTATCTGTCGTGTGTAACGTTAGATCTCTTGGATCGCCTTAAAGCTAGTCTACTTTTAAGACATTTATTCTATTAAGAAATAAAAATATTACCTTCTGAATCCTTTTCAAAGCCATCAGTGAGATCTCCGCTTCTTTTATCCGCCTAAGGATGTGAAGAGTTCAATAATAAGAGAGCGAACATGAGGGGAGCTTAATTCAAAATAAAAGTCCCTATAACCTGTTATGACCATGGTTATGACGAGGGAGGGAAAGTGAAATTCTTCCGAGTTTTCTCCATAATAATAGCACATAAGCGATTTGGCAGACGATCCGGTGCGTATCTGTTTTTGCGCTCTGAATGTCAAAGGTTTATTTACAATGTGTTCTGTTAATTTCGTGAACGCAAAAGCTAATTTGAACTTAAACTCTATTACAAAATAAATTAAATGAATAAAACTAACTTAACTGTGTCCTGTTATTCAATGTTACTAGTAGTAGTAGTAGTGCTATAAGCAGGGTGATACGAAATACGAATATAAATAGGAGAGAATATCTAGTTTGTGTGTTATTTTATTTATTTATTTTTTTTTTTGGAATTAGTAATTTAAGGTAAATGTAACCCGTTTTGATCCCTTTATGGTCTTGATACCATACATGTAGTGATGGGAGAAACAATTCGCAATTGATTCACTGTTACAAGCTGGTGACCCCTGTATGGAGCTAGGATTTTGTCTTTATTACATGCGAGAAAAAAATGATCTGAGAGAAAAAACAAAATGTTTGACAGAAAAAGTTATCACACTGATAGCAAAAAAAAAGCATTTTATGAGAGAAAAAAATATTTGAGAGAAAGTTTTCATACCAATAGCAAAAAATAATAGTATTTGAGACTAAAAAAGTATTTTCTCATAGAATAAGAATAATAAAACAAAGAATAATTTCGCATGAAAAAAGAACACCTGCTGAAAAAAAAAGAAGTACAGAAAGAAATTGACCATGCCCGTAATAAAACCATCAGGATAAACATCAGATGGGCATTTAAACGATGCAGAGATTTACGTGATTTATTTGGGTTCAGGCTGGATGCAGAGCTTGCAACATTTCTTCTCGACAAGGAATTGGCTTTATGCACAGCTACACTACTTCCTGAACTTGTCTGCCATTATTGGACAAATTGATTAGTTCAGGTGTGCCTGACCTCAGTAGTCACGGCAACAATAATCAGACACACCTGAGTTAATCAAGTTCAGCCAATAATGGCAGACAGGAAACAAGGAGCTGGCTTAAGTTCAGGAAGTAGTGCAGCTGTGCATAAAGTCAATTACTTTATTTCTTAGTGTTATGTTAATAATCTAAGTATGTTTGCCCAAATGTCTTGGTATGGATAGCTAACGTTAGCACTTTGTGGGCAGGTTCGTTTTGTTTGCATGCACTGAAATCCGTGTGAACATAACTTTAGGTTAATGAACTAAAACTGTTCCAGATGAAGGAATAAAGTTAGACTTTTGCATATGGCGAGCAGAAGGTCCAAAAACAGGACTAATGATAGCACACAGAGCAACTACAACAGGTCTTCCTCTTCTCAACATGGATTGCCTGTTCCCGGGGGTGGGTTTTATGTAAATTTTAGGGTTAGTGATGTCATTACCCTGGAAGGAAGCTTGTGTAGTTCCCACCAGAGGTTGTTGTAGTCCTTATAAAACGACAAAAAAAAGTATATCCCTTTGCTTTGAAATTTGAGCATAACTTTGCAGATGTTGTTTATGCTCAAACAGCAACATTACACACAAGTTAGAACATTGAAATCATAATCAAACACCTCTTTAGCTATTTCATGGAAATCTATTTAAATGTAAAGCGGAAGCCCATCTCCTTGCTTCTCCCTACATGTTCCTAGTAAATGATAAATGATATAACTGTATACCATGAATACACTAGTATAAAGTGATTTAGATAAAATCATCTGCCAGAATAATGCATGTAGATGCAATCCCAAATAAACAGGAAGGAAAGGGGACTGGAAGGGCGGAGTGTTTAGTGGATGGGTGGTAAGGGATTACTGTAGGCCTAATTCATTTTTGATGCAGGATGCAGATGTTATGTGTGCTAATCGCAAATTAGAGCTAATCCCAATAAACAACATATCAGACAGAATTACTGCCTGCTTCCTCTGCTGTGGACCTTACTTCACTGTGGTGTGTGAGTTACATGTTTACTGGTTGAAAATAATCTGCTTTTGTTTGTGTGGTTTGTGTCCATATCTTTCATATCACTTGTACAAGTGAGAAAAAAAGGTACGAAAGCTGTCACTGGGGCGGTACCTTTTCAAAAAGGTACACTTTTGTACCAAAAGGGTGCATATATGCACCCTTTAGGTACAAAAGTGTACCATGAAGGTACCAATGTGCACCCTTTAGGTACAAAAGTGTACCTTTTGAAAAGGTACCGCCCCAGTGACAGCTTTCGTACCTTTTTTTCTCCCTGTTCATAGATAGGCCTAACTATAGTTTCATGTAGCCTAATATATGTTACTCATACGGGAGTAAATGTTTTCTTTTGAATATTAACTAGGATTGAATAGGCTAAGAACTTTATTTTATTTCATAGTTTGTTTTATTACATTTATTATATAATGTTATATTATATACACACATTCTCAGATTCAGCGGTTTAACTGATTTATTTGATTTATTGCAGTTGGGCTTGAGGCATCCTTTCATATGGCCACTAGATGGAAGTACTACAAGACCAAAACCCCGTCATTGCATCATGCATTATTCATTGGCTTTAGATTCTGGACATTGAAAAATTGTAAACAAACATATTAATATGAGATGTATTAGTGTATTTATTTACCAGTTGAGGTGGCATGCAATGCACAGATGATGATGTTTAATAGAGAACCTTTAGCAGCTGAACGGCAACATGGCTGGCGCCAGTGCTTTAGTTCTGCATTAAAATGCCAAATGGTCTCGCTTCAGACAACCTTGTCAACTTCATCAGGAAAACGCTGAACCAAATCAGCTTTGTTCAGATATGTGATTCCACTGGGCTTGCCAAAGGACTGTTGTGTGCCAAATGCACATCTGTATAGAGCTCTTTGCGCTATAAGCCACTTACAAATTAGCGATGGACATAATATTTTCTATTCATCATTATCATAAACACCACAGCTTTGATCTCTACCAATCCCTTCAGCGTTCTCTCTCTCTCTCTCTCTCTCTCTCTCTCTCTCTCTCTCTCTCTCTCTCTCTCTCTCTCATACACACGCGCGCACACAGAAAGTACAACAAACATGGCTAATTTACAACTAGTGCTTGGCTCTGAACTGGAGCATCTGAAAATCTCCTGTTTGAGGTCAAAGTTAAGCCTATTACCAGAACAGATGCTGCATTGGGAGATATATATATCTATATATATATATATAATTATTATTATTTTGTTTTGTTTTGTGTGGATCTTTTGGAGTAGGAGAACGTGGATTTTTTTTTAGTCACGCGACTGTCTGGAATAGGCCTACTTGATTCTTTATTGTTCAATCTAATATTTTGTCTGATATTTCGCTGTACATCATGTTATTGGGGCTACTGTCAGAAAACGAAAACGATAACCTTGCCACAAGTCACACTGTGCGTACTGGTGTTTATGTAACTCCTCTATTCCCTAAAATCAGGTTATTTTGTTTTTCATTAAAGGCCATTTCCAACAAGGCAGGATTATCTTCCTGTCTAAACCTGTGCATAATAGTTTAAAAAGGACCCATCATCTATAATTGTTATTTTGTTAAGGGCAGTTGGCACGAAAGATTATTGGGATCAGCAGTGATTGATAATATTTTAATAGATTTAATTCCTATGTCCTGAGCTTGTCTCAGGCTGAAGTGTTTTAATCTCTGTTTTCATGCCCCTCTCCTCTGCTAATCTGTTTTTCTATTATTCTCTTTAAAGCCCTGACAAAACAATTACTTTCCTAATGTCATATTATTGAGATTAGAGACTATCAAAATTGTTTATTTAGCCATTATAAATGATGATAATAATAAATGATAGTACATTTCTTACAAACTTTATACTAACATGTCAATTAAAATAATAATCATTATTATGATCTTTATTGTTATTACGTATGTTTATATTAAAGACTATTAAATTAATTGTAAATTGTTTTGTATTTGTGATCTGATGATGATTATGCTCTACGTAGTGTTAGAGCTAAACCATTAAACAATTGGATAATTAAATAATATTTATAACTAATGATAAACTAAATTTGATAACATAACAAAACATTGTTTATCGGTTTCCATTGACCTTCGGATGTGACTAAAGATCTAAATAAAATTCCTCAGAGATTAAAATGAACTTGGTTCAAATGAACAAGTGCCACTTCTGTTGTGAGGTGATGTTCTTCCAATGGTGCACTTAACAGGCCTGCAGTGGAGTAGAGCCTTTGTTGAGTTTTAAAAACATAAAAAATAAATATCTTGCACATAAAAGCAGGCTGACATGAATTAAAGATGATTTGGCTATCAAATAGTCTGACAGTTTCTGGGAAACAAATCGCTTAACCTAGTTGTTGTTTGGCTTAAATGTACCTTAATATTTTTCTTCCCAGATGGTATTTGTGTAACAGAACATGTAATGGGTCAGCAGCATCCTACTGGAAGCGTTCTTTATGCTTTCTCATGCCCTTTGACCGCAATAAGACTGGCCCTAGTGATGAAATTAGCCAATTTCTTATCCTGCCATGTGGCAAATCTAATTGCCAATCTACTAATTTTAATATGACTTATTCTCTATGGCATATTTTTAGTCTACTGAAACAAAGAAACAGAAAGTCGTAATCAAAAGCATAAAATGTTTAATATTTTGTGATGTGGATTTGTTTTTGCTGGTAATATATTGCTCTGATGACATTGATCGATACAAAACATTCATCATCACAGCAGGTAAAGTGCTTTAAAAATCATTTTAGGAACTTTCTGTTCCCCAAAAACATGTCATATTACAAACAGGGAAATATTATGACATTCACAATAGTGGTGCTGAACAAGTGGTCACCCTGAACAGCTGAGATTTTTTGACAGAAAAAGAAAAGGATAATGCCCATGAACGCCTCATAAAACATGTAATTTAATACTTTTTACAATAATAATTATTACACATCAAAGATAAAATCATTCGGAATAAAACAGTCTCTAGTATTCAAATATTTGATGAACGACAAAAAAAAAAAATAACATAACACAGGAATGCTGACATACAAAACCATTGTCAAAAGGTGAGATATTGTAAACTGATAGTCCTTGTATGTGCACTTCAAAATTGTCCATATTCGTTTGCACATTTAACTCTCATTTTCAGAATCGCTGCTGTCTCTTGTGCGAGGGGGTGATCTTTTCAAAGTGCTTTTACTCTCTTGTTTCGAAGTGCTGGACAAGTCTATTGCCATGTCCTCTGAGTCGTCTGCTCCATTGGCTCCACTTGACCATGTCATGTCGCTGTCTTTCCCCTTGTGTTCCTCTGAATACGAATCTGAGTGTGTCGATTCAGGTGTGCCGGGAGGTTTTTTCCCTATTTCCAGAGACTTTTTGTGCATTCCTAAAAGAATAAAATGCCGACACGATTAGTTAAATATTTATAGCTCTTCATTTAATTACAATAACAAGAGGAATTTTAAGTCAAGCCTAGGGCCTGTTTAAGCCTAATTCACATATATTTAAGTCTAAACATTCAAGTATGGACAACATCAGACAGACGTTCACAAGACACCTCAGCTATGTATTCAAGTGATCAAATACATATTTGAGTCTTTAAGTACTAAATAGGAAAACCACCTGCTGGCTCACCTAGAAGCCAGGGAGCGCACGAGCCCATCATTCCATTCTTGGCCGAGTTGATGATGGATTCTGGGAGTGGAATCGAGTGACGGACCATGGCACCGTACAGCCCGTATTCTGCCATGACGCTGCTACGGCCCCAGCACTTCTCTCTTTTCCTCCACTTAGCACGGCGGTTTTGAAACCATACCTGGAGAGAAATAAACCTGGGCATTAGCTTTTTGAGAGAGCGAGATATCAAGAAAGGAAAACAACTGTGGACGTCATCCTACCTGTATCCTGTCCTCCGGTAGCTCTGTCTTCATGGCCAGCATTTCTCTTGCGTAAACATCTGGATAGTGCGCTTCATGGAAGGCTTTCTCCAGCTCCTCAAGCTGATGTGAGGTGAAAACTGTCCTAAAAACCAAAACAAAATGTGTCGTTGAGACACTGATACACCAGATCCTTATAGAATAAACATTTAATGTAACATTTTATTTCTTCACATACCTGTGCCTTCGCTTTTTCCTCTTTTGAGAGTTCCCTGAGTTTTTTCCATCATTGTGATCCCCGGAAAGACAATCATCATCTGTAAATAAATCAGCTCTTTGTTAATAAAAAATAAATGAACATAGGAACATATTTTAGGGCAAAGGGTAGACAAAGCTGCATCAAATAAATAAAAATGTTTTATTTAAAAAAAAAAAGGTTTTACTTAACTAAAAAAAAAATAATAATATTACTGAGTTATGTCCTGCAGATATCTGTAATAGGTTACAAGTTTTCAAAGCGTATTAACAGGAAGAGAAAATACAAAATTGTAGTAAACAAAATTATTCGTTAATCAAAAAGTTTCCACTGCCAGTAAAGAACCATAAATTTGAAGGGCCAGTTTCAGCACCAGCAGTTGTGAACAGCTCTTCGACTCATTCATAACCAAATAAAGCGATTTGTACCGGAATAGGCGTCCCGTTGCTGTTCCATATTCTGCATGAAGTGGCTCTCTGTCCGTGACTGCAGGAGCGGGATGTGGCTCGGGAGAAAACACGGGGCCCCGGGAGGTTGTTGTGCCGCCAAACTACAGAGAAAACCCAAGCCGAGCGGCAAAGAGCCTCCCGGGAAGGCAAATCCTCCGACCGCCGTGCTCTGCCCCTCTCCATTGACCACTGCGCCCGGACCGGACTGATGCGGCTGAAGATCCGACTCCAGACCGAGCAGGTC
Organism: Pimephales promelas; assembly: GCF_016745375.1. Next base: position 21,419,308 of record NW_024121099.1, on the reverse strand, counting down.
TGTGATTGCGAAACCTTTGGACCGAAATCCAGATCCATTGAGGCGTGATTTGTCGATTCCAAATGAGGGATACAGTTTAACCTTAGGTTTTTCGTCTATAGCCTCTTCTCTTCCTGTCATGATGGCAGTTTGTTTAATTCACTTTCTCTCTGCGGAGGTCAGGCTGGTGGGACGGTTAAGCGCTCTGGCGGGACCATTTATCCTTCTGTCCAATCCAGCAGATCATCGCACTGTCCAATCAGATCTAACCTCAGATATGTCTTCCAAGAGGAGGCGTTTCCCTTTTTCAATCACAAAGGATTAATTGCCACCAATTTTCCTTTTAATCCGATAAGGATTTTCCTCCGCTGAATTGGTCCTAAGTAGTTTTTCCCTTTGGATGGAAGATTTCACTCATGTGCGCATGCAGCCTCTCGTTATTGAAAATGTTTAGCCTATATGGGGCATTTCAGTTGGAATCAGAATATAAAATTATTAGAAACAAGATCAATGTTCAACATTTCAGTGGCTAACTGTGTATAGTCTATATACTATACTGTGTATATAGGCTATAGGCCATAGGCTAGTTTCGTGATATTTGATATTTAGCCTAGGCTTTTTTAAAATCTAATTTTACTTACTTTGCTTTTTTTTTTTTTTTTACTTAATTACTTTGGTGACAGAAAAAATATCCCAATAAAGGGGGGAAATACGAAAAACTCAGTTTCTCCTCATAGTCTTTTATTTTTACATAAATTAAGAAAAACATTAATCTCATTGCCAAGCTTGCACTGGATGTAGACATTTAGTTTGATTTTAAATAAACTTTTTACAGGGCTTTTTTAAACATCGTTTTTGCTTTTTGAAAAAATTCGCTGCCTTACAAATGCACGCTGCACAAGCCCATTAAAAACGAGCCAGACATTAACGTCTAAAACAATAAGAACAATGGGAAAATGATTTTATGTTGGTTAATAATAGCAAAATAATAATAAAGTATTATAGTATTTAGCCTATTATTATTATAATATTTTGATATTTACTGATAACAGCTTGTTTAATAAATTGCTTAGCCTATAATAGCTATACGTAGCCTATCATTATTTAATTAAACTATTATGTATCAGTGAATCAACATTAATGAAATAATATCAATTATATTAATTTAAGACTAGAAAACAACATCTAAAAAATTAGACCTAATATGCATTTATATTTTACACAAAACGTTTTGGCCGCTATTGCTTTTTTTAATATTCGCAACATGATTAACACGTGTAGGCTCACCCAGATACTTTCAGGCAAACCAGTCTCAGTTATAGATCTAATAATGCCATCTTTAATTTTCTGTTTGGACAGATAGGCTATTGGAATAAAAAGCGTATATTGACGTGATCACAGAATCTGCTTTATTTCATTCACTGAATTACAGTGCATCAATGAGGGAACATGAAGCTCCCAATCACCCAGTGAGTAAGTGGGTAAAATATGTTTTGAAATGAGGTCAGAGTGATACTGCTGTCAGAGGACATCCCAGGTGTTTCACAAACAGGCAAAAACGTTCAACATCTCATCCGGTCTGTTTCGAAAAGGAGCAATTAGAGAAATCGTCTTACACAAGATAATTAAATGAAGTCCATTAAATTCGTTTACAACATTAATCTGTCATATAAAGAGCTCGACTCTGTAAAATCTGCTTTTAGGGCCCGTTTCCACCAGGACGACCTGCCAGCATTTTAACTGGCATTTAAGAGCTGCTGCAGTAATCCTCATAGCCGATCACAACGTTAACTAAAACTGAATGCGATCATTCCAGAGAAAAAGGAGGGAGATCATAGTGATAATGATTAAGAAGAATATCTCTGGCTATTACATTGCACTTATTATTATTAGCCTATGTTTTAATAGCCTATGCAACGAATAATAATTTATTAGGCTATGTTTTAGCTAAAAAATAATAGCTAATAATATAAAGGCTGTGTTGCTGGTCTATTAACTTTATACGAACTGGCTACGAATTACGAAAACATAATGAATAATTTATTATTTAATATTAGCCTGTTTCTTACTTAAATCAACGACAAAATATATAGCTATCAATGATTTTATTTATTTATTTGTAGAAATTATTTCACATAGGCCTATTATGAAATAACGAAAATTTCCTTAACGAAAATTCAAGGATGATTTCGCAATTTTTTAATATGCCTATTTATTTTTGCAGTGTTTAATTTAGCCTATTGATTATACATTAGGCTATGAAATCCTTAATACTCGACTGTATTTGCTGGCCATCAATTTAACATTGCATAAACAGTCTTATAAATTGTCAAGCAAAATAGTCAATTAAAATTTTTTGTTAAATAATTCTAAAAAAAACAAAAAAACATTTCAGTTCAGAGTAGGCTATAGACAAAACTTGACCGTTGATTTCTGGTCATTCTATTGTTTTTAAGCAGACTGGAACAAACAACGCAACGGAAACATCCTTCTAATTCATGGCGCTAAGTAACTGAATCTAAAAACACGCTTAAACTGCGCTCGCTGTAAAGCGAGGAAATAAATTATGTTATTTTAAGGGCCAGATTACAAGGCATGGGTTTCATGGTGTCATCAGATAGGATAATCCCGGATTAAACTAATCAGTAAATGTTTCTCCACTCATTATTTTCCAGAGAAGATTTCCAACCGATTCTCTACCGCCAAGATTATTAATCTCTTAAAGAGCGTAACATCAAAAAATCGCTCTTTGCTCTAATTTCCTCTGGCCGTGGCGCGCGGCACATGGAGGTTGTTTGACTAATAGACATGCCACGTGCCCTAATTCTGAGCAGGATCCCGCCACTGGGAATCACAGCAGCCCCGCACGAGCTCAAAACATCACATGCCCCGCCCAACTCTGACGAACTGTCCACTGGCTGCCAGCGATTTCATGCAGATTTTACATTTGATTTGATGGGCAAGATGTAGATTTTATAAATAACAAAGTAGAACAAATGTTTTATATAGCCATGCATTAATAAGGACCACTTCCTCCGATGTTTCTTTAATAATGGCTTTTGGGGAAAAAGATCACCCAGAAACTTAATCATGGATTCCCCTTGTCACTGATGCTTTTGTCACTTTACAACATTGGGCAGATGTTCAAATCTAAATCTAAATCCGGGAAGCAGTGTTCTCAAGGGTCAGAGTTCTTGTGCGTTTGTTGTGCAAACATCTGGGCCCTTAGATCCCCAGATGTTTCACCCAATCTATTAAGATCCCAGCTGATTTGTAATCATCACAACACACCGCCATTTAAACCGAGTCTGACCAGAGTGCATATCACTACGTCTTTCCGCCGCTCTGGCACTCACTGCTTTTCAACAACACTGGATGATCCCTCCAGACAACTTGTTTAATGTTCCACTAATACGGCGTGAGGATAACTCGGTAGTCTAAGAAATTCAGTCAGAAGAAAGCGGCAGTCTGTTGCACATAAGCTTCATCCTGAAACGGCAAACAACCTGTAACCCTGCATCCCATTGTCCCAAATCAGGACAAAATAAAGCGTATATTAATTGTAAGCAAAATGAAATGTCCTCATCCCAACCCTATATAATCTTTTATATAATAATAAGAACGATGAAAAACTGATGCAGATGTCCATTCGGCTGCTTTCAAACATGCAAAGGGAGACCAGCCAGATAATCATTTTGCTGTATTAGAGAACAGGCTTAACAGCATTTGTGCACAAAATTTCGAACTTACAGAGGGCAACGATTTGCGTTTTGACAGGGTAATATTTTGTAAGCTGCTGATCATTTTTTTTGGAACTTATGCCACATTAATGCCGTGAATTGTAATCACACCAGTGAAGTATTCATCCTCGAGTGGTAAATAATTTATGTTGAGATTAGGTTTTTGCATTCTTAGCTCTGCTGGCAGCTTATCTGTCGATGCACAAATCTATGAGATTTAATAATTCATTTTCTCTGTTTTCGAAATTTGTTTGGCTTTTGTTGTCTCCTTGCATTTACTCTAATGAATGCTCGTAGGTGCCTGCCGTTTATTTCTATTGGATCTTTTGAAAGTCCAGCAATAAAAGTTGTTTTTTCAAAATATATTTTTTAACTTCCACAGAAGAAGTAAAAAAATCTGTCATACAAGTTTAGAACAACATGAGGGAGAGTAAATGATGACTGAATTTTCATTTTTAAATTTCTATGAAGTTAATGTATGAGGCTGAGTTGTGGGGTAATGAATACCTGATGACTTGTTGATCACTATTAAATTTGTTTCCCGTTTTAGACAAACACCTTTAGAATCTGTTACCAACCACTGAGAGCAATGAACAAATGCACATGCACCCACTAACACCCTCAAAAAGAAGCATTGTGCGAGGACGTGTGCAACAGAGGCGTTGGGACGCGGTTTTCTCCCTCTAGGGATTAAGTACAAAAGGGCACAAGAGCCCACCTGGGACTATAGAGAGCCGGGTTAATTAAAAACCTTCCGCAAGCACACGCTCATATTCACACGCAGACACAGAAGGATATCAGAGGTCATCTGATCAGTTACACACAAAAGCAAAGAGAAATTGGCCAGTCAGTTAGAGCTGTGAATCACTTATGTTGTAAATCTACCCCTTGGGAAGACATCCCCAAATTAAGTTGAAATGCTGCTTTAAAATGGATTTTTGTGCACCCTGGGAGAATATTAAAATTCAGGTTAGTGATGTCTAATGTAACTTGCTACTTTTAGTTAAATTAGCTGCAGGCCTTATCGTTTCAGTAAATTGTTTTATAGACTATTAAGTGTTTTTTTCTAGTTTGTGTTTCACCGAAGAAAGAGATGCATACAGGTTTGGAAAAACACAAGGGTTATAGCCTATATGGGGCAGTCGTGGCCAAATGGTTAGAGAGTTGGACTGGTATTTGAAAGGTTACTGGTCAGATTCTCAGCAGGAAAATGACTGAGGTGCCCTTGAGCAAGGCACCTAACCCCAAATCGCTCCCTGCATGGGAGCCACAGGAAAAATAGCTGTCCACTGCTCTGGGTGTCTGAGCCCATGGTTTACAGTGTGCGTGTTCACTACTCACTGACTATACTCCCAATGTGTGTGCACTAACTTAGATGGGTTAAATGCAGAGGACAATTTGGGTTACCATGCTTGACCTTCATATTTCAATTCACTTTTTCACTATTATTTTTGGTGAACTATCCTTTTAAAGGGATAGTCCACCCATAAATGAAAATTCTGTCATCATTTAATCACCCTCATGTTATTCCAAATCTGGGGTGCATTTCCTGTACAACACTATAACTTGTTGAACCATCATGCATCGTTGTAGAAATTAGCTATAGTCACAACTGTTTCCCCAAACCTGTTGCTTGAACAACGTTAGTTCATCAATATAGGGCTGTTGTTAATTGTGTCACATGCAACGGGGGAGTAATTTCTTATGCTAATTACAGTTTTTCTGAATTGCAAAACACTAAACCCCATATTCTCTGAATCAAATTTGCATTAGTCTAAACCAATTTGTTGAAAAAATCACTCTTTCTGTAAAACATTAAACAAGCTCAGTTAAAACACTGTTTTGCAAATTATTCACCGTACTGTAAGTTGTCATTACCATATTTTTTATATAATGGCAAAATTTGTTTCAGTATCTACTTTTTTTCTCTATGCATGCTTTGGATTCGGTGTTCTCCATTTTTTTTGATCTAGTGTCAACAAATGATTTATAGTCCTTATAATTTTGACTCACTGGGCCATAAATTCCACTGAGGCATGCATCATTCGTATTTTTTACCCGCGCAAACTAAAGCAGGCTGTTCCCTCCAGTAAACTAGGGAAATATCAAATATTGTTTAGGCCACTTTTGTTTGATATAATCACAACAAATTAACGCAAGTACGGGAATTGAACTCAGGTCTTCTTGATTAAAGCCCAACGCTTTATCAACTGAGCCACTGCATCTGTTGAGTTCAAGGGTGTATTGGACGGGGTTTTATTGCAGGTTTGGTTTTATTTGTTGGAAAAATAAATATAGAAATATAATTTGACACAAGAGGGCAGTATAGCCCTATTTATGGTTTTGAGTTTAAACTAAACCGTGACATCTACACGTTGAGCGTACATTCAGATGCTATGTTTTAAGCGCGCATGCTTGGCCATACAGTGTGAACAACACGCATATGTAGATGATTCGCTCATTACTTTTTGCAATTGATACATTATTATAAGGAAAAAAATATAAACACGAGGGAAATCATTATTATGTCCATGACGATGGGAAAAATAAGCATAAAGCTTACACATTTACCCAAATTATTATATGCATGTCTAACCAAAGCTAATTTGGGCGGGGTTGTCCCATCTCCAATGTCACTTCTCTTTCTTTTAAAGGAGTAGTTCACTTTAAAAAAAAACTTTTGCTGATAATTTACTCACCCCCATGCCATCCAAGATGTCCACGTCTTTCTTTCTTCAGTTGAAAAGGATTTTCTCCATATAGGCCTAATGGACTTCAAGGTCCAAATTAGAGTTTCAGTGCAGCTTCAAATGGCTTTAAACGACACCAGACGAAGTATAAGGGTCTTATCATGACTTAGTCTTAGTCATGACTCGAAAAAAGATTTGTTCATTTTGATGAACGAGTTTGAACAGGAGTCACAAACACTCATCACAGAACAGAGCAAGGCAAGCATTTGTGCTTATAAAACTTAAACTTTTTTATTTATTTTTGAAATGACCCTAGATAATTTACACTCTTCAAAAACAGTAACCAACATTCTTCAAAATATGATGTTCAACAGACGAAAGAAAATCATACAGGTTTGGAATGACAAGAGGGTGAGCAAATAATGACAGAATTTTCATTTTTGTATAAAGTATGTATTACTGCACATAGCAAGATAATTTATAATTACATTTATTAAAATATCCTTCAACAGAATCAACATAAGCTTTTATTGTTTAAAGAAAAGGCAATATGGCAGATGGGAAAGGAACTGTTTCATAATTTGGATCTTGCATGTTTGCGTGGCACACTGTAAACGATAGCAGTAATTGCTATAATTCTATATCCAGACAGTGATTATGTCCTGGGTCATGTCCAACAATGCCCTATAAACACCAGACCCAACTGAGTTTGTTTTTCAATTGTTTAGCTGGTCCATTGTTTATGCTAGATAAGGGGACAACAATAGTCTGGCCACGCGTCACCCCCCACCAATCACCCCCCATTCATTGCCTCTGGCCCACTAATTATTCAAAAATGCACATTTATGCAAATAGCCCTCCTTGTAGATTAACCTAATTCAGTGATGTAAACAACGGGTAGTCGTGGGATTAAAGTTTAGTAAATTAGTCAAGGCCACTAATGATCTCTGAAGTCTGTAAATCTGGGGTTTTGGTCTCCTTGGAGTAATGGTAATCTCACATCCGAAGTGAGGCCACGCCACGCAAGAAGCAAGACACGTTATAAATCTGTCAAAAACATAAACAATGTAACTGCACTCGCCGTTATGCGTAACAATTCAGGATTAAAGATTACTGGTGGATGCACAGGGTCAGAGGCATTTTATAAACATTGTTAAACCTCGATTAGCCTTCCTTTGTAATTATGTGCGTTTATATGCAAATAAGCCACGTGCCATTCGTACACAGCTAGATTCAAGCAAGAAGCTACTTTTGAAAATGAAAAGGATACACTCTTAACAAAAATGGTGCTATATATAGCACTAAAAGTGGTTCATTGGCTTGTAATATAGGTGAACCACTTTACTTATCTTTATCAAATGGTGCTATGTAGAACCATAAGAGGTGCAATAGAGCACCTTAACCACCCCAGGGCCCAGAGAACCCCTGAAGAACCACTGAAGAACCGCTGAAGAACCAAACTGGGCTTAACAGGTTCTTTAAATGGTAGTGGTTCTATATAGCACCATGACCACCGCAAAGAACCCCTGAAGAACCGCTGAAGAACCTTTTTTTTAAGAGTGTAGTCCACCTAAACTAAAATGTACTCCATCTCCTGTTTTTCCAAACCTATATGACCTGTATCCTTTCTTCTGTGGAACACACAAAGAAATTGCTTTTTTTATACATATTTACAAATACACACACACACACACATACACTTACATTATCAATATATATGTCAAATATATACTTTTTTGCAACATATTAAAACACAAGTCATACTCACAGGTAATCAGGGAGTAGTTCTGATTGTGTCTTTAATCCTCTGGCCCATTGCTTGAGTCTCCCTTCTTCAACACTTTCGCTAAAGCTGCCCATCACAGCTTGGGTCATCCTGAGTCACACATGATTAGCAAAGCTTTGTGAACCTGATATGCGCCCGTTAAATAATGAAAAGGGTTTTTTTGTTCAAAAATTCATATAAACTAAATTAAGGGCTGAAATAGTGGTTGTGACATTTATGTCTGGCAATTTTCAAGCAAATACTGGGGAAGCAACGCTTGTCAATTAAGCTAATCATAATTGAAATTTGTTCAATTACAGTTAAACTGCCCTAGTGAAAAATTAGCTAGCTACTAATAAAAACGACCTAACACCAAGACTATATGTTTTAAAAAGCTCTTAATGCATTTATTTGATGAAAATATATTTTAATAAATTGAAAAACTATTTTTTTCTATTTTAATATAATAAAAATGTATGTATTCTTTTGATGGCAAAGCATCAGCGTCACATGATCTTTCAAATGTCAGTCTAATATGCTGATTTAACAAACAATCGTTCTTTCAATGTGAAAACAGAGAAACATTTTGTTCTTTCATCAATAGAAAGGGGTTTTTTTAAGCAGTTATTGTAATTTTGAATGTTTAACTGTCACTTCTAATCAATTTAATGCTGACCCCAAACTTACTTAAAGCTATCACATACAATTGACATTACTATTTGTAGGAAAAAGCAGCTACTGTAGTTATTGGAAAACGATTTGTTACTTCATATACTTACACTCAAACACTGGTTAATAGTTACTAGACACTTGATTTCACTCTTTCAGACAGAAAATTAGAATAAGCTGTGGGGAAAAGCAAGAAGGTCAGACAGAAGGGAAAAGATAAAGGTAGGAAGTACAATGCCATATCCACCAGTTGAGCACTGGCTTGTGTAACGCATAGGCCAGTCCATTAATGACCTTTTCAGTGTCCTGTTCAGTTAGCCTTGCTAACAAAGACACTATTCACACACCATCACAGGCCTGTCTGACTCACTTAACCTATTAGACAGTGATCACTCTCTTTTTCTTTTTCCCACTCCATCTCTCTCCCCCTCACTCCTATCGCGCTCTTTCTTTCTTTCTTCACTTCCTTAAAGTGTGCTAATTAGAAGGAATCAGGTCAATTATAAGATGCATGGGGTCTCATTATGAGGCTGTGATCAGGGACACATTGTGCTGTCCAGACAACCAACCGTCATTGTGCCGCACTTTAGAGAAATAGAGATGGTTTCACTTTATTTTGATCATTCTGTTAACTACGTTGCACCTACATATTAGAGTGTTGGTAGAGTTCTGGTAGGGTTAGAATAAGGTGACGTATAGCAAAGCTACTTTTAGTCAGAATGTCTGTTGCGGGGTCATCACAATAAAGACTGACTTGATATCAACCACAGTCTACTAATACTCTAATGAGAGTTAGTTTACATGTAGTTGCAAAGTTACTTCTAGTCAACAGAATGTTTAAAAGGGACCATCAAAATAAAATTACCAACGAGCCAATGCACTCTTTACCTAAATGAGGCATAAAAAGAGCTTCTGTGTCAACTATCTCTGGTCTAAAATTAAATCACAAAATCAATTAAAAAATAAATAATTTTATATCAACTTAAATCAATATTCCTTACTTATGCTTACACCAAGTGATGACAAATTTTCATTCATATACTTTGAAAAAAAATGCACTTTACGGTTAATTTGTTAACTACCTTGTTAACTACTTAGTTAACATGAAGATTCTACAGCATTTATTAATCTTAGTCAATATTAATTTCAACATTTACTACATTATTAAAAACCAAAGGTTTTGTTTGTTAACATTAGTTAATGCACTGTGAACTAACATGAACAAACAATGAAGAGTTGGATTTTTATTAACTAACATTAACAAAGATGAATAAATACTCTGATGTTTTGTTCATTATTAGTTATGTTAATTATTAACGAATGTTATTGTAAAGTGTTACTTTATTCAGGAAGGACACACCAAATTGTTCAAAAGTGAGAGTAAAGGCATTTATAATGTTACAAAAGATTTCAATTTCAAACAAAATGGTGAAAACAAAACTTTGATGAAAACAAAACTTTGTATTCATCAAAGAATCTTGAAAAAAGGTATCATGGTTTCCACAAAAATATTAAGTAGCACAACTGTTCTCAACATTGATAATAATAAATTATTTATGAGCACCAACTCAGTAGAATGATTTCTGAAGGATCATGTGATACTGAAGACTGAAGTTTTACTTTCAATGTATTTTTTAATTACATTATGGCCTATTAATGCACATTTACCTGCACTGCATGAACATTTTATATCTTCCCTGGAAATCAAACCAACGACTTTAGTGGAGCCAGCTGCATTTTCCAAATAAAAATACTTATTTGCTCTTTAGTCACAGTATGAGGTAGAGCCTAGAGACACAAACTTGAAACAAATAGACTTTCGGTATGGTTTTAAATTTTGCAGTGCAAGGCCAGATGAACTAAAGATGTACATGTTTCACTATTAGAAATTTGGAAAAGCTGAACTTTCGACCCAATGCGGGTGAATTGTCCACAATGGGAGGAGAGGAGGGGTTTAGCTTTAACTGGCAAGGACTTTTCTGAAAGTGATAGGGAGAAATCATAAGAGTATTATAAAAGAACAATGAAAACAAAATCTGCCTTGGATTTGAATAATAGTTGTGATATTAAATTGGACGAAGGGATTATTAAAAGAGTGGAGCGACTATTGTCCTTTTTTATGACCATCTTAAAAATAATCACATATGTTATGAGGCATATGGTTCATATGAAAAGAAAAGAGCAATCTAGAACATGGATTACCAACTTATATCTGTAAGTATCTTTCCTCGTAAGTAATGTGACTGTAGTTCAACAAACTGTCGATATTGCATTCTCCAATGGAGGGTTAAGAAATATATTTATATTTATACAAATAGATCATATATATTTTAAATAATAATATAAAATCACCTGTCTGAGGGCAGAGTAGAGATACATTATATGATATGAGAAAACTTAAGGAATGAAACAAATTCACATGAACTACATTAATTAGGGGAACATGGCGCTTGGTCAAGTGCCCTAAGCCCTCTGGCGTTTGGTGCTGAGTGGCAGATGTCATGTGCTAACATTCAATAACTAACCTTGAGGAGTGGGACAGCCTTGCAAGTTCCTATCCCGTGTCAGATCGTCTCCCAATCTGGCTCCAATCTGTCACGGAGATGCAGAAGCTCCATGAATGCACATGCTTCCCTTTCCCCAAGGCCATCCCCACCTCATTCTCAAACTGTAAGCGCTAAAGAATAGCTATATAAGATATAAATGCATCTTTTCTCTAAGAATGACAAGATAACTGAATGATTTCAGACTCTGGATTGAGTTTCTACAGCCTCAGAATTCACTTAATTAAACTGCTTTTTCAGAACAAATATAAATAGGACCTTAGAGTGATGATACTTTTAAAATAAATATTATCTGAATAGTAAATACGGCTCTAAAATCATGCAGGAAAAAAATCTGAAGGTGAGTTGCAAGCAAATTCTTGCATTTAAACCAACCCGAACCCATATGTTTGAGGGCATGTACGATACATTCAGCTCATTTTCTCAGCTAAGTGCCATTAGCCATAATCCACCATAAGCACTGGAGAGCGCCTGTCGCAGTGGCCCTCTGAGTCCCTCTCACCCTGCTTTACCACCATCCACTCACCCGCTGCTGCCACCCCACCCTCTGTGGTGGCAGGATTAGGCCAAATGAGGCTAAGAACAGATTGAAAAAAAGGAGGAAAAGGAATATAAGAAGAAAATCGGTTTTAAAAAATGCAAACATTGATTCACAATGGATGACAAATAAATCATCCCTTCCACTCATTTAAAAGTTCAGCATATGGTAAACGACGAACACGCGTCTTTTTTTCTAAATTTCTACAAAGAAGGGTTAAAGTTGTCTTGTCAAGGTCAGGTGAAATGTCAGCAAAATAGGATGATTAACTAAACTGGGAGAAAACATGACAAGGACGAGGAAAAGTTGCTCTATACCCTGCTATATAGTATAATCAGATTAAATCTGATTTGAAAGATATTACATTTTAGACTCTTAGAAGAAAAGGTTCTTAGAACCTTAAAAGGTTCTATCAGCGCTACATATTTGGAACCCCTAAAAGGTTCTATACACTCTTAAAAAAGGGTTCCTCTGGGTTCTATATAGAACCCTGGGGTTCCATACTTGGCCAATAGAACCTTTTACAAAAAAAATGGTTCTATATAGAACCATTTTGGAGTTCCATATATGAAGCAGGGGATGGAACAATTTCTGGTTCTAAATAGAACCATTTCTTAGAGATTGTTTTATATATACAGTATGTACTGTTTACAGTACATGCGTTGCATTTTTATTTAATATTTGATTATAGTCACAAATTACTAATAATATGAATCACTATTAATTACAATTTTTAGAGTTAATCACAGATTGTGCATTTGTGGTGAAAATGTCCTTCTGTTTATAAATGTGTTCATCTTGTAAAGAATGTAAAGTTTTTGTTAAGCTATTATTTATACAAAAACTTCATGTTAAATGGTCCTTCATCGGTAACTCAATCACTGACTCGAAATCACTGTTATTGTCGTGTGTTTAAGGTGCTTACATGTGTTCGTGTTTACGCTGTGTGTCACTGTAATGAACAGTATGAACCCAGTCTGCATTTCAAACCATAAACTTTCCCAACCATGTAGTAGATGACAAAAGAAGTAGTAGTGACAAAAGAATTCACAGTCATGGATATCTAAAGGCTAGATGTCTAACGGCGGAGTCTCTATCGTCATCACCGGTGGCCATCTTGTCACAGGCAAGCTCACTGGCGGTCTCTGTGGTACCTCATGTAAGATGTGTGATCAGCACAAACACAAATAATCTTATCTTGTAGAAATCTGGACGGATTTACAAACAGTTTGGTTATTAATGTGGCTATACTTCTGGATGATTATTTATTTATATACTTATTAACTGTCATACTGTCATAACTACATAACTTCTCTGTGTTACTGCCTGTTCCAGTTCGTTTGGTTGTTCGTTAGCCTGGCACTTCCGGCACTTCCACTTCAGTCCTTCGCAGTTTCCTGTTTCACCGTCATCTGGACTTTGACCGTTTCCTTGCTTCATCTGGACAGTCATCGGGATTGGGATTACCCACAGCGATCCAGTGCTACCAAGTGCCTTACCGCGGAAATTCACATCATTTACCTGTTCACTACAATAAACTTACTTTTACTTGCATTTGAATCTTCCGTCTTCTTAAACCTAACAGACCTACTATTTCCGAGACTCTGAAGTGTGCATACGAATCCATGAAGCCATGGGAAATGATTTATGAAAGATAGTGGGATGCAACTAACGCCGGTTGGTCACATGATAATGAAAATTTGGCGAATGTAGTAGCCTACGTCCTGATTACATTCATACTACACACATTTGTACTATATAGAACATACTTTTTTAGCGGTTGTGGAGTAGCCTAATTACTTATTCAATATTTTTCCTACTCAAGAGAGTATGCGACATATCGCTAAAGTTCTGACAACCGATGTTTATAGCACGACATGGATCGTTAAATGCGATCAAAAAATACTTAAATTAATCACTTGTGTCAGGGCCTCAATTGTGACAGATCTAATTAAAATATTAGGGAAAAAACAGAAGTAAAAGTGAGATAATAATAGATGGATATAGAAATGGGGTAATAGATCTGGTTCCTTTTCATGTTTCCAGTGAGACAGCACTAGCTGTGGCACTGGTCAGACTGCATGTCTGTAGTGCGGTCTGCAGGGTTGGCTTGAGGATGCAGTGGGGCATGCAGTTATGGCAGCGTTAGAGACCCGTCTGTCTCCCTCCCTGGGGTAAGACAGGCACTCTGTGGCTAATTTTGCGCATATGCTCGATGACAGGCAGCCGGCGTCCACTGCAGCTGCCAGGGTAGAGAGATGGTGATCAGGCAATTTATGAGGGTTTTTTTTTTTCTTGAAGGACATTCTGCTGTGATTATAATATTATTAATGTGAAATAGGCCATGCATTATATGGCTTCAAAACAAAAGAAACACACACATGGTGTAGTAGGGGTGTTTACGAGACGTTTTCTTGTGCTACCATTACATTTTTTTTTTTAAAGAAATTAGTAGGATGAAGGAGAAATCAGGTCAGATGAAACAAAAAAGGCTTTTTGGCAGCAAACCCACCAGATGTGTTTGGTGCAAACAGGGATCAAAAGTAACGTCACCCCATGCCTACGGTTAAATAAACTTATATCTTAAATCTTATATGTTGTGGGCCTATTTTATTCTGGAGGTCCTGGACATCTTGTTCAGGTACATGGTATTATGGATTCTAGCAAATACCAACAGATCAAAAATTAAAACCTGACTGCCTCTGCTAGAAATATTATAATGGGCCGTGATTGGATCTTTCACCAGGACAACAAAGCAAAACAAACCTCAAAATCAACACAAAAAAATTGTCACTGAGCACAAAATTAGCTTCTGCCAGAATTCTAACCAATAGAAAATGAGTGGGCTGAACTGAAGAGAAGAACATCCAACATGGATCTGGGAATCTGAAGGGAGATTCTGCCTCTGATCTCTTGTCTGGAGTTCTCATCGGGCATTAGGATAAAACTCAGGGCTGTTATCTTGACAAAAGGAGGTTGCAAAAAGTATTTAATAAAAGAGTGCCAATAATTATGGCACGTATATGTTCCGTGTTTGACGCGCATGCGCCCTCCGGCGCGCGGCTCGTAATCTGAATTCAGTGAGGTTTAAAGTAGCTCACTCTGTGTCCTCCACTATTTTGGCGATAGAAATGGAATATTCACTAATAGCCTACTGTAAAGCGACATGACTGGCTGACTGATGTTTCGGTGCACAGATCGCAGATGCGACTAATCGATAATTAAATTCGGTGTCGATTATTGTAATGTTATTATTTACTCGTGCACGCACCAGTAATAGCTAATGTATGCCCATTTTGTTTAAAAGAATGCATAAAATTCACTATAAATTATTCCTTGTGTGTACAGTTACAAAAATGAAAGCATATGCCCTAGGCCTATAACAAGCATTTCCCTTTGATAGACTAAAAGCCTGAGCCTGCAGATTCTTTCACTGTGTGCATCAGAAGCTTGCATCATCAGCGATATTTAAATATCATTTAATGTCAATGATAAAGAGTATCTTATTGATAGAATATCCATTGGAAAATCACTTACTGTAATTTGATCTCATTGCAGACCAGAAATCCAAGTTAACACGGATTAAAATGTCAAAGGAAAGACATCAGGAGGCAGACATCTCTGAGTTAATCTTCTCACCCACTAATGAGTCTTCTACTGGATTGCTTAAATTAAAAGCAAATGTGAAGAGTGATTTGGCTGGCTTGCTGAGAGCCTGCCCCACTCCGTAACGCATTAAGTGATTTGATTTCGCTCTCATTACTGTAATAAAGCCCTGTTAGGACTAAACAATCAAATGACCAGGTTATCCGGATATTAAACTGTTCCGAGCTCAATCAGCGTTAATGACAATAGTGTTGCAAAGCCAGCCGAACAAAAGAATAAAGACTTTGGGAGAGGGATATAAGATTTAGGGGTTAATACTACTCGAGCTTGATATTATTTCAAATGTATTGACTTTGAATAGCAATAGAAAGATTTGGGGAGAATTAAAAAAATTAAAGGGGTGGGGGATAAACATTTAATTCAAAACAGAAGATCTTGTTCCACTGCAGTAAACTTTACAATGTCTTTAACAAGCTCTGAATGCATTTTTTTCTCAAATCTGATTGGAATGGCTTTTCCAGTGAAAACTCCTCTCCTGTTACCCTTAGTATTAAAAAACACTGCAACACATGGACAGGCTAAATGGTTAGGGATCCTTATTTAAGGCCTACAAAGCAGAAATATGCCTTTGTTATACTTCTGATTAAAGTTGAGGTCAGATGATTTCTGCTTTAGTGCTGATCTTTGTTCAGTTCCCCTTTTCATTTTAGAACAAAGCACAACTAATCCTCATAATTTTATTGCTAAAACCAAATATTTCCCCCCCTTTTTTCTCGTTGTAAAATTAGTAGGGAAAGAGATGTTTAAGTTGACAGACCATCAAATATATTTTAGGTTGTCCATGATGCATAGCACTGCAAAGGAAATAATAATAATTTTAAATGACAGAATTGTTTAAATAAAATATTTATTTTTTATGCCAGAAGCTAATATACATATTGTAATTTTGTTTTTTCAATTTATCATGTTCATATTTAAATAATGTAACTCAATTGCCAATACAGGTCTGTTTTTTATCAATGGTTGTTATGACAGAATAATATCTATTGCAACCAACATGCAGAGGGCAGAAAAGATGGGCTAAATTCGCCTTTGACCTCTGGACAATTTTCTTTATTCTTCATGTGGATTTCCTCAGTGTTATCATCTTCAAGTTTCTCAGGCTTTTAGTGTGTTTTGGTGGTTGGTCAGATAATGTGCATATTATTCCCCCTTCCTTTTTTGGCCGTTGTTTTTTTACAAATAAACTAAAGTGATTGGTGGTGAGAGAGTCAGAGAGGATTTACTAGTTGGGATTCTCCCTGTTTTTGTGATTTTACGGAGCGTTTCCTTCAGATTAGCCATGCCCACGCAGAGCACATTAACTAAAGTAAATTTATTTAAATTATTCCATTATTTTTATTATAATTCCCCTTGTCTGCCCTCAAAAACATTATATAATCAATCAAAAAGGCATTAACTGCTTTATCCTTTTATTTTCCATCTATAAAAGGTAGTATGTTGGTGGATGAGAATTGGATTTGAACAGGCTAATGCCATCCATAACAAATGAGAGTCTGGATGAGGTTTTAATGTACAACAGAGCATCATGGGAAAAGTAACTAAAGCTAAAAATGTGCTTGCTTATTGACTTTTACTGTTCTAAAGTTCTAACAACATACTGTACAACTTTCAGGAACAGGAAAGTTAATGTTGATAGAGCTTTTCTATTATGATGCACAATAATACAAGTTAATACAAGTTGAACCACAGGCATAGTTTTTAATGCTAATACCAAAGCATTGTTTTCCCCCATTTTTTCTCTTGTTGTAAAGCATGAAATTTGTATAAATGTATGCTTTTCAATAGTCATGAATAATTAAATTGTTATCAATCTAATAACAAATGTTAAGTCAGTCACTCTCATTGCTTTTTAAAAATTACTTTTGTACCTAAAGGGTGCATATTGGTACCTTCATGGTACAAATTTGTACAATTATGGTACCAATATGCACCCTTTAGGTACAAAATTGTACCTTTTTGAAAAGGTACCACCCTAGTGACAGCTTTTGTACCTTTTTTTCTGACAGTGTAGGAACAGCATATTATAAATTCAGTCAAGATAGACATTTTAAAAAGCAATGAAACCTGCCTTTATTTTTTACTGTAAGACTTCTTTGACTTTTAGTTTATAATTGTTAACAATTACAGGTGATTGAATGATCTCAGATAACATTACATCAACCTTCTTGCAGTGGTGGTCAAAACCTTTGAAATGCTTTCAGAATGGGTTTCAGTTAAAAATCTCTCTGCCGTTTAAAATACATCTATAAATACTTTGCCTTAATCAGAAAATACTGGAAGGCGGGCAATACCATGTGACTCCCCCACTCTTCACGTACATACATGTAATACACATGATCCTGTAAGGAGGATTATTAGAAAGGATTTAGAGCAGGATTTTAGTGTATTCAAGTATATTAGAATAATTGTTAATCGATGACTCCTATTACATCTTTTAAATCCTCAGTTGGAGAACATCTGGACACGAGAAATGTCTAATTTCTTCAATTTATCCTAAAGTTATTGTCCACGAAGGACATATAAACAGTATATTATTAAATGTGAGTAAGCATGTTTTTTTCATGTTCAGATATGTGGTGGTACAGTTTGGTTGTAATTGCTTCGTATCTGCTCATTCTGTTACATAGAGAGCAACAGTGTTAGACAGTTTCTTAAATGAAAGTATTTGAAAAGACAAAAAAAAAAACATGACCTAATCCCATTGGATTATTTACGCAGCTTTCTACACGATTAAGCTACAAAAATGAAATTAAAATGTGTGTTCAATGGGATTTTCGGGGAATTTCCAGCAACATTGCTTTAAAAAAAAAAACACTGATAATAAGGAACAATAACTAATTCTGTTATTGTCACGGGGTATGGTGCAGGAGAACAGGAGTGCAGACAGAATGAGCGGGAGGAATCCAGATAACCAAAGAAACGTATTTATTTTCCACATACAGGCAGGAGGACGGGGTTTCACAGAGGTAACATTCAACATCGACCGACAACCATTGAGTAAAACAGAGGAAACTAAATACACAGAATAATCAAACATAATGGGGTGAGAACAGGTGAAACAGATGACGATGACGAGGAACAGGTGGCTGATGAGGGAGTGACCACGGGATAGGGTGACGAGAGGATCCTGGGAAGTGTAGTGCTGAAGACAAGACAGACTGGTGCAGACGGAGGACTGTGACAGAACTCCCCCCTCCCGGGAGGCGTGACCTCACGCCGCGGAACAGAGGAAGGAGGGGGGACGAACTGGGGCCTGAGAGGGGCGTGGCCAGGGCGGAGCAGGCTGAGGGCGTGGCCAGGGCGGAGCAGGCTGAGGACGTGGCCAGGGCGGAGCAGGCTGAGGGCGTGGCCAGGGCGGAACAGGCTGAGGGCGTGGCCAGGGCGGAGCAGACTGAGGGTGTGGCCAGGGCGGAGCAGGCTGAGGGCGTGGCCAGGGCGGAACAGGCTGAGGGCATGGCCAGGGCGGAGCAGGCTGATGGCGTGGCCAGGGCGAAGCAGGCTGAGGGTGTGGCCAGGGCGGAGCAGGCTGAGGGCGAGACCAGGGCGAAGCAGGCTGGGGTGTGGCCAGGGCGGAGCAGGCTGAGGGCGTGGCCAGGGCGGAACAGGCTGAGGGCATGGCCAGGGCGGAGCAGGCTGATGGCGTGGCCAGGGCGAAGCAGGCTGAGGGCGAAACCAGGGCGAAGCAGGCTGAGGGCGTGGCCAGGGCGGAGCAGACTGAGGGCGTGGCCAGGGCGGAGCAGGCTGAGCGGTCTCTGGCGCTGGCTGGACGGTCTCTGGGGCTGGGCTGGTCGGGCCCAGCGAAGAAGAGAGCTCGGGCTCGGAGGAACTGGACGGAACCAGCAGTGACGAGCGATCAGTCTCTGGAGGGCTGGGCGGAACCAGCAGTGATGAGCATACAGTCTCTGGATGGCTGGACGGAACCAGCAGTGAAGAGCATACAGTCTCTGGAGGACTGGACGGAACCAGCAGTGAAGAGCATTCAGTCTCTGGATGGCTGGACGGAACCAGTAGTGAAGAGCGTTCAGTCTCTGGATGGCTGGACGGAACCAGCAGTGCTGAGCATACAGTCTCTGGAGAGCTGGACGGAACCAGCAGTGAAGAGCATTCAGTCTCTGGATGGCTGGACGGAATCAGTAGTGAAGAGCGTTCAGTCTCTGGATGGCTGGACGGAACCAGCAGTGAAGAGCATTCGGTCTCTGGAGAGCTGGACGGAACCAGCAGTGAAGAGCGTTCAGTCTCTGGATGGCTGGACGGAACCAGCAGTGAAGAGCATTCAGTCTCTGGAGAGCTGGACGGAACCAGCAGTGAAGAGCATTCATTCTCTGGAGGGCTGGACGGAACCAGCAGTGAAGAGCATACAGTCTTTAGAGGGCTGGACGGAACCAGCAGTGAAGAGCATACTGTCTCTGGAGGGCTGGACGGAACCAGCAGTGAAGAGCATTCATCCTCTGGTGAGTGGGACGGAACCAGCAGTGAAGAGCATTCATTCTCTGGTGAGAGGGACGGAACCAGCAGTGAAGAGCATTCATTCTCTGGAGGGTTGGGCGAAACCAGCAGTGACGAGCATTCATTCTCTGGTGAGTGGGACGGAACCAGCAGTGAAGAGCATTCATTCTCTGGAGGGCTGGACGGAACCAGCAGTGAAGAGCATACAGTCTTTAGAGGGCTGGACGGAACCAGCAGTGAAGAGCATACTGTCTTTGGAGGGCTGGACGGAACCAGCAGTGAAGAGCATTCATTCTCTGGTGAGTGGGACGGAACCAGCAGTGAAGAGCATTCATTCTCTGGTGAGTGGGACGGAACCAGCAGTGAAGAGCATTCATTCTCTGGAGGGCTGGGCGGAACCAGCAGTGAAGAGCATTCATCCTCTGGTGAGTGGGACGGAACCAGCAGTGAAGAGCATTCATTCTCTGGAGGGCTGGACGGAACCAGCAGTGAAGAGCATACAGTCTTTAGAGGGCTGGACGGAACCAGCAGTGAAGAGCATACTGTCTCTGGAGGGCTGGACGGAACCAGCAGTGAAGAGCATTCATTCTCTGGTGAGTGGGACGGAACCAGCAGTGAAGAGCATTCATTCTCTGGTGATCTGGACGGAACCAGCAGTGAAGAGCATTCATTCTCTGGTGAGCTGGACGGTACCAGCAGTGAAGAGCATTCAGTCTCTGGTGAGCTGGACGGAACCAGCAGTGAAGAGCATTCAGTCTCTGGTGGGCTGGACGGAACCAGCAGTGAAGAGCATTCATTCTCTGGTGATCTGGACGGAACCAGCAGTGAAGAGCATTCATTCTCTGGTGAGCTGGACGGAACCAGCAGTGAAGAGCATAAAGTCTCTGGAGAGCTGGACGGAACCAGCGGTGAAGAGCATACCATCTCTGGAGAGCTGGACGGAACCAGCGGGGAAGAGCATTCAAACTCTGGAGAGCTGGACGGAACCAGCGGTGAAGAGCATTCAATCTCTGGAGAGCTGGACGGAACCAGCGGTGAAAACATTTAGTCTCTGGAGAGCTGGACGGAACCAGCAGTGAAGAGCTTACAGTCTCTGGAAAGCTGGACGGAACCAGCAGTGACGAGCATACAGTCTCTAGAGGGCTGGACGGAACCAGCAGTGAAGAGCATACAGTCTTTAGAGGGCTGGACGGAACCAGCAGTGAAGAGCATACAGTCTTTAGAGGGCTGGACGGAACCAGCAGCGAAGAGCATACTGTCTCTGGAGGCTGGACGGAACCAGCAGTGAAGAGCATTCATTCTCTGGTGAGTGGGACGGAACCAGCAGTGAAGAGCATTCATTCTCTGGTGAGCTGGGACGGAACCAGCAGTGAAGAGCATGCATTCTCTGGTGAGCTGGACGGAACCAGCAGTGAAGGGCATTCAGTCTCTGGTGGGCTGGACGGAACCAGCAGTGAAGAGCATTCATTCTCTGGTGATCTGGACGGAACCAGCAGTGAAGAGCATTCATTCTCTGGTGAGCTGGACGGAACCAGCAGTGAAGAGCATCCAGTCTCTGGTGAGCTGGACGGAACCAGCAGTGAAGAGCATTCAGTCTCTGGTGGGCTGGACGGAACCAGCAGTGAAGAGCATCCATTCTCTGGTGATCTGGACGGAACCAGCAGTGAAGAGCATTCATTCTCTGGTGAGCTGGACGGAACCAGCTGTGACGAGCATAAAGTCTCTGGAGAGCTGGACGGAACCAGCGGGGAAGAGCATTCAAACTCTGGAGATCTGGATGGAACCAGCGGTGAAGAGCATTCAATCTCTGGAGAGCTGGACGGAACCAGCGGTGAAGAACATTTAGTCTCTGGAGCGCTGGACGGAACCAGCAGTGAAGAGCTTACAGTCTCTGGAAAGCTGGACGGAACCAGCAGTGGCGAGCATACAGTCTCTGGATGGCTGGACGGAACCAGCGGTGACGAGCATACAATCTCTGGAGAGCTGGACGGAACCAGCGGGGAAGAGCATTCAAACTCTGGAGAGCTGGACGGAACCAGCGGTGAAGAGCAATCAATCTCTGGAGAGCTGGACGGAACCAGCGGTGACGAGCATTCAATCTCTGGAGAGCTGGACGGAACCAGCGGCGAAGAGCATTCAATCTCTGGAGAGCTGGACGGAACCAGCGGGGAAGAGCATTTAGTCTCTGGAGAGCTGGACGGAACCAGCGGAGAAGAGCATTCAATCTCTGAAGAGCTGGACGGAACCAGCGGTGAAGAGCATTCAATCTCTGGAGAGCTGGACGGAACCAGCGGTGAAGACTCGGACTCGGCAGGGCTGACTGTGAGCGCAGGCTCGGCAGGGCTGACTGTGAGCGCAGGCTCGACAGGGCTGACGGTGAGCGCAGGCTCGGCAGGGCTGACGGTGAGCGCAGGCTCGGCAGGGCTGACGGTGAGCGCAGGCTCGGCAGGGCTGACGGTGAGCGCAGGCTCGGCAGGGCTGACGGTGAGCAGTGAAGATGAGGGCTCAGGTTTTGGAGTGGTGCTGGTGACTTCCCCACGGAGAATGGGGATCCACAGCACGCCCGCACCCACTCCACACAGGCGAGGAAATTATCTTCTGGACCGCTCCCTGGGAGGCGTGCCCGGGACCGCTCGCTGAGGCCGGCGATGTAGAAAACACACAGCGATTGGTCCGAATAGTGAGTGAGGCACGCCAACTCCAGAAAGTCCCTGGTATGGGACTCCAGGGAGCGGTCTTCCTGGTGCAGACAGAGGAGGCGTACCGCTGGAAGGTCCATAATGCTCGGCTTTCTTTAGAGGTCGGTCGATCTGTCACGGGGTATGGTGCAGGAGAACAGGAGTGCAGACAGAATGAGCGGGAGGAATCCAGATAACCAAAGAAACGTATTTATTTTCCACATACAGGCAGGAGGACGGGGTTTCACAGAGGTAACATTCAACATCGACCGACAACCATTGAGTAAAACAGAGGAAACTAAATACACAGAATAATCAAACATAATGGGGTGAGAACAGGTGAAACAGATGACGATGACGAGGAACAGGTGGCTGATGAGGGAGTGACCACGGGATAGGGTGACGAGAGGATCCTGGGAAGTGTAGTGCTGAAGACAAGACAGACTGGTGCAGACGGAGGACTGTGACAGTTATAGTAGATCTGATGTTGTTTCGCCGGCCCTCCAAACATGCACACACTACGGCACCAGAGTCTTGTATTCTCAGATTAACAAATAGCAGCAGGATTAGACTATTGTTTCATTCTATGAAGATCTTAGATAATGTCTTATTTTTTTGTTTGTGTAAAGCTGAAAAAAAAGTAATCTAAGCTATTATGAAACAAAACAGCCTGTAATAAAGAAATAAGAATACAAGGGAGATTAATGTATGAGGGTATATCGGTGAAGGTGTAAGTATTTCCACCCATTTTACTGTACGTCAGTTGGGTCAAAGTGAACTGGATTAGAGGTCTTGCTATAGAGAGTGGCTCTTAAAATGGTACTGTAATTGCTATGAATTTGCTTTTAATGGTTATGCAGACCACATCACTAATGGTCTAATCATTATTGTTAAAAATGTGAGGGAGAGATTAAGGGACCATTAAACATTAAATTGCTAAAAGCTATTAAGAGCTTATGTTAAATAAATACACTCTGATGCTCTATAGAGGAATTTTGGCGTTTGTTTAACCTGTTAACTGTCACTGGTTGCAATTGAATGCTTTGAAATGCACACTCTTAAAAGTTTCAGTTGGGCAGGGTTCTTGACTTGAGGGTTCCAAAAATATAAGGAGAAATGTTTAAAATGATTGCGCAGCATTTTTTCGCAGCATTTTTTCCATAAATTCTGTAAGAGAAAGCAAAAAATGAAAGGGTAAAAATGTTATAAAAGTTTACTTAAAAAAAGCAAATGCACTGAATAATCATAATTATATTAAAAAATGATATATACAAAAATATTCATAATTTGGACACTAAAATTTCTAGAAAATCAAAGCCACATGTCATGTTGTTAAAGCTTTTGAATAATACCTACTGTATGATTACTAAAATATGTGATATGGATAAAAGGTGATACAAAAATGCACCAAGTGTCCTGCTACCAGGACCTGAGAGTTAACAGGCTTAATAAACACTTTTTTGGAAGATTAATGAATGCATCTTGGGGTGGAAAATATTCAGCAAAATATCACTTCAGCTAGAAAAATGAACAGGAGAAGCTTTGTATTACTAATACATATGTTGATCTACCCTCACAGTCCCTGTGCAGTATGCAAACTGCCACTCAGCCCATTATTGAGTAAAAAGACAGAGATCAGGTCATTTATTAAGGGCTGAGTGGGGACCAGGAGGGGGCGTTTTGCTTTCTGCTGCAACTGTTGAAGTACGTCTCTAATGACTGCTTAAGTTATAATGGGGGAAGTCATGTATGCATCGCTCTTTGAGGGGGCGGTCAGAGTGCAACAGTTCGGAGGGATGGCCATCGTCCCCTTCCCCCTTAAAAAGTCCACCCACATTGATTTTTGATAAGTGAGAATGGTCTTATATTAGGCGGGCTGTTGCCCCTCACCCCCTGGTGGACCTTGTGTCCTAGATAGATGCGCTCACACACATACCCTCATGTAAAAAGAGAGCATATGGTCCTTTCAAGCTTGCACTGTGTTCGCAGACACTCTCAATGGAAAGCGTCAAATGAATATCATCAAAATCATCTCCACCCCCCTCGCAAGGACCTCTCATTATAGGTCACTCATTGGCTGAAATTCAAGCTCAGATGGGGGTGATGCATGTTGCATGAGAAAGTGTAGGGAACCACAGATTGGTCCATATAGCAGGCCTAATGATGGTTAATTAAGGTAATGAATGGAGATGTGCCACAGGTCATGTATAGCTGCCACAGCCTGGTAAACTTTAACAAAACTCACTGGGCCTCGGTGGAGAGACCAGCTGGTGCCATATTGAAAACAGCACAATGAAAGTGTAATTGGCTCTCTGGGTCTCAGGAGGTTGAAGCATTGAACTGAACAGTCGAAATGGGGCTTGAAAACGGCAGTAACTTGTACTGCAACTGTTGCTCTTATAACAAAAAACAAGCATGTTTCAAGCAAAATATTTCATAAATAGAAGATTGATTGGTTGTCAATCACAAAACTATAGCTAGGCCTGTTCAAGATGAAGACAAAATGTATTTGGACTAGTGCCATAATTTGTTTGCAGTCAGATGCCACTTGGTTTGATGTTTTATTTTCTAATGCAATGCAAATTCATATATTTTAAATGTGGCTATGTCCAAATGCTTCTATGTCTACTTTACTTGATTCAGATGGAATCAGATTCAATTTAATGAATTATCAAAGGATTCAAATTTCAGCCAAAACCATATGTAAGTGGACCTTTTTGGATAGGCCTACTGCAATTCAGAACCAATTACTTTCCTAGGGATTTAAATTCCGTAGGCTAAATTTGATCTTGTATTTCCTTAACAAAAACGAATATAGGCTCAAATGGGAATCATAAAGAAAAAAGTAGGCCGATAGGCTACAGTAGCCTAGTCTTTATGTAAACCATTTATTTGGAAACTAAATAGGCAAATACATTAAAACTAACATTATTAATGTTACATGAGTGCCATCATGAATAGACTTTAGGGAGGGAGGGAGGGAGCTAAGTAACAACATTTAAGCCGATTTAACAACTACATTTATGGATTTCCCAAGCAAACGGATTTTAACGTAACAGGGAAAAAAGAGGAATATTATTGTCTTTTCATAAAAAAGCATTTAGCCTATCATTAACATTGCAGCAAGCGTCACTATGTGGTTGTGTGAGGGCGCATATGTCTCTCTTTTGTACGTATTCGCTCCACGTCATCTCCACGTCGCACGCTTGCAGGACACTGACGTAATCAAAACGAGCCCAGTTGAGTTTTGACAATTTTCAAAAGGAATGTTACGTATCACAAAATCCAACCATAGCTATTCATCGATACAGAAAACACGACTCGGATCCGAAGGAATATGATCTTGCTACAGAGAACTAGGTATAACGATCTTACATATTAGAAAAATGGAGAATGACATTGTTGTTTCATATGAGATTAATCTATCTGTTCTCACATTATTCTTGAGACATGAGACAACATTAAAATAAAGTAACGTTACCAGTGTTATATAAAGTTATTATTTATTTTAGATGAGTATTCTCACCATGTTCTAAAGTGTTCACCTGTGTTCTCTCGTTTGTGTTTTCCAACTCATGTATGTATTTTACATACATACATACATACATAAATACATACATACATACATAAATACATTTTACATAGATACATAAATACATATACATACATGTATATGTATTTTACATACATGTATGTGTTTTCCAACTCATGTATGTACAATACATGTATTCATTTAATGTTTTGAATGTGTTATAAATATGGATGAATCTAGAATTAACTTAAATTTTTGACTTAAATAGCTCAATTTATTGAACTCTCCTCGCAGTCAGAAAATATTACAATGTTGACAAAAATAATCATATGATGTGGCTAGGTATTAGCCAGTGGGTAATTCCTTTACAAGTTTTGTGACGTCATAGTTGTGGCAGAAAATATAAGGACATCCTTTGTTATATTTGAATTTATTTCGTGTATTGTTTTGAGTGAGAACAGGCATGTCTTGGCTTTGACTTTGTATTCACTTTTTACATTGTGTGTGTGTGTGTGTGTGTGTGTGTGTGTTTCTGTAGGTAGTGGAGAGAACTGTTGAGCCTGCTGCATTGGGAAATTGACTCCACATCATGTACCTCTGTCTGTCAATATGAGGTTCCCAAAGCTAGCTTTCATCTTTCTGTTTGTGGGATGCCTGGTGGTCTACCTCACCTATGTCAAACGTCATTATGATGACTCCAAGCCACCGGTATCTGACCAGCTGCCTCAATATAGGGTGGATACCCATAAACATCCGACCTCATTTCAGGTGGTCAGTGAAAATTTCCAGTATGGTATAATGTTTGATGCTGGAAGCACTGGAACCCGGATTCACATTTTCAAATTTCAGATGGAGCCAAATGGTATGTTCAAATTTAAGAGCTATTTGAATCCACTCAAAGACTAAAAATCGAAAAGTTCCAATTACTGCTAAGAAGACCACATAATAACCACATAATTTCACATAATAAATTATGATTATGATTCTGTAGTAGTGCCAATAAATATGGCCATGAGGTTTTGTTGAAAATTATGGTTACTGGTAAAAGAAAAATATAAGAGCTGGCCTGGTTAGATCACTTTAACTGTTTATATAAAATTTGAAAACTAGTAGCCTACTACTACTAGTACACTGAAATGCACACATATCTAATTATTTATTTATATTAAATCACATGGAATTTACATGGATATGTTGACTGTGTGGGTGTTACCCACAGATATTAGGTTTACTGCCTAGCGCAGCCCTGATCTTCCAATGGCTTAGTTATTGTATCCCAATTCTGAGCTAAATCAGTTAAGTGCTGCTTTAGCCTTTATTGTTAAACCTATGATTGTCATATTATAATGGACATCAAGTAGTCTATGTTATCATGCACGCCCTCTCTCATGCACACATCCTAGCTAAGCCTGATGGGTCAAAGGTCTCACCGAAGAGTATGGTTAGATTTAATCAGTGGCTGAAACATTTGTTCATATTGTTTATTATGTAAACTTTGGAATAAGGAACCCTACTACTGCAGTTAATCAGTGTTGCAGATATCTTTTTATGAATTTTATTTCATATACTACTGTTCAAAAGTTTGGGGTTGGTCAAATATTCACCAAGGCTGCATTTATTTGATTTAAAAAATAAAGTATAAACACTAATATTGTGAAACATTATTACAATTTAAAAGAACAGTTTAATACATTGAAAATGTAATTGATTTCTCTGATGGCATAGCTGAAGTTTCAGCAGCCATTACTACAGTGTCACATGATTCTTCAGTAAACAAGCTGCTGCTCAAGTCTTCATTATATTTTTTTCAAGCTTCTGAAGACAAATAGAAAGTGCGAAAGAACAGCATTAATTTGACATTTTTACTGCCACTTGATCAATTTAATGCATCCTTTCTGATTAAAAGCATTAATTTCTACAAAAAAAAATGTTAGTGTGTAATTATATTTTTTATAAATCAATGTTATTATATTTCAGTGTTGTAAAAGCTAACATTTGTCTTTGTGTGTTAACAGAAGCTCCAAAATTAGCCCATGAGACATTTAGAGCTATAAAACCTGGACTGTCTGCATATGCTGATGACCCAGAAAAGGTAACCAGTAAAATGTGATCAAGTTGTATAGTTTTGAACCCTTCGCGAATGCCTTTTTAAAAGTTTTGTTATAGTATCTTTTCCATCTACAGTTTGATGGTCATATTAATGTAGCCAGTGCTGTTGTTTTACAGAGTAAAGAGGGGCTGTTGGGACTGTTAAAGGTTGCTAAAGACACGGTTCCTGAACCGTTATGGAGTTCTTCTCCTCTTATGCTCAGAGCCACGGCAGGCCTCAGACTCCTGCCTGGTGAGAAGGCCACCATTCTGCTGGACAAGGTCAGACACCCATCAGTCATCAAACAAACTTTCACTGTATAGAGTGGTATAGGTATGACGTCAAAACCCAGAAGACGAGTGGCTCCCTCGAGATTTTCCTATGGGGTTTTTCAATTTATTCATAAAATAAGGTCTGTGTGGTAAACATAACTTGGTGAAACTTGAACATTTTGTTCTACAATGTAAATTTTGAAGCTCTTATTTCTTTTAAACAACATAGCCCATGTTTCTAACAAGTCACTACTAGATAAGAACGCTTGTAGTTCTTTCTTTTTATTTAAAGCAGCTTATAAATGAGGAATACTTCAACCCAATTTTAAGGAGACATTGATATTAGACATGCAGTACAAAATCACTGTAAAGGGTGGAGTAAAAGTTTTTTTAATACACTAAAGGTTTAATAAGGTTGTAGAGATGAGAGCTGTCTTCAGGAGATTCTTATTTCCTAACCATGCCTTGTCATGTTAAACCTGAAATATCTCTGCTGCAGGTGAGGGAGGTGTTTAGCCAATCCTTGTTCTTCTATAGACCGGACAGTGTGTCAATCATGGATGGCGCAGACGAAGGTACCTTGTTAATTACTCCTTTGCCCTACTTAATAATGTCAGATTCGTAATAAGCAAGAGTGTTCGTTTTCAAATTGTAATAAAATATTCTACAACTTTTAAGCATTTTGTAGCCTACCATATATTGAAAGGAAAAATCTATTGCAGTGTCACTTTTTTAGCGTAATACCAAAAATTTAATTGTATGCATTCTGCTGTAACAAATTAATACATTTCTGTCATACCACTTCCGTCACAAAGTATAAAATGGGTCCTAATCAGTCATCAGAAGAATGCTAGCGTGTTATTGGCTAAAACAACTCAACCTGTAAGAAATCGAAAGGACATATTATCGTTTATTCTACTTTCGACCTATAACCCATGTTGAACTTTCAAAACCTACAATCAAATCTGAGATTTCTCAATGGCAATTGGGTGAAAAAGACAAACTTGGCCATCTAGCTCCATAGACTCCCATTCATTTTACACTCGGATGATCGCCCCCAGTGGAACTCTGATGGAATAACAACCAAAACTCGTACAATAGGACTTAATTGGGAGTGGCCAGGCTTTCCGTAGACGGGACCAGATTTTTTTTTTGCCTCAGTGAGGGGACCAATCACAGAACGGGGAACGAGCAGCAAGACGATGTCAACGTCTATGCGACACACCGAAGCAGTTTGTTTATACCTAGGGATCAAACATGGCAGCAGACACAAAGTTCCCTTCCGATGCAGCCTTAGATACATACGCCATCGTGTACACATTATCAACTGGGTTTAGTTTGACAAGCTACTTTGAACATTTTAGGGTTATTTTTTTTAACATTATTTAGGAAAACTGAGGAAGCACATCCTGAAAGTTCGAACAGATGACAAAGGTTCTCGTTTCTCTGATTGTAATGATGCTGTGTTTTGCTGAGCTATGATCCATGCAGAAGTCTGTCAGTCTGTCAGAATGTGAAACTGACAGATGTTACTGTATATCTCCAGCTCTTCAAAAGCTTTTGGCCACTGCGGTCAAGCGTTTGCGCTTCTGGCATGAAGATATAAGTTGTAAATTGAAATTTTCTTCAGTAATGGCTTGAGCTGTGTGTGTATATTAATGATAGATAATGCGTATATGGGACTTTAATCCAATCCTTTAAAATAGTTCACACAAGTAATAATGAGCCCAGAGGATAATGTCCCGTGTGCACTATAATCTCAGCAAACAGATTAGCGGCCATTAATTTGCTAGGCAGTAAATTGCTTTTAAAGGAACAAAACTAGCATGGGCAAACGGTGTTTAGAAAAAGCCAGGTTAATAATACTGTTTTTTTTGTTTTGTTTTGTTTTGTTGATATACAAGTTGTCTTTGCTTAATGGATAGCAATTTGTGTTTGAAATTTTGTAAAATTAATGCTTAAACTCCTCAGGTCCCGTAACCGGATAATCTCAGTCTCATTATCAGCGTGAGTCTAAACTCTCCTGGACACACAAGCTTACTCAACCAGATTAGTCCATCACAGCAAATCATACAGACTTATTGTTAATGCTATGCCTAAGTGGTATATGTGTGGGAACGGGATGGAGGGATGGAGTTTAGATACTAAGTGAGTTTGGTTATTTCTGAGAGCTAAAGCCCCTTACTTTAAGAAGCAATCTACATTCAAAACAAACATACAGTTTATAAAAGTTTTAGCACAATGATCCAATGATGCACTCACTCGCCAAAGTCTTTGTGATCTGTCCGGACCATGACAATATGTTAATGCTAAACTCTCTAAATGTGTGGAATCCACCAGTATACGATGTACAGTACCGTTCAAAGGTTTTGTATCAGTATTTGTTTGTTTTTTTCAGCATGGTCGGATTAAATTGATCAAAAGTGACAGTTTATTTATAACATTTATAATGTTAATTAATATTAGACTATTTCAAATAAAGCTGGTCATTAAAGAATCCTGAAAAGAAATAGTAGTTTCCACAAAAATATTAAGCAGCACTGGTTTTCAACTATCAATAAAGCATAGTTCATCCAAAAAGTCATCATTTTACTCCTTTATGAGTGTCTTTTTTTCTGTTGAACACAGAACAACCAGACTGTTGTTAAACAAAACAGGTGACATTAGCCGTAGTATTTTTTTTTTCTACTATGGCCCAATGGCTACTGTCAACTGTGTGTAGGTACTAACATTCTTCAAAATATCTTCTTTTTAGTTCACCAGAAGAAAGAATCACATACTGGTTTGGAACAATTTGAGGGAGTAAATGATGACAAAATTAACACCAAATCGGCATATTAGAATGATTTCAGAAGGATCATGTTACACTAAAGACTGGAGTAATAAAGCTGAAAATTTAGATCTTGTTAAATAACAGCTTCTCGTTTCTGATGTTGGGATCTGTCGGATGGATCTGCATAACTGTAGGGGATACACACAGCCAGGAATTATTCTTATTGTATGAACTTTATTACAGGCTTTAGGCCCAACAACAGGACATACACCACACAAAAATCTTCTTCACAGTTTATTCTTAGAAGTAGTTTATTTTGTGTTAAGAATCAATCTTTCTCTGTAGTATATCACTGGTCCGGCCATAAATGTGTAAGTGTGGGTAATAAATGATTAATGTATTTTTCTGCCTGAATTTTTAGCTTATAGTAGGACTGTGAGAAAGTAGTATTTTTTTTATAGTACACTGAACTAAAAAAGTTTAAGGAAAATGTAATTATTGCACTAACAATTAATGCACATTTGTATTTACACAGGGATGTCAGCTTGGATTACCATAAACTTTTTAATAGGTAAGCAATTTTAGTAGTCATGTTATACTGTATGTCACAACAATGTAATCAATGAACATCAACAGAACAATAACAAAGATTAATCTGGACACAAATATATGATTATTTTATACCTTTCTACAGTCACATTGCCCACATGCAAATGTTTTACATTTGTTTTCTTCTTTACTTTTACTTGAAGATGTTTGGTTGATTAGTCAGAGTGATTTAAAAAGTCTTTCCTTCACAGGTAGTCTTCATGGCACTGATACTCCGACAGTAGGCATGCTGGATTTAGGAGGAGGCTCGACCCAGATCACCTTTGCTCTACAGGATGAAGTGAGCCGTGTAGATGCATACATATATATTCACAAAATTCTTTGTGTATGAATAATGTATCATAAATAATAGAGATTGGCATGGTTTTATATCAGTTAGCCTAATAGCTGGTTTGATTTGCATTGTAGATGATGCTATGGAAAGTACCCCCATGCCAATCTCTAGGTATGGTGAAGGGTGTGTGATGATGTGGGGATATTTTAATTCCAAAGTTCAAGGAAAATTTATCAGGATGCATATTATACTCGATCTATTAAATAACTGGCCTTTAAAAATAAAAATCTGCCCGACTCTATGGTAATTAACATAGGGGTGTCTGTTTTTTTTTTTAAGGATTTTTTTTAAAGCCTTTTTTTTATTTATTTATGATACATTATTCATACACAAAGAAAATTGGTGTCCTTAAAGGTTGGATTTTTCCTCATTTTTCTAATTAAGGCATTATGATCAATTTTTTTAATACTCTTTTTAGGCAACTATAGCATGGGTGTCCTAACTTATTCACATCACTGTATGTGTACACACACACACACACAAATATCTTCTGTATACCCATTAGGTATACATTAGGGGTGGTGATGGCGCAGTGGATAAGACACATGCCTTTGGTGTGAGAGACCCGGGTTCGAATCCACTGTGAGACACCAATGTGTCCCTGAGCAAAACACTTAACCCCTAGTTGCTCCAGAGGCATGCAACCTTCTGACATATGTAGCAGTTGTAATTCGCTTTGGATAAAAGCATCAGCTAAATGAATAAATGTAAATGTACCCATGTTAATGAAGTCATGTCTCTCTTAACAAACTACCGTGATGTTGTCTCATCCCATGCATTAATCCACAAATGTCCTGGTAATCCCATGGTAAGGCCTTTTAAATGAAGGTTGTTGTACATTGGACGGAGAGAGTTAGAGAGATTCTTTCTCTTGAACTAGGTCAGGTCCTGTACAAGCGGTTTAGATTGAGGACCAATTTATTATGTCATTACACAGTTTCTCCGAGAGCTCTAGTTTCATACATGAGCTCAGAGAGGAACTGCTCTACAGATTGGAGCTTACTTGTAGTTGCTGACAGATGTTGTGTTATAGTCTGGAGGACTTACATTAGGCAGTTGCTGACTAATGCTGTTTTGAAAAATTATACTGGACAAAAAAATGCAGTGATGAGACTAGTACAAACTAGAATTATAATATTTGTCATTCTACCAGATTCCTTGTTAAGACGTTTGGAATGCTACCTTTAACATCAATATTGCTTGTGTTTTGTTCCTGTACAGAAAACCATCCAGATCTCACCCATTGATTATGTGACATCGTTTCAGATGTTCAACATCAGTCACGCCCTCTACTCACACAGGTAAAGGCGGGCATGGCATAAGTTAAAGTGGTAAAGAATTTAGCGAATAAAGCAATATACAGTATTATTTTGTTGAATTCTGTAGAAGAGATTATTCTGTAAAATCTTTTAACACGTGTAAAAAAAATAAGGACATTTTTACATGTACACATTTTTTTACATGTACACATTTTTTTACATGTACACATTTTTTTACATGTACACATTCTCACTGAGCAATCTGAGAAATTAATTGCAAGTCAATTTTAGGCATTACAGCATTATAACACACAGCATGAGAAATGGATATCCATTTTATATTGGTTGAAGGTGACTTTTTTTACATTAAGTTTTAACTGTTTTTAAAGATTAACATTTAAGTGAGATTTTTAGAGGATGATAATATTAAATGTAAAAATATAAAAAATGAGCACAAACAACTAAATATCCAATATCCTCATGCAAGTCTTTAGTACATCCATTTTAAGTTATAATTATAGTTTCAGCATATTACTGTTTAAATTGGTCCTATTATGCACTTTTATGAAGTCTTGATTTTATTTTGGGGGTGTACTAAAATATGCTTTCATGCTTTCATGTTTAAAGAATGCATTATTTTTCACATTTTACGTTATCGCCAATTCCAATGAAGCCCCTCCTACTGAAATACGAAATGTGCTGTGATTGGTTAGCTGTCCCAGTGTGTTGTGATTGGCAGCGTTTCGCCCGTGTTTGGGAAATGTCCCTCCCCTCCATAACTGCAAGTTCTTCTCTAGTGTAAATATGAAGAAGGATGGCATCAATTTCGAACCAATTTGAGCCCGATTCAGATCCTGACAAAGTTGACAACAAGAGGATCGTGCAGAACTGATTTCATGGACAGATTTCATAGGACGTTTCAGAGTGTTTTTTTTATGGTTATAGATATGATGTTATCCACCATTTAATGGGGATATTTGTCAGAAAACTAAGATCATACAAACAGTAATCAAACACACAAAAAAATGGTTAATTATCCTATGGAGCGGTAAACCATCCTACAAAAGAGAGAGCTTACCAAAGCAACAGAAAACAAGCTGTTCACCATAAGATGTGCATTACACAGATAAACATTGGGATTATAATGTTTAGGAAGTTTTAAAAATAAATTTTAACAACCAGCCTTGGGAAGGTCAAACAAATTTTTATTTTTTTTTGGAAACTGGGTGAAAAAAGCTATATCCTTGCGACTACACTGTCTTTAATGCAGTTCAACCAAGGTTCAACCCCTTTTTGTGTATTCTGTGGGCGGATATTATTTAAATGAGTAACATTACGACTTCATAAGATCCGGAAAAATCGTGTTTTACTCCAAACGAGCCGTTTGTTGTGTCTCTCTTTAAAGAGGACTTTGAGCTTTGCAACCTTGCAGATCTTTTTTATGCTCAGTTACAGCAACATTACACTAACTAAAGTTGAAAAAGTGGAAAAGCATAATAGGACTCCTGTAAAAAATTCAGCTTCCTCAGCGGCCCAACAACAGTGATGTTACGTGACTTGCAGTCATCTCAAAGCTCTGCCCGATGTTTGACACCACCACCCATTGGTTGCTGTGCTTGGTCAGGTCAGGGTTGTCCAGGGCTTTCTAGGTTATGTTAGCTCAATGATTAGTGCATGACAAGTGTTTATGAGGCAGTGTGTGTTTGCCTCGTCTCGCTCTCCTGATTAGAGTGTAATCACACAATCCTCCAATTACAATTCCATCGTGGGACTCATCTCCAGATTACTAGAATTACTAGTTATTCACTGCAGGAGATTTGACGCAGCAGAGACCAACCAAACAGAGTCTTAAAGGCAACATAGTGTTGGATAAGGAATCACTTATGGTTTATGACTCTTGCTCCAAAGTGTGCAATCTCATATCTCAGGCATTCATATGAAATGCTGAAATATTTGTGATTTATAGTTATATGTTATAAAATATGTAAAATATCTAAATGTTTAGGGTCAGTAAGACTTTTAAACTGCTTTTAAAATAAGCCTAAGTTCACCAAAGCTGCATTTATTTGACCAAAACAGTAATACTGTGAAATATTATTACTATTTAAAATAATGGGCTATATGCACGCATAAGTTCCGCATTTGACGCAAGGATGCTCGTCCATTTCCGGTTGTGGAGATTAAAGCGGAGGAGAACCGAGGAAAACGGGATTATGGCAGAGTCTTCCAAATTTACTGTCCTCCCGACTTTGAAACGAAACGTACATACGTTTAGATGTAATTTTATATATAGTTATGTTTATTTAATATAATTTTAAAAAGAAGCATAAACACAACGAGGGGTGTCTGTTTTATCTGTTTTTGTGACTAACGTTTCTTTATTATAACCATGGAGTATAAAATTCAATATAAATTCTCTGTATTGCATTGGACTCTACGATCGGCGGAAGTTTTCGAGCATCCTTAATCCTTCACCGGAAATACCGCCGTGCATAGAGCCCATTATTTTCTATATTAAGATGTAATTTATCTTTTATTTATTCATTTTCAGCATCATTACTCTTGTCTTCATTGTCACATGATCCTTCAGAAATCATTCTAATATGATGATTTTCTGCTCAAGAATCATTTCTTCTTATTATTAATGTTGAGCTGCAACACAAACGTATTTTTGTGGAAGCTATGATACTTTTGTTCAGGATTTGCACTTGAGAAGTATTCATTTCTAAAAAAAAAAATAATAATAATTATAAAAGAGAAACTACCCCTATATTTTTGATCAGTAGTGTATTTGTATTATTGTTTATTTTTTTGTATCTTGCATTTTCATCTCTTTTATGTCTCTCATCTTTCTCCCTAGTTACCTTGGCCTGGGCTTGATGTCAGCCAGACTTGCTGTGTTGGGAGGGTTTGAAGGACAGCCTTGTATGTGGTCTACAATCTCTCTTCATCTCTGGCTTTTAAAGACCTCATTCACTAGATAAATAAGCCATTATCTAATCTC
Source organism: Pimephales promelas (assembly GCF_016745375.1). The sequence goes on along the minus strand of NW_024121099.1, from coordinate 21,382,698 downwards.
TTAATAACGCACTGAAGATTAATTCCTTGGTGGCCAGCTGTTGCACTGATTTAGTTGAAGCCAAAGAGAAACTGCCATCAGTGCAATAGTTTCTACATGCAGTTTACTGCTGAGATTTACATTTAGCACTCTACTACAGATGTAATCAGATTTCTTTGTTTATAGTTTTGTCTGTTGTATGAGTGTATCCCGCTTCTCTCTGAGTGGGTTTTAAGGTTATTATGAGCAAAACCTGCTTGTATTTGTGTAAACGTGCTTTTATGTTTGGCCACCGGGTGGCACTGCAGAACTCATGTTTGGAAATGTGTTCCTCAGCAGTGCCGCACTTACTCCACATAGTGGCAGTAAAAACGATAATATGCATAAAAAAACTTCTTCTTCTTCTTCTTCTGTAGCAGGACCCCAAGAGCTGATTAGTCCATGTCTAGCCTCCGATTACTCTGGACAGTGGGAGCATGCAGAAGTACTCTATACTGTGAAAGGCCAGAAAGCAGGTATGAAATGTTGTCTGTATGGGTTTGGTTTTTGGATTTATTTAACCTTTAAAGTCCCCCTGTAATCAATAATTGTATCCCTTAAACTCATCTTTGATCACTGCCCCGTCTCCACTCAACTTAAGCTCAGAATACCTGGTCAACTTTACTGTAGCAAACCCTGCACAATGGCAAGTGGAAATACTGGTTTTAGACATAATATGTTTGACCCAGAAACTGATTCAGACGAAAAAGTGGAAGAGTGAATTATAGGGTCGTCTACAAGTCGATGGATCAGAACGTGCCCACCGGCACGTTGACGTGATTGTTTCACTGCAGTTTTAAAGAAAACGATACTCAGCAATGGTGTTGACCTATGAATTTGTCTTAAAACGTATTAAAAACACAAAATATACATAAACAACATTTAAAAACTTGATTTTTACCACAGGGGAGTGTTTAATTACTCCTCAGAATTGTATCATACATAAGATCTTATAAAAAAATAAATATATATATATATACGTATATATATATATATATAATGTGTGTTTGTTTGGTTGTGTGTAATGTATATAATAAACAGTCCTGTTTATCAATGAAGAGTGAACCTGTGTGTGGTTTATTTGAATCACTTGTGTATGTGCTCTTTTCCAGGGGAGCCCATCTATGAGTCTTGCCTTAAAAAAGTGGAAAAGATGATCTACAAACGGGTGAGAAAAACAGAGGAAGTAAAAGACATAGACTTCTACGCATTCTCTTACTACTACGACAGGGCCGTGGATCTGGGCCTCATTGGTGAGATTAGTCTGATTGCTGTCATTTGATCTGATTCAAACATTGTCTGTTTTATTCTAAGATTTAGAAAATGAGTCATTTACAAATAGTTTGTCTCTGTCTTAGATGAAAGTAAAGGGGGAACTGTCAGAGTCAGTGATTACATTGAAGGCGCCAAAAAAGGTAAGTGTTTTGGATGTGGTTTTATTAGTCTGATTATATTTGTGCAAGTAACACTACCATTCAAAAGTCTGGGATCAGTATTTTTTTTTTTCAGAAAGAAATTAATATTTGTATTCAGCAAGATGCATAAATTGATAAAAAAAGGGACTGTTAAGACTTTTACATTGTTACAAAAGATTCCAAATAAATGCTGTTTTTTGAATTTCCTATTCATTTAAAAATTCTGAAAAAATGCATCACTGTTTCCACAAAAATATTTTTCAATAACAGTGAAGACTGCAGTAATGGCTGCTGAAAATCACATTGCCAGCGCTGGAATAAATTACATTTTAAAATATAGAAAAATAGAAAACAGATATTTTAAATAAAGGCAGCTTTTTTTGAGAGAGAGAGACCTAATGACTTCTTTTAAAAGGAAACAAAATAAATCTTACCAACCCAGTGTCGTGGCAGGTATACGTTATGAGGCTGTCATTATTGCTGTAATAGATTTAAAAAAAGATTTCACTCAGTTTAGCTCTACAAAAAAATGTATCCATTTTCTTCTATGTGTTGCAGTGTGCAATAACATGTCAGCCGGAGGAATAAATGAGACTCCATTCCTGTGTTTGGATCTGACCTACATCTCTGTACTTCTTCAGGAGCTTGACTTCCCGCCTGATAAAGAGCTGAAGGTGTGCTACTCTTGATTTATGATTCCTGACTTAATAGGACTGACTGTGTGGTGCACAGATACACAGATTGCAACACACACATATATATATATATATATATATATATATATATATATATATATATGTTCAACTACAGCAATGTGTGATTTATCGGTTTAATTTTGAGGAGCAAATTTCCTGACTAATGGGAGAACTGTGATGTCTTTTAACCATATCATTCTGTTTAAATTTCAGCTGGCAAGACAAATAAATAATGTGGAGACTAGCTGGGCCCTCGGGGCCACTTTCCAGTGCATAGAGTCACTCCGTAAGCACGGAACGTGCTGAAAACACACACTCACAACGTTGTAATTTTCCACAACCCAGTAAAGCACTGACTGGTTTTAATTCTCTGGGAAAAAATATCTACATTGATTGTATTTGCCATTTTGTCATTGAACTTGTTGAAAATGTGAGTTTTTATACATACCTCTGACTTTCTGAATGTTTCTTACTTGAGTGTAAAGTTATGTGTGAAGGTAAAATGTATGTACTAGTCTGGGTGTTTACAGCATGTCAGAATCATATCAATCAGGGTTAACTATACATAACTGATCAAAAAAATTATTTCACTCAAGTTGAAGTTATTTCATTTGTATCTTATGTTTAATTATTTTTTCAGCTTTTAGATCAGTTTAATATATTACATATGTTAAAAAAATCATATACTTAAATATTTACTCTCAGATGGAAAGGGATTTTTTTTTCTTTTGTTAAGAACAGACCTTAGCTGTTGCAGTCATGTCCATGTATTTTTCTCAGATGAAACTGTTTGATGAGGCCATGTTCTTTACTATTTAATGTATTAAATATGTTTATATGAAATGCCAAAAAATTGTAACCTGTGTCTGTTAAAAACTTTGCTTCCAGTATTGAGAAAGTGCAAGTACACAAAGTTCACAAGGTTATAAAGTGAGACAGCAGGATGTGGTCTGGCTCCAGTCACGTCCTTCAACTGTACATACTTGCTGTTGTTCGTTCTTGGCACCAGCAGATGTCGCAACAATAAGGCATGCAGAGGCATGCCGAAATGTCACAATATATTACTCAGAAGGATGTTAGAAAAGACACTCCATTTTATAATCTGTAATGCATTTACAAAATATGAGTTTCCTTGTCCTTGTCTGTAACATAACTTGCCTATCTTTGGAGCAAATGATATGGTATGAAAATACAGTTCCATGTTTTTGAGAGCACATCAACTTGCATTCCTCTCTGAACCCCATAACACGGGCACTTTCAAACTCTGGTTCGGAAAGGAAGTACTGAGGGTCTGTGGAATAGTTTAATAAATAAATAATATTAAACTAAATATTTAAATATATAGAGGTTTGCATTAGGATAAATGACCATATCTGGGGGTCCATGTATAGTTCATCACGCTAAGTGCAAGTCAACCACCCACATACAGTACTTATCCGACTTCTAGGGCTGTAGAAGGCTTCATATTGTGGATCAAAATCAACCCCGAACTGTATCAATTAGTAAAAATATAATAATGGAAACTCGACTCGTATGAAGCGCACGGATATGAGCGTAGCTACGAGCTGAAAAAGGCAGTTGGGCCAGCAAGTTACTATATAATGTAGCAATGCTACATTATATAGTAGTTACTGGCCCAGATGCAGTTGATTATACACTAAAACTGCGAAATTCACTCAAACTGGATCACCTAGTTCAGAATGCATTATACCTGGTCCTGTAGTAGCACCATAGACTGTAAAAAGAGCCTGCGATGCATGGATGATTGACGTCTCACGCAACCTATGGAAACGCAATTACGATAGTTTCACTTGCCAATAAACAGGCGGGATTTAAGCCCGCCCACCTTCTTCTCCAGTTGACAAAGGGGTGTGTCTCAAAAAGCAGGGAACAGTGCGTGTAAAGTCCTCCTACCTTCACCGCACAAACCTGTGCACAAGTCAAGGGTCCAAATTTTCATTCTTTGCTTTTTAAAGGCATTGCCAACATGTCCAAACCTCTAACTGATCAGGAAAAGCGCAAGCAGATCAGTGTTCGCGGTATAGCTGGACTGGGGGATGTTGTCGAAATCAAAAAGAGCTTCAACAGGCATCTTCACTTCACTCTAGTGAAGGACCGCAATGTGGCCACCCCACGGGATTATTACTTCGCCCTGGCCCACACGGTGCGGGATCACCTGGTGGGCCGCTGGATCCGCACTCAGCAGTATTACTATGAGAAAGACCCGAAGGTACGGTACGGATCGCTTCCTCCTCTTGCAGCGAGGAAGTAGCATGTTTGTGCAGTAGTGGGATAAGTTACATGAAATGCATTTAATGTGGAATTTATGTTTACGAATTTAAACCTCTAGTTTATGCATCTGGCAAGTTGGTGCCTCCATAATTGTATTACTGGAGAATTGCACACTGCTGCATGGATGGCACAAGGGCTTCTTTAGTTAAAATATTTGCACAAATCATTATTCTCATCCCAACTCATTTATTGTGAGTCAGTCATTAATTTCACGGTTTTCTGGTGACAGTTCAAGAACTGTATTTGTTTCCTTCTAGCTTGGTGTTCTGTGCATTGGCCATACATTGACATTGGGTCAGCTGTTAAAAAGTTTGATCACCTTGTCATATTAGGGCATCATTAGTTAACTATTTTGCAACAACTTATTCTCTGTGCTCACTAGGGCAAGTACAGATTGCACTATACTGTCAAACCCAGTTGAAGATAATAGGTTTTATCTAATGCATTGACATGGTCCATGTACAGCATTACTTGTGGCTATTAATAGACAACTATTACATGGGTGCTTAATGAGTTGGGAGGTCATGATGGTTTTTTGGAGAGTAATTTGGCAAAACTTTGTCTTTTGTGGCTCCATGGATGTGGCTGTGAAGCTTAATGTGACTTGTTTGTTGATGAACATGGAATCTAACTATGGAAATGATTTATTTATTGAATGTTCCTGTTCTGGACTTGACTGCTTTCCAGAGATGTGTGTGTGCTTAATTTCAGCTGTCCTTTTTGAACCAATAAGGAAAGCCTGTGTTTTCCCTCCTGGCTGGATATCTCTTATTGGAAGCAGATAGCTTTATATGGTTGAGCACACCAATATGTGAAGCATTTCCAGGAACTTCACTCTTGTAAAGCGTGACGCTTGTTGAAGTTCAGGCACTTGGAAAAACAGTAAAGCACCGTCACTTTATTTAAACCCACGCTATGCACTATGCTGTGATTATTAAGCCCCATCTCAGCAGCATGCATTTATTTGTTACTGTGGTATTCAGATGTTGTTCAATGTGTATTTGAGGCATTCAGCAGTCTGTAAACTTCTCCCAGTGCAGACATCTGATGAATGAACCAAGCCAACAAGATCAAAATAGGCGTGTTGTACTTCAGTAACATACCAGAGAGTTCAAGTATGCAGTAAACCCTATAAAAATTGTGAAAATACAAGCTTACACTAACTGCAACAAATAAAATCGCTCTTCTAACATTAGAATTAATTCATATTTGAACTGGAAAGAAGCTGTTTTTTTTTAATCTACTCCAATCTTATAATATTTATTTAAATATTTAATTTCTTAAAAAATATTTAATAACAGGACAAAGCAATTGACGGTTAATCGCAGATTAATATTGACACAATAACATCACATTAATAAAACAATAAATAGTGAAGTTGTGTTATTGTGTCATTTGTAATTTCAAATTTCATGACAAATTAATTGATCTAAGATTTAATTCAAACATTGATTTAACATATTTGTCTGTGGGCAATGCACATTTGCTGTTTTCAAATATTTGTATAAAATATTTTAATGTCATAATATATTGGATTAAATTCATTTATTATAGGCTAAACAGTCAATTTTAGGGAAAAAAACAATGTATTGGTTGACCTTTGTTTCAGTTCATATTCTGATTAATTGTAATGTTATAAGGGAGTATAATGTTTCACAACTTTTGTGCCTACATGATCTGCTAGTTCAAATATTTCTGTGCACATGCAGTGAGGTTTTATTTGTGTGGTGTTTTTTTTTGTTGTTGTTGTTGCAGCGCATCCACTATCTGTCTCTGGAGTTCTACATGGGCAGAACTCTACAGAACACCATGATAAATCTTGGGCTGCAGAATACCTGTGATGAGGCCATCTACCAGGTAAAATGCATCACTGACATAGCAAACTTAATGATCATTTAAAGCATTTGTTACTGAATTGCAGAACTGGCCCAGAGCTCTGTTACTTAAACATCCTGAAACTTTAGAAACAGCTGTTGTTTTTCCCCTGCTCACCCACAGAGTGCTCATGGGGGATGTAGACCAGTTGCCACAGGCTTGCAAAACTGTTAGTCTAAACCCTTCCTCGTTTGAATTAGAGAAAACACGGAAATTGCCGAAACATTAAACTGTATGAAATTAGCATAATCTGTTGAAATTTTGTTGCCCAATGTGAACATTTGTCTTGTATACATGTTTTTATTTTGTGTGTGTGTGTGTGTGTGTGTGTTTTAACATGATCTGTTCTGCAATATATTGATCTTTAGCTTGGACTGGATTTGGAAGAATTAGAGGAGATTGAGGAGGATGCAGGGCTGGGAAACGGTGGGCTCGGGCGTCTTGCAGGTACCTACAGTACATTTAAAACTCCCTACATCCTAGTAAATGTCCCCGTCTTATTGGATGTTTGATGTCTGCCTTCTCTCCCAGCTTGTTTCCTGGACTCAATGGCATCTCTGGGTTTGGCGGCTTATGGTTATGGCATTCGTTATGAGTTTGGGATCTTCAATCAGAAGATCACCAGTGGCTGGCAGGTAAACCAAAACTGAAAAATAGAATTTATAATGTTAATTTTCAGTATATGTTTACCATTGCATTTCATTTTATTTAGTTAGTAGATAAAATATTGGAATTTTTTTTTGTTGTTGTTGTTGTTTAGGTTGAGGAAGCTGATGATTGGCTTCGTTATGGTAATCCTTGGGAGAAGGCCCGTCCCGAGTACATGCTTCCTGTGCATTTCTATGGCCGAGTTGAGCAAACTCATGAGGGACCAAAGTGGGTTGACACTCAGGTCAGTCAGTAATAATCTAGTGCTGTGGGATATCAGGGGGGAAACATGGCTATAAAAAAAAAAAAAAAACTGCAACCACATTCACTATCATTCAAAAGATTGTTGTAATATTTCTGAAAGAAGTCTGTTATGCTCATGGGTGCATTGATTTGAACAAAAATACAGTAAAACAGTAAAATTATTTCTAAATATTATTAAAATATTTTCATTAAATGATTACAATAAAAAATAACTTTTACCATTCAGTACTTTAAGAACTTTATTCTTATTGTCAGCATCATTACTCCAGTCTTCAGTGTCACATCCTTCAGAAGTCATTCTAATATGCTGATTTGCTGCTCAAGAATTTATTATCAATGTTGTCGTGCAGCCAAATAAGTTATACATGTTATACATGTTGGGTTTTTTTTCAATAGAAAGGTAAAACGAACATAATTTATTTAAAATAGATTTTTTTGTAACACTTGATTAAGTGAACGTATCCTTCATTTCTTTTAACAAAAGCTTTTAAATGTTACTGTAATTGTGGATAAATAGGATGGCAAAATTAAAATCAGTCATGTCTATATTTTACTGTACCGCTCTGTCTTTTCTTTGGCAGGTGGTGCTTGCAATGCCTTATGACACTCCTGTGCCTGGTTATAAAAACAACACTGTGAATACTATGAGACTGTGGTCTGCCAAAGCGCCTAATGATTTCAACCTGCAAGAATGTGAGTCAACACAATGATCAGCTCACATGATCAGCAGTCTGAGCTCCAGTATAAAACATTTCTGGTTTGGTTCTACTTTTGGCTGAATCACTGAAATTAAGTGAGCTTCTCTGTTCTGGTTTGTTTGGAGGGTTCCAGGTGAGCTTTGTGTGAGCTCAGATTATTACATACTTGAAATTTCCAGTTGCGTGCAGTATTATTGAAATAGTCTTTTATATTACTGTTAGTTTGAGTTTACACTTACCTTCTCAGTTGAGTTTAAATTAAAGTGAACTTGTTTCCTGGGAGAATGGTTTCTGTGTAGAATACTAAATATAGGCCTCTTCACCAGAGCAATGCATCAGCAGCACAGAAACAGGAGAGCAGCTGGCAACAGGCCAGTGTTACCCAGAGATACGCCTGCTTTTGAGAGTCCTTCATGATTCTAGGGCCTCTGGGCCTCCACAGTCAATGTCTCATTCTATATTATATACATACTCTTAAAGGGATACTCCACTTTTTTTTGGAAATAGGCTCATTTTACAACTCCCCAGAGTTAAACAGTTCAGTTTTACCGTTTTCAAATCCATTCAGCCGATTTCCGTATATTTGGAAGAATATCAGTAACCAGACAGTTTCTGGTCTCATTGACTTCCATAGTATATTTTTTTTCCTACTATGGAAGTCAATGAGACCAGAAACTGTCTGGTTACTGATATTCTTCTAAATATCCGAAAATCAGCTGAATGGATTCGAAAACTGTAAAACTCAACTGTTTAACTCTGCGGGAGGGGTAAAATTAGCCTATTTCCAAAAAAAGTGGAGTATCCCTTTAAGGTTTTGTGTTCTACATACACATACATTAGTGTATATATACAGCCCAAATCAGAAAAAGTTGGGACATTTTGTAAAATGCAACAAAATCAACAATTTGTTATTTGTTCATTCTTTTTAACATTTTTTAACTGACAAAAGTAAAAAGAAATGTTTTCCAAGGTTTTCACTGACCAACATAATTGTATTTTGTAAATATGAACAAATTTTGACTTTAGCTGCAACACACCCCAAAAAAGTTGGGACAAAATCTTGAAGCACTAACAGGTAGGATATATACAAATTTAATAAAGTTATCAAACACTTAACAACCTTCACTGTGTAATTTCTAAATTAAAGATTGAATAATCCTTATTAAAGCTACAAAAGTTATTCAGCCAAGAGCAGTGCGTGATTCTCTTAATGACAGACAGCAGCGGGTTTATTAGGCTGCTGTCACTTTATATGACGTGCCTCCCATTTTATCACAACTCTTTAGGTTTATTTAAGACTCCATTTATGACTGCTGGTGAGGAATACTTGACAAAATAGGCATTTTAGCATGTCATTTTGAAATACTCTCTCTTAATTGTAGTCAATGTGGGAGATTACGTCCAGGCTGTATTGGATCGAAACCTGGCAGAGAACATCTCCCGGGTGCTCTACCCCAATGACAATGTACGTACACTCACTTTTCAATGCTATAAAACTCTCGCTGAGGATGTTTGATGGACAGAATGTACACAGAGAGAGAGAACAGAGAGCAGGAATTTGAACATGATGTGCATTAAGTTACTATAATAACAAACACTGACAATCATATATGTGTAAATTTAGACTGTGTCAATGCTGGTATGTAAAATATGCTTTAGCTGACTGACTGACATGAGCAGATTTCATCAGAGAAAACTCTAATCTTATGCAACAGTGCCACTGACATGTTTAACACATTGTGGAAGTATGAAAATGGAATTTTATGAAGTATAAAATGTGTCGTAATACAGTAGTGTATATTGTTTTTATTCACTCAACTATTAAACTAAGAAAACAAAATGCTTGGTTATTCTGTCCGAAAAAAACGTACAGTAAATGGAATGTTTTTCTGTTTGTAAAGCTTTCAGTGTGTCTGTATTAATATGAATGTATTCCTTTGTATGTGCATGTGTTAGTTTTTCGAAGGGAAGGAGCTCCGTTTAAAGCAGGAGTACTTTGTGGTGGCTGCTACTCTGCAGGACATCATCAGACGCTTTAAATCGTCAAAGTTTGGCTGCAGGGATCCCGTGCGCACCTCTTTTGAGGCTTTCCCTGAAAAGGTTATATGATATGATTGAAAACATTCATTGACTGAATTTTCAGACACAAATCCGCAAAGGTTTTTGCTGTCACGAAGAATAACGGTTTCAACACCACTCTCTCAGGTGGCGATTCAACTGAATGATACTCATCCAGCTCTGGCGATTCCTGAACTCATGAGAATCCTGGTGGATATAGAGCGGCTGGACTGGGAAAAGGTGTGGTGTTCAGGCCGTCAAAATGACATAAGATAATTCCTTGAAAGCTGTTTTGTTGTTCGGCCTAGTCATGTTGACATGAGTAATAGATAAAGCATTGGTAATAATGTAAAGTATTGTTCATTCACCCATACAACTTTTTTTACATACAATTTTCTTGGAAGTTATTTTATTTATAATAGGACTTTCCAAAATCCGCATTGAAGTGTGCATGTGTGTGTATGTAGGCATGGGAGATTACGACAAAGACGTGTGCGTACACAAACCACACGGTGTTACCCGAGGCTCTGGAGCGCTGGCCTGTCTACATGTTTGAGAAGCTTCTGCCACGACACCTGCAGATCGTCTATGAAATCAACCGTCGCCATCTGGATGTGAGGATACACACATTGGCGAACTCAAATTCATCTTAGTTTTTTCTAGTTGGTCTGATGGACTCTCTGTTGTAGAGAATTGCTGTGCTGTATCCAGGCGACCATGATCGCTTGCGCAGGATGTCTCTGATCGAGGAGGGCGATCCAAAGAGGATCAACATGGCTCACCTTTGTGTGGTCGGGTCACACGCCGTCAACGGAGTTGCACGGATTCACTCAGACATTGTCAAAACCACTGTGTGAGTAGAGTGCATAAGTCTATATACAAAAATATTTGACAGCAAATGAATTTTCCAGGGAGCCAATTTTAATGCTATTTAGGTCAATTGTATATTACATTTGGAACTTGCATAAATTAATTTATTTTTTAAACTGGTTTAAGATTTAAGGACTTTTTTGATGTTGAGCCGGAGAAGTTTCAGAACAAGACAAACGGCATCACACCTCGTCGCTGGCTGCTGCTCTGCAACCCTGGCCTGGCTGACATCATCGCTGAGGTGGCTGCCTTAACTTATTATTCATGCAGTTGTTGTAAAATTGTGTAGTGTTTTATTTAAAATGTTATTATTTTATTTTATCCAGCTCTTGCTTGCTCTACCTCCACAGTTTTTTTTCTGTCCCTCACTATCTTTCCCTTTCAGAAAATTGGTGAGGACTTCCTGACGGATCTGTTCCAACTAAAAAAACTTTTGGATTTCATCAATGATGAAATGTTCATTCGGGATGTGGCTAAAGTGAAGCAGGTCTACATTTAAATTATTATTTTTTTTAAATAAATACATACATACTTTGACAAGATTTTGATGATTATAATGTATAGGAGTCTTTTTCAAACTTTAAAAAGACAGAATAAAAAAAATGTTCTTCATGTTTAAATTTTTTGTTGTTGTTTTTAGGAGAATAAGCAGAAGTTTGCAGCTTATCTGGAGAATGAGTACAAAGTAAAGATAAACCCTGAGTCCATCTTTGACATCCATGTCAAGAGAATCCATGAGTACAAGAGACAACTGCTCAACTGCCTTCATGTCATCACTTTATACAACAGTACGAAAATACATAAAGAAAAACACAGCAATGTATTCAAGATGGAAGATCACTGCCACCTATCTGAGCACTGACGAACTGACCAGAGAAAACATTGCACTTTTTGTTTTTGTTTTATCATAATTATTTCATAGATCATTTTTTTTAAATGGCCCGAATGAATTAATGATTTTGAATCTGATTTTATAAATTATTTTATTCTGCACTTTTCTAGGGATCAAGAAAGAACCAAACAAGAAGTTTGTTCCCAGAACCGTAATGATTGGAGGAAAGGTAAGTGAATTCAAAAAATGAAAAAAATAATAATAATAATAAAATATATATATATATATATATATATATATATAAATAGTCATTCTAGAATCAGGGCTACATTCCAAGTTTCCCAGGTAAACCTTTTATTAAAAAAGAAAACAACAACAAAAAACTTTTGATTAATAACACAATATGTATATATAGGAAAAAAATGTATTGGAAATACTCAAATATTCAGTCCAGTGCTAAAAGGCTTTTATCTCTGATCCTACACTGCCTCCTGCAGGCGGCTCCAGGCTACCACATGGCAAAGATGATCATTAAACTGATCACCTCAGTGGGGGAGGTGGTCAACAATGATCCTGTGGTGGGAGACAGACTGAAGGTCATTTTCCTGGAGAACTATAGAGTCTCATTAGCTGAGAAGGGTGAGTAAATGCATTAACAGCTGTTAATGGATAGCTATAAAAATATCAGATTTATTAGATATTTGTCAAGATAATCAAATAATTAATTTTGCTATAGCTGCATCATAGTTATTTTATTTATTGGATGTCATGGGTTATAAAGTCTTTTGAATTTGTCATGTGCTTTGCTCTTCAGTGATCCCTGCTGCCGACCTATCCGAGCAGATCTCCACGGCAGGCACTGAAGCCTCCGGGACGGGAAACATGAAGTTCATGCTTAATGGCGCTCTGACCATCGGCACCATGGACGGCGCCAACGTGGAGATGGCAGAAGAAGCTGGAGAGGAAAACCTGTTCATCTTTGGCATGCGGGTTGAGGATGTGGAGGCCATGGACCAAAAGGGGTGAGAAAGAGTGGTATACGGGATGCAATTATGTGCAATTACTAAGTGATTGCGTTATGTGATTGGATTATGGGTAACCAATGATTTTATAATTCATACACATCCCCCCCCCCCCCCCCAATGCATTTAAGTTGACCCTTAAATTCATGTTTTCATAATAAGGTCATACAATTGTGTAAAAATTACTATTTTATTCAAACATTTGATGGAAACATGAATATTATGCTCTACTGCAACAAAAATCAATAGAAAATGTGATATCATGTTTCTATTTTCATAATTGGGTTGTTTTTATTTTGTCACAATTTAGTTGGATGTATAGTTATTGGGACAGTGCTTTAAAGGCTTTGCTGATTAAGAAAATTACCAAACTTGCAATAGAGAACCATTGATTATTCATTGATTATTGATTTTTTTTTCATTTAGGTTTAATTTAGGTAATTTAGCCCAATTTAGTTTTTTAATCCTTTTTTGTTTTTACATATTTACTTTTTCATGAGTCCATCTTTTTCAAGTTTTTTAATTTGTCATCTAGATACAATGCCAGGGAATACTACGAGCGCCTGCCTGAACTTAAACAGGTGATGGATCAAATCAGCACTGGATTCTTTAGCCCCAAAGAGCCTGAACTCTTCAAAGACATTGTCAACATGCTCATGAATCATGACAGGTGGGCAGCAAAGAGTGCACTGTAATTTATTCCTTCACTCCTTGTTTGAAGATAGCATTTTCTAGTGTCTTACAGGTCTATATCTTTGTATCTCTATCTGTGTATATTTTTGCATTTCTTCTGTTGTTTTTAATCTCTCAGGTTCAAGGTGTTTGCAGACTATGAATCATATATCAGCTGTCAAGAAAAAGTTAATGAACTCTACAGGGTGAGTTATGATGGTTTGGATATTCATTAGAGGTCTACCAACATGGGGATTTCAGAGGCTATTTCATAATTTGAACATTTTAAATATTTTTTTTCTTTATGATCTATCTATATTAAACCTATAATATGTCATTTTTAATGATATCTTGTAAACTATAATTATATAAAACATCTGAGAACAGAAAGTGTTTTTGTAATTGACAAGTGGGCACCAACACTCCTTTTAATTGTTAGCTGACCAAGTAGATCAATCAGCCAATAAATGAAGTTTGTGGACTGCTTGTAACTTTTTTTAAGCTTTGTTTATTCAGTATAAGTACAATCCCCCACTCCTTTTTATTTATTTACTCAGAACCCAAAAGAATGGACCAAAACAGTGATCAGGAATATTGCTGCTTCTGGAAAGTTCTCCAGTGACCGCACCATCACGGAGTACGCCCGTGAGATCTGGGGAGTTGAGCCGTCGGACGTCAAGATCCCGCCCCCTAATGAGCCACGGGAATGAGGAGTTGGGAACACTGGGTCTGCTTGCCTGTTCCTCAACCATTCCCAGTGTGTTGGTGTGCCTTCAGGTTTCTCTCACTATGCATAACACCACATGAAACCTCTTTGAACTTCACAACTGTAGTGTACCTTCAATATACACACAAACTAACTCCTTCATGTGCACTTACACTGTAGTACATTTTAAATTACTGTCAACTTTCACTTGCCCATACTCAATTTTCATGGATTCTCTTATGCCAATTCAATTTGTTGCATATCTGAGACTAATTTATTGAAGCTTCATTTAGTTAAGCCTAGCCTAAGTTTACTGCTGTATTAATGCATGTGTAAATTCTCAATTTTGGTGCATTCCTTTTATCATTTTTAAGGGTGTCCATTCTGACTGATTATAACAGAGATGCCACTTAAGTTTCAATAGCCAAGACAATAGTTCTGTCCCTGTTTTATGTATTTTAGGAATTGAAATCAGAAACTGGAACACAGACAAGTATCCTGGTTTCTTAGTAGCTTCGGGAAATATTTGATCATCAGCCACCTTTGGTTTGTTTAAATCCAGTAGAATTAGTCTCCCTGCCCTAAAATACAATATATAACCAGTCAGAAACAACCATCTCAAAAGTGGCAAACAGCGTTAATGTAATGACTCCAGAACGCATGTGGTTCAGTGTCCAAATTATCTTTTTATTCAAGCTTTCTGACGCAGGTTTAAGGGTGCCTTGTGTGTATACTTTGCAATATTAACAACAATAATGTAAATATTTCATAAAACAATGAGAATAGAAGATATATGGCAGCTGGCTGATGTAAACTCACAGGAATCCATCTAAACTTGAACTATGACCCTTTTCATAAAGCAAATTCCAAACAGCATTTAAGATTCCAGGCTGTCATTTGAACGTATGCTTATGGATGTCATCTTTGAATATTCACACTTGTACTGAGGCCTTGTTTTCTTGCTATTTTTTTACACAAGTACTGTAAGGAAATTACCATGTTAACAAATAATAAAATAAATAAAAACAGTATGCTGTTGACTTACTTGACTAAACAAGGCGATTCCAATTGCAAGTTGGAGATTTCATGTTCATTGTTGTAAAGATTGAAGGGTGTTGTCATGTTACAATTCACTCAGTCAGTATAGTAATGAATGGCTTGAACAGGTGTTGGGTGAGGTACAAGTGAAGGTATGAATGATAACCTGATACATAAAAACAAACAAACAAACTTGAAACTAACCCCAAGCTTTCCTGTTATGTAACTAGTTTAAAGGGTTAGTTCGCCCAAAAATGAAAGTTAGCTCGCCCTCATGTCGTTCCAAGCCTGTAAGTTCTTCTTCGTAACACCGTTTAAGATATTTTAGATTTAAACTACGACTTTATTCAGCATTGTATTGTCTTCCAGTTCTGTTGTCAAGCCGCATTCAGTGATGTTGATGACGTAAGTTAAGTCGTAGTTTTTTTTATTTTTGGACAAATGTTTTTCCGATGCTTCAAAACATTCTAACTAACCCACTGATGTCACATGGACTACTTTGATGATGTCTTTATTTCCTTTCTGGACAAGGACAGTATACCCTACATACATTTTCAATGGAGGGACAGAAAGCTCTTGGCAGTGGTGGAATGTAACGAAGTACAAATACTTTGTTACTTTACTTAAGTACATTTTCCACGTATCTTTACTTTACTTAAGTAGAATAAATAGCGCATAATTTTTACTTTTACATCATTACATTTTGCAGCAATTATTATAGACCATTTTGCAAGATGTAAACAACACTGGTCCAGAAACACTTCCTGTTTCAGTTTGTAACTGTTTTCTTTATTTCACATGTAAAGAAAACATCTTAAAGATGTTACTTAACTTTTTGATTCAGTTTTACATGTTCTGTTGGTTGTATTTTATCCCAGCTTTTTTGTAGTGTTAAAAAAACTGAAACAGGAAGTGCTTCTGGACCTGTGTTGTTTACATCTTGCAAAATGGTCTATACTTTCTACTCCACTACATTTCTACAACTTCTGTTACATTTTCTGATTAGTTTTTCCCCTGCCAAAACGTAATCTAACTGTCCGTTGCACGTTTGTCTCACCAGTGATGTTTGGTTGCCATAGAGCCTCCATTTTTGCACTCGGGTGCACTCCCATGGCCCTCTATCAGAATCCAGAGTTTCAAGAAGATTGGACAAACTCTGGATTCTGATAGAGGGCCATGCGACTTAGACATGAGTGCAAAAATGGAGGCTCTAGTCTAGACCCTTCCAGAGCTGAGATATTGAGATACCACGTAGCATTTATGCCATTATAAATATCTCAATATCTCAGCTCTGGAAGGGTCTAGAGCCTCCATTTTTAGCACTAGGGTCTAAGTCCCATGGTCCTCTATCAGAATCCAGAGTTTCAAGAATATTGGATAAACTTATTTTTTTTGCACAAAAAAAAAAACGAAAGGGGTAACACTGTCGTTTTTTTTGGGTCGAAATTTTGAGTTTCTCTGATCTTCTTGAAACTCTGGATTCTGATAGAGGGCCATGAGACTTAGACCTGAGTGCAAAATGGAGGCTCTAGCCCCTTCCAGAGCTGAGATATCGAAACTCAAAAATTCGCCCTGAAAAAAAAAACGACAGTGGTACTACGTTTTTTTTTTTTCGGGTGAAAAATTAAGTTTCTCCAATCTTCCAAAACTCTGGATTCTGATAGAGGGCCATGAGACTTAGACCTGAGTGCAAAAATGGAGGCTCTAGCCCCTTCCAGAGCTGAGATATCGAAACTCAAAAATTAGGCCCGAAAAAAAAAACGACAGTGGTACCCCTTACGTTTTTTTTTTTTTTCGGGCGAAAAATTAAGTTTCTCCAATCTTCCCAAAACTATGGATTCTGATAGAGGGCCATGAGACTTAGACCCGAGTGCAAAAATGGAGGCTCTAGCCCCTTTCAGAGCTGAGATATCGAAACTCAAAAATTCAGCCCGAAAAAAAAAACGACAGTGGTACCCCTTACGTTTTTTTTTTTTGGGTGAAAAATTAAGTTTCTCCAATCTTCCCAAAACTCTGGATTCTGATAGAGGGCCATGAGACTTGGACCTGAGTGCAAAAATGGAGGCTCTAGCCCCTTCCAGAGCTGAGATATCGAAACTCAAAAATTCGGCCCGAAAAAAAAACGACAGTGGTACCCCTTACGTTTTTTTTTTTCGGGCGAAAAATTACGTTTCTCCAATCTTCTCAAAACTCTGGATTCTGATAGAGGGCCATGATACTTGGACCTGAGTGCAAAAATGGAGGCTCTAGCCCCTTCCAGAGCTGAGATATCAAAACTCAAAAATTCGGCCAGAAAAAAAAAACGACAGTGGTACCCCTTACGTTTTTTTTTTTTTCGGGCGAAAAATTAAGTTTCTCCAATCTTCCCAAAACTCAGGATTCTAATAGAGGGCCATGAGACTTAGACCTGAGTGCAAAAATGGAGGCTCTAGCCCCTTCCAGAGCTGAGATATCGAAACTCAAAAATTCGGCCCGAAAAAAAAATTGACAGTGGTACCCCTTACGTTTTTTTTTTCGGGCGAAAAATTAAGTTTCTCCAATCTTCCCAAAACTCTGGATTCTGATAGAGGGCCATGAGACTTGGACCTGAGTGCAAAAATGGAGGCTCTAGCCCCTTCCAGAGCTGAGATATCGAAACTCAAAAATTCGCCCCGAAAAAAAAACGACAGTGCTACGGTTTTTTTTTTTTTCGGGCGAAAAATTAAGTTTCTTAAATCTTCCCAAAACTCTGGATTCTGATAGAGGGCCATGATACTTAGACCTGAGTGCAAAAATGGAGGCTCTAGCCCCTTCCATATCGAAACTCAAAAATTCGCCGCGAAAAAAAAACGACAGTGGTACCCCTTACGTTTTTTTTTTTTCGGGCGAAAAATTACGTTTCTCCAATCTTCCCAAAACTCTTGATTCTGATAGAGGGCCATGAGACTTAGACCTGAGTGCAAAAATGGAGGCTCTAGCCCCTTCCAGAACTGAGATATCGAAACTCAAAAATTTGACCAGAAAAAAAAACGACTGTGGTACCCCTTACGTTTTTTTTTTTTCGGGCGAAAAATTACGTTTCTCCAATCTTCCCAAAACACTGGATTCTAATAGAGGGCCATGAGACTTAGACCCGAGTGCAAAAATGGAGGCTCTAGCCCCTTCTAGAGCTGAGATATCGAAACTCAAAAATTCGGCCAGAAAAAAAAACGACAGTGGTACCCCTTACGTTTTTTTTTTTTTTGGGTGAAAAATTAAGTTTCTCCAATCTTCCCAAACCTCTGGATTCTGATAGAGGGCCATGAGACTTAGACCTGAGTGCAAAAATGGAGGCTCTAGCCCCTTCCAGAGCTGAGATATCGAAACTCAAAAATTCGGCCCGAAAAAAAAAACGACAGTGGTACCCCTTACG
The DNA here is from genome assembly GCF_016745375.1 of Pimephales promelas. The sequence continues at coordinate 21,364,204 of NW_024121099.1, read as the reverse complement.
TTTTTTTTTTTCGGGCGAAAAATTAAGTTTCTCCAATCTTCCCAAAACTCTGGATTCTGATAGAGGGCCATGAGACTTGACCTGAGTGCAAAAATGGAGGCTCTAGACCCTTCCAGAGCTGAGATATCGAAACTCAAAAATTCGGCCCGAAAAAAAAAAACGACAGTGGTACCCCTTACGTTTTTTTTTTCGGGCGAAAAATTAAGTTTCTCCAATCTTCCCAAAACTCTGGATTCTGATAGAGGGCCATGAGACTTAGACCTGAGTGCAAAAATGGAGGCTCTAGCCCCTTCCAGAGCTGAGATATCGAAACTCAAAAATTCGGCCCGAAAAAAAAACGACAGTGGTACCCCTTACGTTTTTTTTTTTCGGGCGAAAAATTAAGTTTCTCCAATCTTCCCAAAACTCTGGATTCTGATAGAGGGCCATGAGACTTAGACCTGAGTGCAAAAATGGAGGCTCTAGCCCCTTCCAGAGCTGAGATATCGAAACTCAAAAATTCGGCCCGAAAAAAAAAAAACGACAGTGGTACCCCTTACGTTTTTTTTTTGGGCGAAAAATTAAGTTTCTCCAATCTTCCCAAAACTCTGGATTCTGATAGAGGGCCATGAGACTTAGACCTGAGTGCAAAAATGGAGGCTCTAGCCCCTTCCAGAGCTGAGATATCGAAACTCAAAAATTCGGCCCGAAAAAAAACGACAGTGGTACCCCTTACGTTTTTTTTTTTTCGGGCGAAAAATTAAGTTTCTCCAATCTTCCAAAACTCTGGATTCTGATAGAGGGCCATGAGACTTAGACCTGAGTGCAAAAATGGAGGCTCTAGCCCCTTCCAGAGCTGAGATATCGAAACTCAAAAATTCGGCCCGAAAAAAAAAACGACAGTGGTACCCCTTACGTTTTTTTTTTCGGGCGAAAAATTAAGTTTCTCCAATCTTCCAAAACTCTGGATTCTGATAGAGGGCCATGAGACTTAGACCTGAGTGCAAAAATGGAGGCTCTAGCCCCTTCCAGAGCTGAGATATCGAAACTCAAAAATTCGGCCCGAAAAAAAAACGACAGTGCTACCCCTTACGTTTTTTTTTTTTGGGCGAAAAATTAAGTTTCTTAAATCTTCCCAAAACTCTGGATTCTGATAGAGGGCCATGATACTTAGACCTGAGTGCAAAAATGGAGGCTCTAGCCCCTTCCATATCGAAACTCAAAAATTCGGCCCGAAAAAAAAAAACGACAGTGGTACCCCTTACGTGTTTTTTTTTTCGGGCAAAAAATTAAGTTTCTCCAATCTTCCCAAAACTCTGGATTCTGATAGAGGGCCATGAGACTTAGACCTGAGTGCAAAAATGGAGGCTCTAGCCCCTTCCAGAGCTGAGATATCGAAACTCAAAAATTCGGCCCGAAAAAAAAAACGACAGTGGTACCCCTTACGTTTTTTTTTTTTGGGCGAAAAATTAAGTTTCTCCAATCTTCCCAAAACTCTGGATTCTGATAGAGGGCCATGAGACTTAGACCTGAGTGCAAAAATGGAGGCTCTAGCCCTTCCAGAGCTGAGATATCGAAACTCAAAAATTCGGCCGGAAAAAAAAAACGACAGTGGTACCCCTTACGTTTTTTTTTTTTCGGGCGAAAAATTAAGTTTCTCCAATCTTCCCAAAACTCTGGATTCTGATAGAGGGCCATGAGACTTAGACCTGAGTGCAAAAATGGAGGCTCTAGCCCCTTCCAGAGCTGAGATATCGAAACTCAAAAATTCGGCCCGAAAAAAAAAACGACAGTGGTACCCCTTACGTTTTTTTTTTTTGGGCGAAAAATTAAGTTTCTCCAATCTTCCCAAAACTCTGGATTCTGATAGAGGGCCATGAGACTTAGACCTGAGTGCAAAAATGGAGGCTCTAGCCCCTTCCAGAGCTGAGATATCGAAACTCAAAAATTCGGCCCGAAAAAAAAAACGACAGTGGTACCCCTTACGTTTTTTTTTTTCGGGCGAAAAATTAAGTTTCTCCAATCTTCCAAAACTCTGGATTCTGATAGAGGGCCATGAGACTTAGACCTGAGTGCAAAAATGGAGGCTCTAGCCCCTTCCAGAGCTGAGATATCGAAACTCAAAAATTCGGCCCGAAAAAAAAAACGACAGTGGTACCCCTTACGTTTTTTTTTTGGGCGAAAAATTAAGTTTCTCCAATCTTCCCAAAACTCTGGATTCTGATAGAGGGCCATGAGACTTAGACCTGAGTGCAAAAATGGAGGCTCTAGCCCTTTCAGAGCTGAGATATCGAAACTCAAAAATTCGGCCCGAAAAAAAAACGACAGTGGTACCCCTTACGTTTTTTTTTTTGGGCGAAAAATTAAGTTTCTCCAATCTTCTCAAAACTCTGGATTCTGATAGAGGGCCATGAGACTTAGACCTGAGTGCAAAAATGGAGGCTCTAGCCCCTTCCAGAGCTGAGATATCGAAACTCAAAAATTCGGCCCGAAAAAAAAAACGACAGTGGTACCCCTTACGTTTTTTTTTTTTCGGGCGAAAAATTAAGTTTCTCCAATCTTCCCAAAACTCTGGATTCTGATAGAGGGCCATGAGACTTAGACCTGAGTGCAAAAATGGAGGCTCTAGCCCCTTCCAGAGCTGAGATATCGAAACTCAAAAATTCGGCCCGAAAAAAAAACGACAGTGGTACCCCTTACGTTTTTTTTTTTCGGGAAAAATTAAGTTTCTCCAATCTTCTCAAAACTCTGGATTCTGATAGAGGGCCATGAGACTTAGACCTGAGTGCAAAAATGGAGGCTCTAGCCCCTTCCAGAGCTGAGATATCGAAACTCAAAAATTCGCCCCAAAAAAAAAACGACAGTGGTACCCCTTACGTTTTTTTTTTTCGGGCGAAAAATTAAGTTTCTCCAATCTTCCCAAAACTCTGGATTCTGATAGAGGGCCATGAGACTTAGACCTGAGTGCAAAAATGGAGGCTCTAGCCCCTTCCAGATATCGAAACTCAAAAATTCGGCCCGAAAAAAAAAACGACAGTGGTACCCCTTACGTTTTTTTTTTCGGGCGAAAAATTAAGTTTCTCCAATCTTCCCAAAACTCTGGATTCTGATAGAGGGCCATGAGACTTAGACCTGAGTGCAAAAATGGAGGCTCTAGCCCTTCCAGAGCTGAGATATCGAAACTCAAAAATTCGGCCCGAAAAAAAAAACGACAGTGGTACCCCTTACGTTTTTTTTTTTTGGGCGAAAAATTAAGTTTCTCCAATCTTCCCAAACTCTGGATTCTGATAGAGGGCCATGAGACTTAGACCTGAGTGCAAAAATGGAGGCTCTAGCCCCTTCCAGAGCTGAGATATCGAAACTCAAAAATTCGGCCCGAAAAAAAAAACGACAGTGGTACCCCTTACGTTTTTTTTTTTTCGGGCGAAAAATTAAGTTTCTCCAATCTTCTCAAAACTCTGGATTCTGATAGAGGGCCATGAGACTTAGACCTGAGTGCAAAAATGGAGGCTCTAGCCCCTTCCAGAGCTGAGATATCGAAACTCAAAAATTCGGCCCGAAAAAAAAACGACAGTGGTACCCCTTACGTTTTTTTTTTTTTCGGCGAAAAATTAAGTTTCTCCAATCTTCTCAAAACTCTGGATTCTGATAGAGGGCCATGAGACTTAGACCTGAGTGCAAAAATGGAGGCTCTAGCCCCTTCCAGAGCTGAGATATCAAAACTCAAAAATTCGGCCCGAAAAAAAAAACGACAGTGGTACCCCTTACGTTTTTTTTTTTTCGGGCGAAAAATTAAGTTTCTCCAATCTTCCCAAAACTCTGGATTCTGATAGAGGGCCATGAGACTTAGACCTGAGTGCAAAAATGGAGGCTCTAGCCCCTTCCAGAGCTGAGATATCGAAACTCAAAATTCGGCCCGAAAAAAAAAAACGACAGTGGTACCCCTTACGTTTTTTTTTTTTTGGGCGAAAAATTAAGTTTCTCCAATCTTCAAAACTCTGGATTCTGATAGAGGGCCATGAGACTTAGACCTGAGTGCAAAAATGGAGGCTCTAGCCCCTTCCAGAGCTGAGATATCGAAACTCAAAAATTCGGCCCGAAAAAAAAACGACAGTGGTACCCCTTACGTTTTTTTTTTTGGGCGAAAATTAAGTTTCTCCAATCTTCCCAAAACTTGGATTCTGATAGAGGGCCATGAGACTTAGACCTGAGTGCAAAAATGGAGGCTCTAGCCCCTTCCAGAGCTGAGATATCGAAACTCAAAAATTCGCCCGAAAAAAAAACGACAGTGGTACCCCTTACGTTTTTTTTTTTCGGGCGAAAAATTAAGTTTCTCCAATCTTCTCAAAACTCTGGATTCTGATAGAGGGCCATGAGACTTGACCTGAGTGCAAAAATGGAGGCTCTAGCCCCTTCCAGAGCTGAGATATCGAAACTCAAAAATTCGGCCCGAAAAAAAAACGACAGTGGTACCCCTTACGTTTTTTTTTTTTTCGGGCGAAAAAATTAAGTTTCTCCAATCTTCCAAAACTCTGGATTCTGATAGAGGGCCATGAGACTTAGACCTGAGTGCAAAAATGGAGGCTCTAGCCCTTTCAGAGCTGAGATATCGAAACTCAAAAATTCGGCCCGAAAAAAAAAACGACAGTGGTACCCCTTACGTTTTTTTTTTTTGGGTGAAAAATTAAGTTTCTCCAATCTTCCTCAAAACTCTGGATTTGATAGAGGGCCATGAGACTTAGACCTGAGTGCAAAAATGGAGGCTCTAGCCCTTTCCAGAGCTGAGATATCGAAACTCAAAAATTCGGCCCGAAAAAAAAAACGACAGTGGTACCCCTTACGTTTTTTTTTTTTTCGGGCGAAAAATAAGTTTCTCCAATCTTCCCAAAACTCTGGATTCTGATAGAGGGCCATGAGACTTAGACCTGAGTGCAAAAATGGAGGCTCTAGCCCTTTCCAGAGCTGAGATATCGAAACTCAAAAATTCAGCCCGAAAAAAAAAACGACAGTGGTACCCCTTACGTTTTTTTTTTCTGGTGAAAAATTAAGTTTCTCCAATCTTCTCAAAACTCTGGATTCTGAGATAGAGGCATGA
>NW_024121099.1:21303952-21358630 GCF_016745375.1 Pimephales promelas | reverse complement strand
ATGTGAAAATGTAATTAAAACATCAGGGAGGAGAGAGGGCTGGCAAAAAGTAGCACACAAATTAAGTTTGTAGTGAACAATTTAGATGTTTTTACAGTGTATTTTTATATTTTAATAATTTCTAAATAATGTATAACTTTGTTCATTAATGTCAGAGTCACCACCCACTACTAGAACATGGGAAGTAAAAGTGAAGTAGCCTACTAGAAATATTCTAACATAATGGTAATTTGTACTTATACTAACTCTTTTAAAAAGTCACTGTTAATAAATGTTTACCTGTTTATAAAGACACCAAGGAAAAAGGCTGAGAAAAAAAGAAATAAACTAAAAAAAACAGATGGTGGTCCTGCACCCTCACATTATACAAAGGCAGAAGAGCTGGCCCTTGGGTTGAATGTGAACATACCCATTGTGAAGGGCATCCCTGGGCTCGGCTCTTCCTCAGACCCACAGCCAGAGTTCAGGAGCAGCAACACCTTCACTGCTGCTAAATGAACTTTAAATGTGTCACGATGTGGTTGAAGCGAGGAGCAGGATCCAAATGCAGCACATTTATTTAACTAAACTTAACTAAACACCAGAGCAGGAAACAGGACTCAGGGACAGAACAACCAACATCAATGATACAACATCAAGAACTCACAAGGACTGAACTCCAACACAGGGCTTAAATACAAGCTAAACGAGATAACAAGGGGTGTGGTATACATGAACACAAACTAGGAGCGGGAACACAGGGAACAGGACTGAACCAAATAGACAGGGGGAAGACAGACATCACAACAATATTGATCCTAGTACACTGTAAAATAATTTGTTTCTGCATTAAATTAAGTAGGCATATAATCCAAATGGCTGTCCAGTCATATCAACTGATAACCCTTGAGTAGTAATAAATTGCTTTGACTTGTGAAAGTCTACATGTGTGACTGTGAAACTACAAAGTTAATGTAAAAAAAAAATCACATTTATTGATCACATTTCTCCACAGTGTACTTCATTGTAATGGAATTGTGTTTTCCTCTTTTGTGCTTTTTCAAATAATACACTCAACACTTTTACCTGTTTCCAAGAAAGTGGTGTCTGAAACATGATTGCCCCACCCCCCAAAGGCAGTGAAGTTAAGTAATTTATTTACTTTACACTTGAGTATAATTACAGAAACATACACCGTAATTTCAGTTTACTTATGTGGTTGTTTGAGGGTCGTACTATAAAGTGTAACCGTAAGCGCAAACATATTTCTCACAGAGTAGGCTACTATTGCTGACTTTTCTTTACAAAGAACAATTAAAATAGAACTCAAAGAACTAAGCATATTTGTCTTGTCTTTATTAAACATATATAATATATATAATATATATATATAATATAATATATATATATATATATAATATATATATATATATGTATATAATTATATATATATATATATATTTTTTTTTTTTTTTTTTTTCTGATGGTGCAATGTATGGCACACGCAATGTTACAGGCCCTGCCAGGTGCAACCCTCAGACTTTTCAGACACTTTAGTTGGCTAAAGTTCACTTCATTGTGTGCCTTTGTCCAGGCTAGAGCATCATTGTAACTGGTCTGGGGTTTGGGTCAGGAAATGGGTTCATAAAATAAATGTCTCCAAGCAGGATCCTGTTGTAATCATCTGTATAATGGATAAATTCAGGTGTGTTAGGATACAGTGTGCTTGATATTTATATTTTTCCTTGCCACGTTCAAATAATGTGCATAAATCTCACACCATCTAAGAGATTTTAGTCTGCCAACTGCCTTTTTAAAATTTGATGTATAATATTACTAATCTGTATAAGAATCGCAACAGTAACTTGCCTGCACTCATTAAAGCCCGACTCTGAGTCAAACATTTATGCGTTTACAACAAATTAATGATGTTAACAACATCCTCACAAGTCATGAGATAAATTGTATCTCTCAAAAATGACACTATCGCGTTGCGCTAAAAGACTTCCTGAATTCCCTCCGCTGTGACAGCAAGTCCAAGATGAGCGTCGAAGAACCAAACAATCCAAGATCATGCCAAATCGCCAACAATCAATTCCAGCAAAGTGAATTAACAACGTACGAAGAACAGGCCCCTGGGAACAAACAATGACTATTTAACACAGGACTATGACAAGTGGGACAGGAAACAGGAAACTAGAATTACAACACAAAAGAGGGACGTCCACACAAAGAGGGAAAAAACAGAACATCTCAGGTTACGACTGTAACCCTAGTTCCCTGAGAAGGGAATGAGACGATGCGTCGATGATGCTTTGGGAACGCTTTAAATAGTTGTTTCGCCATGATAACAATATAATGAGAGACAGACAACAATAAATATAGACAGTTTTGACACAGCGCTTTGCTGAGGCACAAAAGCTAACACAAGCATTGCACCAGATGGGCTTATCTATCTTCCTGGTCATGACGTCACCCGCCCATGATGCATCATTCATTCCATTGGACTTTTTTTATTATTATTATTATTATTATTATTTATCTGTTCAGGTCATATACAGTAAACTGCAAAGTCAACTGTTATGATTCTGTTCAATTTATGGTTGTCAGGGATATGTTTAAGTATTTTTAGTTTCATTGTGTTTTGGTTTTATTGTCCCTGTACCTGATTTCGCAGTATTCCAGGTTATTATTAGTTTTCATAGTTACTCATTGGTTCCTCACCTGTTCTTAGTTCAAATTATGAAACATAAATACATATAGTGGGCTAAATTCAATTTCATATTAAGTGTCTTCATTTCTAACTCTTGAATTCTTTTCTAGTGTAATGTTAATGTCTAAAATGTAAATGTCTCTCACCCCTGATTCTAACAGAGAAACTCACCATGTCCTCGCTCTTGTAACACACTAACACATCTCACTGCTGCATTGTCTCAGGAGACTAGATAAATGGGCCGTGTTCACTTGCCAGTGTTGCTCAGGGCAACACATTAATGGCAACAATTTTCTGATGGCAAGAGGTCATGTCTGTGTCTACAGGAACATGCAGTATGTGATACAGATGACACATCATGTTGTTAGACACTTTATTTTGGTCTTCTTGGCTCTGTCACATTCACACTCAAGTTTTTCAATTACCACATTCCTGGCCATTGGTTTCTATTAAAATAATATGCACGCCGCATTTCACAAATGGCTCTTCCTCTTTCACATAAAAGATTAAAACAGTCATTAACAAGAAGAGTTAATTTCTTTAATAGAGAGCTACAGTTTTTCTATTAGTCTCACTGACACAATTGTGCTTTAACCTCTCTAAAGACTTCACACAATTACACAGCATTCATTGCCTGAGTCTCATAATTCTACCTATAGGTAGTAATTAGTATACTACTTAATTATACATTTCAGGTGAATGGAAATGCCTGCAATATTACTGTTAAGAGTACACAGTGACAGCTGTCTGTAGTTGTTAACCTGATTGTACTATGTAAATAGACAACCAGAGAGTTGCTTACCCTTTCAGTCAATCAAAATTCATTTCCTGACCTTTTCAGAATATCAAATTCCCAGATTTGTTTTCTTCTTCTTTTGTGAGACTTTTTAGTCAGTGTTGTCAAGTCTAGGGTCCATTTATCTAAATAAATTCTAAGCTTCTCTGCAAGGAAACTCTAATGCACATAGCAATCACATTAATTCTCTTATTCAAATAGATAGTGATAGCTGGATTCAATCCTTCAATGGACCTACTGTTTTTCTTGTCCATTATAACAAATAGATTCCCCCCAATGCAATGCATTTTCCTCAACTCTTTCCTCTGATCAAAGAAATTCAAAGAGTAGACCACACAAACAAACCTACTTTGCGTGTAAGTATAAGAGAAAAGTGTGTAAGCGGGTAAAAGAGCTGAAGAATCCTTTGTGTGGTTCTACATCATCCAAACGAGAAACTTTAATTAGACTTGACAGCAATTATCCAAAGGCCAGTGCCTCCTCTGCCAGTGCAGATCTCCTCTGTAACCCTTAACACCCCCCTGTCCCTGATGTGGGGCCCAAGTAATGGGGGCACTATTGTAAGACTAAGGTCAATTACTGGCTAATTAGTAAATGGACTGTGTCACACAGAATCAGAAGTGTTCACAAAACGATCTTCACAGTTAATATGATCTCAGGAATATCTGAGAGCAGAGTTTGAAGGCAGGAAAAGTGTGAACAACACAATTTTCTTAGTAGTTCACACCAAGAATGATAACTATAAAGTAGGGCTGTGCAAAAGTTAATTGCGATTAATCGCATCCAAAATAAAAGTCTGTGTTTACATAATATATTTGTGTGAGCTGTATATAATTATTTTTTATAAATAAATACCTATGCATGCATGTATATTTTTAAGAATTATTTGCGCTTAAATTCTGTATATATTTATAAATACATAATCTATATTATATAAATATAAATATTTTCTATATGAATAACACATTTTCTTAAATATATACAAGCATGTGTGTGTATTTATATATACAAAATAATTATATACAGCACACACAAATATATTATGTAAACACAGACTTTTATTTTGGATGTGATTAATCGCAATTAACTTTTGCACAGCCCTACTATAAAGATAAATAACAAAAACAATCATAGCATCCACACCAGTGCACAATATCGGTCTATTTAAGCATTCTGCAGTTTTGTCATCTGCCGCTTTATAGGAACACAGTCAGCCAGCTGCAGGGCTGGACTGGGACAAAAAATCAGCCCTGGACACTTCATCCAGACCGGCCCACTATGCACACACACACACACACACACACACACACACACACACACAAACACACACACATCTATACGTGCATTAATCTGCATGTAAAATTACTGATTAGATTTTATTTACTATCAGAACCAAGAAAAAAATATTAAAATAATAAACAAATAAAATGGAAATGATTTTATAAGGCTTTATTGTAAATAACTGGTCTTAATTTATGTGCCGCTTATTATTCTAATAGAATATTCTTAGGCTATATACTATATAAACTATATTTCATGAGGTGCAACATCACTGCCAGGACCTACAGTGATGTTTCACCTCATGAAATATAGTTTATATAGTATACCTATATTTCATTTATACTATATCATTTATATAGTGTATATAGTATATATATATATATATATATATATATATATAAATCATTGTTAAAGCTATTAGTCAAGAGCAGCGAGTTATTTATCTTTGTCTTTTGTTCACATTTAGCCTATGACGCATAAGGCTTCTGCCAGGCACTTTCAGGGATACAAATTGAAAAAAAAAAATATATATGTGCATATTTATATGCAAAATACTCCTTTCTATAGCTATTTGAAAGGTATGCAAGTATGCAAAATACTCCTTTTCAAGTCAACTATGTGCTATTGTCATTAAATGGCTTTCCTGAGGTAACTGTAACGTTCTGTGACATAATTGTTCTCCTGCTGTTTTATTAATCTCTTTCCGTTGTTGAAAAGCACTGATTGATATTATTTATGAGGCATATACCGTTTGATAAGTTGTAGGCTATTGTATCTTATCTTTAAATAAAAAGTAACAGATGATCGGATTACTTGAACTGAGGCGCTAAAGCGACCTGTCACGTTATTTTCTAGCGGCAAAACGGTATTGTCTGAATTTCGTAATAAAATGGACAGAACCAGAGAGCTGAGAATTTTAAATGTCATTTATATCGATCAGTGAGTGGAGGCCTATTACAGCTGGAATATCGTAACATGCTTAAACTAAACAATGCAGAAGGCTACGTGTAGCCTATCATTCTAAATGTCTCACCTCAGCAGTCAGGCGCGCCCTGCTGACATCTTCACTAAAGTCCAGCAAATAATTCATTTATTTTAACACATTTGGTGGCATCTGCCTCAAGTTATTGTCGTTGTCTTGTCGTTTTTTCTCTCTCGACTTCTCGGTCCCCCTTAGAGATGTTACTCTTTTGACATGAATTTCGTTGCACATCATCACATCGCATCACTGCAGTTGTTGTAAAGCGGCCGCTTTTCAAGTCTAGATTTGAACTTGATTCCGATTGGCCATCAGACCTGTTAGTCTTGCAGCTCGCGTCAGCTTCATGCGGCTTCATGAGAGAGACACATGCCCGGAATTGGACAATATAACAATATACTTACGATAGAATAGGCTATATATTTACAATTAATAATGATTTAAAAACAAAATACATAACGCGCCGGGCCGCCGGCCCAACCAGACCGCGGCCCACCGGGAATGTCCCGGTAGTCCCGATGGCCAGTACATGCCTGGCCAGCTGTCTTAAAGATTAATTTAGTACAATATTTGTAAAACCGTGATATGCCACAATATTCTTTAATATTGTTCATTGAATTATGCACCAATAATTATAGAATGGTGCAACAAAAACATCCTATTTACATTGCGACAAGAGCATCAATAGGCCAACTAATCAATATACTGTACAGTCTAGGAATGATGTTCAGGGAACATCTCCATGGCAACAACAAGGAAAAATCTTGAGCATTCACTATGCAGAATCTTCTGATCCTCAACATCTTATTATTCATCTTAATGCTATTAGGTGCTTGATGCTTTAGCTTTTGAAATCACAATATAATCATTTATATTTTAACAGAGAAATTGATTATAATTTCCTCTTGTACACGCATGGCAAATCTCATATAGATGATCTTCAGTGCACAGGGAAATTACATCCAAATGTCCCTTTGATTGGATGAGCGTTTCTCTGTATTTTAGGTCACTGGAAGATGTGCAACATCTGGGATCTACTACATACTCTAATCTATTACCCATTTTCCCCAAATATGTTTGACCTTTTTCTTTGTATAAGGGAGACCCATAAATGACTTCTCCAAAATCCCGGAGAGGAAATTGATTTTGTGTTGTGTTCAAAGTACTGGATAATGAGACCACAACAGCCTTCAATAAAGCACAGCAGAAGTAAAGCAACAAAAATGTGCATTTCAAATAGAACACAAGCTTCCGAACAATCCTTTGTCTCTCTCTCCCCATGAACGTCTTAATAAATACATTGTTTGTATTACCCGTTCATGACCCTAACACTGTACAGGACAATAAACAACCTCCTGTTAGCACAAATGTACCAATAATTGGACACAGCTGCAGTGCTTTCACTACTGGAAAATCCAAATTAGGAAATAAAAGTGGCCTCTGAAAATCTCAATTGTAGACTTATTAGCAATGAAATATTTTCCTCCAGTCTCCTCCAGTGCACGTTAATGGCAATTTGAAAAACTATTTTACCGGGTATGTATGTGCAGATGCAACCAAATGTAAATGTAATGTTTTACTTTATGTTTAATGTGCAATAACAGTGTGGTGGCATTTGGACCTGAGGGGAAAAAAAAACTCTGTTATTCAAAATAGCACTGTACACACATTTCTCAGTCTGACAGTATACAATTAAGACACAATTACAATGATTATTCTCTGATAAAGGCTTGGATTCCGCCTGAGATTTCTACACAAAACAACAAATGCGAATTTCTGAAGGTGATGATGTCATGCACATGCATAATACGTGTTTGTGCGACAGTGTTTCATCGCCATCTAATGGCCTGGCAGTGAAAAAAAATCAATGGAAAAACTTCTCCGTTTTGACCATATCGTTGTCGTGTAAACGTACCCTCACTTTTATTTTACAGACAAAAAAGTGTTGGAACTTTATTCTAAAATATATTTGTGTGTGTTCTGCAGAATAAATAAATACTTAAAGGGCATCTATTATGCCCCTTTTTGCAAAATGTAATCTTGGTCTCGGGTGTTCCCAGAATGTATTTGTGAATTTTCAGCACAAAATACCCCCACAGTTAATTTATTATAACCATTTGAAAATGTCGTTTTTGGGGCCTGTTTTAAAAAGAGCAGTTTTGGTGTGTATGACCTTAAATGTAAATGAGCTGCATATCCCCTCCCTGCCTATGGATGAGGGCGTAACAAGCATACCTATGGCTGTCGGTCTAAGCAGAATGGCTGAGAGTGAGGGACCCGCTGTTCATGTCATTCAGCCTTACATGTTTGAATCGGAATATATAAATAGTCTCTGATCAGACCCAGATGACGAAGAGACTCCGGCAGAATAAACACAAATGAGAATGGACCAGGACGTCTCGGTATGGTTAATTGACACATTTATGTACTCATAGAGTTGTAATCGCATCCGCTTTGCAACAGAACACTTATGATTCTAGGAGACATTACCGACTGTCGTTGAAACAATGGAGGATGGTGTACAGATCACCGAAGGCTAAGCCACAAATACACTCCTCAATCAAACCCCTTGTTCAATTCTACGTCACAAAGTGCTGAATCTCAGAACAGCTCGTTCTGAGACAGTGCATATGATTTATTGAGATTGTAAAAAAAAAAAAAAAAAAAAAAAAAAAACACCTGGTGGATTTTTATCATTTTAGGTGGATTTTGCTCACTCACTGCCAACACACATTTATGTTCAAACACCATGTAAAAGTGAATTTTGCATAATAGGTGCCCTTTAACTATCCCTGTACTACGAGCATATACCATATCTAATATTTGAACATGGATGGCCTTAGGTTCTGGTTTTACGCATAGAAGGTTCTCAGGGACTGAAGGAGATATTGTGTCCTACTTGACACATCCTCAGGAGCTTATTACTGATTCCACTTCTGACCTTTACATCCAATTTGTGTCCTTGAGCCAGTATGGAGGCGAGCTCCAGGACAGCTATTCAACTAACCATTGTATCTTGCTTCAGATAAAATGTGTATTAATAACTACAAGATACAATAAAAATACAGAAGAAATTTAAAAAAAAAATGATGATTGGTTAGTCATCAAAATGCAAGAAGCAATAATTGTTCCTCTTTTTCCAGTCTCAATAGCATTACGCAATTGTCCTTTCTTTCACCCTCATTTGGAACGTTGCTGTCAAAATACAGTAAGTTCATTCAACCAGACACCTCTCTAAATAGACCATTTCTCACTAAATGAGTCTGGTTTATACTTAAAAAATATGCTGCCATCTACTTCCCTTCTTCCTTTGCTCAGTATTCTACTTTATTTTCGCTCACTGTTCATTTCTGCATCACAGTTCATCAAACTGTCACGCAGACATTAGGATGGAAGCTCACTCGTTCTAAACGGCTTTTGTTGTGACAAGCTGAGGTCTGGTGGGTCAGAGTAGCGTTGTTCAATCTCTCAAATTCAAAACATACCCTGGCATTCCTCCAAGATCATCACCCCATGATCATTTGTTTTTTCCAGGGACAAATGAAATGAGATATTGTCTGTATTTGTAGAAGCTGAGTTTCTATGGGGACTGGGAGGCTTAATTTGAATCAAAATGAGGAGGTGGCAGAGAGGGAAGAAAAACAGGAAGAGATACAGATGGAAATATGTCTGTCTTCCTCTAAAGAAGCAATTATTTGTATATGTATGTATGTGAGAAGGTCACAGTGGCCTCACTAATGTAATTGGGTGTATGTGTACAGTATGTGTGTGTGTGTGTTTGTGTGTGAATGGCTAGATTGGTTGGACTTCAAGAGAATGAGAAATTGCATCAGTTTAAGGGTCAATTAACCATGGTGAATACAAACAATTGTCTTCATCAATAGAAGTTTTTGAGCAATATATTTACCAGTAAAATAACTTCATGGCTTTTTGCAAATTGCAATATGGATATGATAAATTTATCTAGTTACGTTTCATTTTTATTATATTTTATAGGCCATGTGGTAACACATTTACTTTTTTGTAACTATTTTACAGCATCCTTAATGTTACATGTACTGTACTTACTTGGTAATAATAGTAAATTATGCATAATTACATGCAACTAACCCGATACCAAACACTGATCTTAACCCTATAGTATTACACTGTAAAAAGGACAGCTTAAAAGCGGTAGACTTTATATTAAAGGAGTCCTATTGTGCTTTTTCAACTTCAGTTAGTGTGTAGTGTTCCCTATCAGTCGCTCACGTTCGACGTTAAGTGACAGTTGGGATCACTTCAGGGAGCCATATCATCTTTGAGCGTCTATAGAACTAGCCAATGAACGTTGGCGTCACGTCACACGCACGCACGCACGCACTCATTGTCTTTCACTTCAGAGTCGAGGAAGTTACATTTACGAGTACTGCAGGAAGAGACTCTGCTGTTGGAAATTCAAGAGACAGAATTCTGTTCCCGTGTTGGTGTAATGGTGCAATCATCGGTGACCATAAAGCATCAGTATGAGTATGGTTGCCTTCACATTGGAAGTTGATGAATTTTGGAGACTGTGGTGCCTGGTTGTTATTGGATTTGACCCTCTGCATGTCCACCCATTTGGCGACTTCTGTCAGGACTTTGTTATGTCTCCACCTGTAACGACCATCTCCCAATGCTTTGGGGCATGCCATCAGAATGTGATTCAGTGTACATAGTGCTGCTTCACATTGCTTGCATGATGGATCTTCTTCCTTGCCCCAGATCTTTAAATTACTTGGCGTTGGCAAGAGGTCGGCCACAGTTACGTAGCAAGAAACTCAACTTGCCTTGGTTGGTTTCCCAGAGTTCCTTCCAGGACAGTGATTGCTCCAGTGCCTGGTCCCATTGTATCCACTTCCCCTGAGAGGCCAGTCACTTCAATTGATAATTATTGAAAACATCTGCTCTGCTCAGCCAAAAAAAATATATTTTAACATATTTATTGTAATAATCATAATAATAACGTATAATTATAATTGTGTTTATGGTGATATGTTTAGGCTACATTCAGCTTGCAGAATCTACAGCAATTATCTATCATTAATTTAAACAAAATAATTATTTTAAAATTGTTATAACATTTCTAAGATTTTGCACATGACTGAAGCTGTATAATCAATGCATTGAATTTTATTGTTTAGGTCCAGTAATGCATCTTTATACGCCTCTGTGCACACATTTACCTGAAATGGAGCCTGTTGCTCCATCACCAGTGTTAATTTATGTGTGGTGATGCGAATGTGACAATATAATTGATGATAAAATGATTTCATTTGTTCTGTTTATAAATTTCAGAAAACCTGTAGCAATGCTAGTGGACATTTACTTGCACCATTTACTGGCATTCACTGAAATATGAGTCTAAGTTTACGAAACAAAACCTTGAGCAATATGTGTTTAAACCTTTAAAAGTTCACAACCATAAATTGTCTTTTAAAAGCAAAATTCAAACACAACAGTGCTCTATTGTGACATTATAAAAAGAGAGAAAGCTACAGAGGCCATTTGGCCACTGCCACTCTTTAAGATTGCCCCGCTAAAGAAGTGTCCATTTCAAATCCATTTGGATCTTGAATGAACTTCAAAGCCTGAGGGGGCTTACTGGAGGAATCAAAGGCTGTTTAAGGGCCAAGAAACAGGGTCTGAATGAACTCTAGCCACCAGCTATCAAACTAAAAGAGACTTCTGCTCAAACAGCTGCTGCCTGACAGCATCACACATTAAAAAGAACAGCCATAAAGTTCAGAAATGTAGCATAATGTGTTATCATCTAGAGGACCTCTCGTTCTTTTTAGGGTCATGAAGGCAAAATACTTAAACATGCTTTCTGTGAACCCATCAGTGCTCTCGTTTGATTACTGCCATTGCTTTCATACACTCAAAGATTTCACACACTCGCATTCAAACACACACACACACACACACACACACACACACACACACACACACACACATACTGGTATATATGGTTTACGAGGACATCATGTAACCACTGTGGTTTAGAGGGACACCCATTACCTAACAGTTTACAAATGAAACAGTCATGCTAATCAATGTTAAATGGTCTCTTTAAGATACATCTCACTTAAAAATGTTGTTCTAACAATAAAATCATGGAAAATAGCACACCTGATTTTATAAGGTTTATGAGGACACCATGTAACCACTGTGGTTTAGAGGGACACACATTTCCTAACAGTTTACAAATTAAACAGACATACTAAACAATGTTAAATGATCTCTTTAACATACATCTCACTTAAAAGTATTGCACCACTAACCATATAATCATGGAACATAACACCTGGTCAAATTAATCATGGTTTGTTAGGACATCCAGATTTATAAGTACTGATTTCTTTTATTTTATTTTTATAAAACATATATACACATTAAGCAAAGAGGTCACATTATCTTTAGGAAGAGTAGGTTTTATTTTAGCCTACTCTGCATTTTCACAGCTAGCTCATTTTGGCATGATTCAGAACTCAGTATGATGTCTCCATTAGTTCAGTTTATTCAGTTTATTTTTATATGAACATGCCAGTCACACTCGGATAAATACAGATCTGAAAACGCTGTTAAAAATGTGGTTGGTACTTCACCATAGAGAGGATATATGCTGATTATGACAAAGCAATGAGTTGTCATTAAAACACTGAAAGCAGAGAATTTTGACTGTACTCTAATTAATACATTTTGAATATAAATTTAAATATTTTTTTTAAATATAAAATTGTAATATAATTTTTCATTTAAGAATATTACGTATTTAACAGATTTTCTAAAACAGGCCACACAATCTATTTCTATACCCCTAAAAGAGCAACATACTGTTTCTATGAAACCCCCCAGATTACAATAACCTTTTTAGCATTCAAAAAGATGACTTGTATGATAAAGAGTTGAGTTATACTAGTCTGCTCCTACCAGACTCTTGCACTCTTGTGTTTATATATATATATATAAAAACCCATATGATACCATTGTTCCTTGATTCCCTGCTAATTACAGCTAATACATTATTTTTTCTAAAAAATTGAGGGAACAAAATCTATTTCTCGTGCCACAAGTTGAATGTGTAAACAACCTGTGAGACCATAGCAACCAGAAATGATCAGAAATGTATAAGCCTATTTATTTTTTATTAAGAATGACATGAATGAATATGAATGATATGAAGAATAATAATGAAAGTACAGACTCAAGAAATGATTGTGTTAATTATATTATGGCCTATTATGTTGTGCACAATGTTGCCTACAGACAGCATTCAAATGAGTTTGTTATTTCAATAAATAATAAAATATGGAAGTAAAATATGGAATAAAATATGGACCATAAAATAATATAAATATATTTATCCATCCCACCTCACAACCTTTTAAAACAATTAGCTGATCATGTCTATATTTATTTATTTATTTATTATTAATAAACCTAAATCAAAAAAAATGTTCTACATTCCCGTAAAGTGAACTTGCAGGAAATCGCCTGTGCGCCATAAATAATCAAAGCTTTATTGGCATGACTGTCAGGGATTTACAGTATTCATTTTACGGGAATTTAACATATTTAATTGTATAAATATAGGCAACATTGCTCACAAACAATATAATAGGCTATAATATATAAATATATCAATTTCTGATAATTCCAGGTTGCAATGGTCAGGCAGGTTGTTTACGCATTTAACTTGTGGCACAAGAAATCGATTTCGTTCCCTCAACATATAAAGTTGTGGCATTGAGAAAAATATGTCGTTCTCTGAACATAGGATCTCGTACAACATATGAATCTCGCGTGGTCACAACATAAGTTCTCACGAGTTTATATGTCGTGGACATAAAACTATGCGAACCGAACATGCCCCATCCTGGTGACCCTAGTTTCTACTCTAGACTATAGCTTGTTTGTAAACTTACAACCTGTCAAATACCCACTGAATGTTAGAGTTAACTGTTATATATTTACCTATTTTCATACTAGATATATTTCATTAGATACATTTATTAACTTAGCACAAAAACTGTATAGAACAATATTTAAATAGGGAATAAGCAGTTTAAATATAAGACAGATAGAATAAACTCATGTCCATATTTGTTTTTTATAAGTTAGGGAAGCAGTTTGATTTGACTGTCCCTTACTAAATTGTAACAGATAGAAGACAGATAGAATAAACGCATGTCCATATTTGTTTCTTATAAGCTGTGCCCTTGTTCCGGACAAAGTCTCTTATGTTTTGGCTTGTCCGTAAAGCAAGAATGGGGTGGTCTGCCTTCTTGCAAGCCTCACATTCAGTCAAAGATGCCAGCTTCCCTTTTGTGATGTGGTTTCCAAAGAACTTCATTACTGATTTGACCTCTGAAGCGGTCCATGATCTTTTACATTGGCCCTTTTTTTTTGGTCTATCAAGCTCTATTAGAAATGTATAAGATCGTTAGTACAACAAAGTACATATGTACAACATAGTTAAATCCACTGTATACAAGAGAGAAATGAATGCCAAAGTAATGGAAAGTTGAAACAAAACCAGACGTGGATGAAGTAATTGTCAGGTATACAGGTGGTGAAAGGAGCAAGGACTCGGGTTCTTATTAACGGGTTCTTAAAGACGATGGGTTCTTATTAATGGTAATAAAAACAAAAAAATACAAACAAAACTACCCCATGGGGAAAGGGGTAACACACCAAGTACATACGACAACGAAACAGCACAGGACTGCAGACACAAGGAGAATAAATAGGGAGAACAAACAAAGGAGGTAACGAGGGAGGACAAGTCATGGGGCAAATAAAACAGGGCTGCGTTCAGCCCGGACAAAACGTTGCACAACGTTTTTTAAACAGAAACGGTGATGCGTTGAACACATTGTTCTGATGATGCAAGAGTTGCAACTATGGCAGCTGAGAAAGGCCATTCTTTGTGTTCTATGTGAAGAATTTTCTGAGCCTGATGAAGTCGGTATAAATATGTGTATAATACTACAAAATGAGCCCAATGTTACAGTTACTGCACTTGCTGCCCAGAACACAAGAGAGCATCCCAATCGAGTGAAGGGATTTGTGGAAACTGAAAGCGCACATCTTACCTACAGTAGTTCAGACTAAAACACAATCTATTTACCCTCACACACTAACTTTATATGTTTTTATACTGTTTTAATACCCTATTTTTATTCAAATTTTTAGGAAAAGCAATTATTATCATTGTTTATTTCTAAACCAAATGTCATAGACTTGAAACGAAGCTAAACATATAAACAACTACATAGTTATGTTGATATCCTATATTTTTACAATAAAACTTACAACAAACATATCTTTTAATATCCAGTTGTTGCGTATACCGAGCTGCATTGAACACATTTGTAAATTACTTTCCTTGAACCCATTGTGCGAGTTCACTTTAATACCACGTGCTTTATATACATGTTGCTGCTGATTGGACTGCAGTTCTGACACACCCACCAAACAAGAGAAAACATATCTCAAACCCCGTTGCACACCGGTGCACACCGTTTCCAGGAAACATGACGTTTAACCCGGAAACCGTAGCAAAACGTTGCGCACCGTTTTGAACTTGAACGTGCCCCAGGTAACAAGATGGAAGGGGCTAGACAATCAACAGGAGAGCATATGGCACATAGACAGTATAAGAAATGGACAGAGCGATCTCATTGGAACTCCATTGAGACAATTGAAGCCCGTTTTTGGCGATTTTTTAGCACTTCCGTCCCTGACGCGCAGACTCAAACAGAGCTTGACTATGTAATGTGACGAGAGCGAACCGTCTGTCTTCTAGTGGCTGTGGCATGAGAAATCTGAATCATTCCCTTCCGAAACATGGAGAGGTGGAGAGTGTGAGTAGGAGATGTCCATGAGCGAGGAGAAGGAGACACTTTTGCTAGGTATTCTGATTAATTATTTTGTCATTTTGCCTCCACGTTTCCCCGATTGCCTGTGAGCTTCTTCTCCTGTCCATACGGTAATCTCTCTACTTTGCGACAGAGAGTCGCTTGGTTATGACGCAACCGTTAGCCTACTTTCACTAAAACTGCTCCTACGGGGCCATAACATGAGCTACAAGGTAATGGAGCATTTTATACATTGTCGTGTTTCTTTAGAAATAAATAAAGGACAAATGGAGCCTTCAAACGCCTCAGATGTAAAGTTATTCGCTGTCAAAGTGACACCAAAATGAATGGGAGTCAATGGGAATGCTAACGCAAGTGAAGTTCTGCTACAAGATGACAGCTCCCGCAAGGCTTCAACTTCCGGCCGATGGATTACCCCCTTGATATGGCACAAGGAAACATAACATGAAAAGCCACGTGCTCACCAAACATAACTAACACAAGCACATGGTCAGTAAAACAAATAAATAAATAAATAAATATAGACATGATCAGCTAATTGTTTTAAAAGGTTGTGAGGTGGGATGGATAAATATATTTATATTATTTTATTTGTTGACAGAGTTAAAACAGTTTTTGTTGTTGAATCATATTTTTTCTAGAACATCCTAAAATATAGAGCTCATGACAAATAAAAGTTCCAGATGGACAAATATTAAATGCAAAAACTAACTAACAGGATTAAGTATTACGCCTTCATTGCTCAGACAACGCAAGTCAATGGATTTTTTGGAAAAGTATGTCTGACCAGTTAGAAAAGACATGAGTGAGTCAGAAGGTCTGATCTGAATTTGGTGAAGCAAGTTCTAGGCGGAGTCAATTTCTCATAATAATAATAATAATAATAATGTTATATGCATGCTGGCTTTCTCAAGCCAACATAATAAACAGACCTCAGAGAAACATCGACCAATTCAGTATGTAATAAAATTTAATTGTATTCGTTTTATAATAAAACTAAAAACATAAAGGTATTCCGTGCTCTTCAACTGACATGATTAGTTAATCCCAAACCCTGTTAATTTTGTAAGTAGGCCTACGTTCTGTACGTTTACTGATTCTAGCTTCTCTCTTTTCTGTCTCGTTCTTTTCATGTAAACTGAGTAAGCTACACATGCTTACATTTATAAATAGAAACTTTATTTCTATTCTATTTTCAAAATTATTTAGGCCTATACTGTCACACACACCTTTTGATGTAAATAAAAGAAGAGAGTGGTAATAAACATATTATCATGTTACAGTTCACCCTATTATTGATTTTTATTTCCACTTCTCTTTTATCCAAAGAGACGGAACAATTTGCACTGTATTTATCAATGGGAAATACAAAAAAAAAAAAAAAAACAACAACAAATAAGCGAGCTGGTTTTCATTTCTCGTTATTCCATTCCAAACAGGAAATCAAATGACCAAAAGATATACTGACCTAACTACAGCTCAGGCAACATATACTTAAATGTGTATCACTTTTAGCACTGTTTTATGAAACTGCAAAGGGTTTCCTGTAAAATAACACCAAAACTGTGTATTTAGGCCAAAGTATGTGGGAATGGGAAGCTTTTATAGGCCAAATCCAGGCGGAAATTCCCCAAAATGGCTAAAAAAAATCTATTTTAGGAGTTAAAGACTATAGTCAAAATGCTTGCCACAATGTGTCAAATTTTTAATATTTAATATACATATATTGACATTTTATTTGTTTTTTTATATTAATTTATTTTTTATTTCCGTTTAAATTTTAGTTCTGTCGGTTTTTATTTATTTCCAGTTAGTAATTTTAGTGCTTAAACTTATTTCAGTGATTTGCCAAGGCAACATTTTTAATTTTAGTTTGGGGTTTTTTTTTTTGTTTTTTTTTTATCCTCATAAATCATAAACAGTGTCTCAGAACAAGCCTTTTGAAGATTCTGGGCAAAGTGACGTCACTTTACACAGGCTCCTCCCACGCCATTAATTTGACGCCAGAGTTTTGGACGCAAGTTTTGTTGTTGGATGTAAGAATGAACGTATGCATAGCAGTCATCATTTACTCCTGACATCTGAACCGCTGAAAACACAGTGAATTGGTTTTGTTTTTGAAGGGAACACGCCACCCAACATTTAGCACCCCCTGAAAAGGTCTGTATATTAGTTTAATGTTAGTTATAATAAGTTAGTTAGGTGTAACAACTGTGTAATCCGCTGTAAATTGTGCCACTACAGGTCACTTCATCAAAAAGATAAAAGGCGTAGTTTGATGATGCAGTGAATGATTATGGAATTTTATTCAATAGGGACAGAGACGTGAGGACAGAGACTTGGGGTTTCCACAGAGAGGAGAGGTAAGGGGACCCGTGATGACACTGTAGTTCTTGATGAAGAGATAGATGTTAGCAAAACCAAGACATTTCTGGAGTTCCCTTATGGTTTACATAAACACATTTGATATAGAGGAACTGTCGGCTGTAGAACTACATACACAAGTCCTGCTAAACCACATGTCCTCGTATACCATGATTGTGTTTACACAAACACATTTGATATAGAGGAACTGTCGGTTGTAGAACTACATACACAAGTCCTGCTAAACCACATGTCCTCGTATACCATGATTGTGTTTACACAAACATATTTGATATAGAGGAACTGTCGGTTGTAGAACTACATACACAAGTCCTGCTAAACCACATGTCCTCGTATACCATGATTGTGTTTACACAAACATATTTGATATAGAGGAACTGTCGACTGTAGAACTACAAACACAAGTCCTGCTAAACCACATGTCCTCGTATACCATGATTGTGTTTACACAAACACATTTGATATAGAGGAACTGTCGACTGTAGAACTACATACACAAGTCCTGCTAAACCACATGTCCTCGTATACCATGATTGTGTTTACACAAACACATTTGTTATAGACCCCTTTTGCGCGGACGTCATAGTTACGTCACGGCGGGCCGCTCAACCGAGGTAACGTACGTTAATCCTGTCAGATCATCCATGCATTGAGTGAGCATGTAGGCGGCTAAAGGGTCGACCAATCTGGTTCCGTCCTTTAAAAATAACTTTTGGAAATAACAATCGCGGTCCTGGACACTGAGTGACCTTACTTACACATTAAGAAAATATCGGATTTTCTCCAGTCATTGTTAAAAACCAAGCTAACAATCCTTGCTAACTAGCGTTGAAGCGGCCAGAGGGATCTTTGCCTCCACCTAAACTCCGCCCACAAAAAAACGTCACCATGTTTTCCAACTGTAAAAGGGTCTATAGAGGAACTGTCGGCTGTAGAACTACATACACAAGTCCTGCTAAACCACATGTCCTCATATACCATGATTGTGTTTACACAAACACATTTGATATAGAGGAACTGTCGGCTGTAGAACTACATACACAAGTCCTGCTAAACCACATGTCCTCGTATACCATGATTGTGTTTACACAAACACATTTGATATAGACCCCTTTTGCGCCGACGTCACAGTTACGTCACGGCGGGCCGCTCAACCGAGGTAACGTACGTTAATCCTGTCAGATCATCCATGCATTGAGTGAGCGTGTAGGCGGCTACAGGTCGGCCAATCTGGTTCCGTCCGTTAAAAATAACTTTTGGAAATAACAATCGCGGTCCTGGACACTGAGTGACCTTACTTACACATTAAGATAATATCAGATTTTCTCCAGGCATTGTTAGAAAACAAGCTAACAATCCTTGCTAACTAGCGTTGAAGCGGCCAGAGGGATCTTTCTGCCTCCACCTGAACTCCGCCCACAAAAAAACGTCACCATGTTTTCCAACTGTAAAAGGGTCTATAGAGGAACTGTCGGCTAGAACTACATACACAAGTCCTGCTAAACCACATGTCCTCGTATACCATGATTGTGTTTACACAAACACATTTGATATAGAGGAACTGTCGGCTGTAGAACTACATACACAAGTCCTGCTAAACCACATGTCCTCGTATACCATGATTGTGTTTACACAAACACATTTGATATAGAGGAACTGTCGACTGTAGAACTACGTACACAAGTCCTGCTAAACCACATGTCCTCGTATACCATGATTGTGTTTACACAAACATATTTGATATAGAGGAACTGTCGGCTGTAGAACTACATACACAAGTCCTGCTAAACCACATGTCCTCGTATACCATGATTGTTTTTACACAAACACATTTGATATAGACCCCTTTTGCGCGGACGTCACAGTTACGTCACGGCGGGCCGCTCAACCGAGGTAACGTACGTTAATCCTGTCAGATCATCCATGCATTGAGTGAGCGTGTAGGCGGCTACAGGTCGGCCAATCTGGTTCCGTCCGTTAAAAATAACTTTTGGAAATAACAATCGCGGTCCTGGACACTGAGTGACCTTACTTACACATTAAGATAATATCGGATTTTCTCCAGTCATTGTTAAAAAACAAGCTAACAATCCTTGCTAACTAGCGTTGAAGCGGCCAGAGGGATCTTTCTGCCTCCACCTAAACTCCGCCCACAAAAAAACGTCACCATGTTTTCCAACTGTAAAAGGGTCTATCGAGGAACTGTCGGCTAGAACTACATACACAAGTCCTGCTAAACCACATGTCCTCGTATACCATGATTGTGTTTACACAAACATATTTGATATAGAGGAACTGTTGACTGTAGAACTACAAACACAAGTCCTGCTAAACCACATGTCCTCGTATACCATGATTGTGTTAACACAAACACATTTGATATAGAGGAACTGTCGGCTGTAGAACTACATACACAAGTCCTGCTAAACCACATGTCCTCGTATACCTTGATTGGGTTTACACAAACACATTTAATATAGAGGAACTTTCAATTGTAGAATTACGTACACAAGTCCTGCTAAACCACATGTCCTCATATACCATGATTGTGTTTACACAAACACATTTGATATAGAGGAACTGTCGACTGTAGAACTACATACACAAGTCCTGCTAAACCACATGTCCTTGTATACCATGATTGTGTTTACACAAACACATTTGATATAGACCCCTTTTGTGCCGACGTCACAGTTACGTCACGGCGGGCCACTCAACCGAGGTAACGTACGTTAATCCTGTCAGATCATCCATGCATTGAGTGAGCGTGTAGGCGGCTACAGGTCGGCCAATCTGGTTCCGTCCGTTAAAAATAACTTTTGGAAATAACAATCGCGGTCCTGGACACTGAGTGACCTTACTTACACATTAAGATAATATCGGATTTTCTCCAGTCATTGTTAAAAAACAAGCTAACAATCCTTGCTAACTAGCGTTGAAGCGGCCAGAGGGATCTTTCTGCCTCCACCTAAACTCCGCCCACAAAAAAACGTCACCATGTTTTCCAACTGTAAAAGGGTCTATAGAGGAACTGTCGGCTGTAGAACTACATACACAAGTCCTGCTAAACCACATGTCCTCGCATACCATGATTGTGTTTACACAAACACATTTGATATAGAGGAACTGTCGACTGTAGAAGTACATACACAAGTCCTGCTAAACCACATGTCCTCGTATACCATGATTGTGTTTACACAAACACATTTGATATAGAGGAACTGTCGACTGTAGAAGTACATACACAAGTCCTGCTAAACCACATGTCCTTGTATACCATGATTGTGTTTACACAAACACATTTGATATAGACCCCTTTTGCGCCGACGTCACAGTTACGTCACGGCGGGCCACTCAACCGAGGTAAAGTACGTTAATCCTGTCAGATCATCCATGCATTGAGTGAGCGTGTAGGCGGCTACAGGTCGGCCAATCTGGTTCCGTCCGTTAAAAATAACTTTTGGAAATAACAATCGCGGTCCTGGACACTGAGTGACCTTACTTACACATTAAGATAATATCGGATTTTCTCCAGTCATTGTTAAAAAACAAGCTAACAATCCTAACTAGCGTTGAAGCGGCCAGAGGGATCTTTCTGCCTCCACCTAAACTCCGCCCACAAAAAAACGTCACCATGTTTTCCAACTGTAAAAGGGTCTATAGAGGAACTGTCGGCTGTAGAACTACATACACAAGTCCTGTTAAACCACATGTCCTCATATACCATGATTGTGTTTACACAAACACATTTGATATAGACCCCTTTTGTGCCGACGTCACAGTTACGTCACGGCGGGCCACTCAACCGAGGTAACGTACGTTAATCCTGTCAGATCATCCATGCATTGAGTGAGCGTGTAGGAGGCTACAGGTCGGCCAATCTGGTTCCGTCCTTTAAAAATAACTTTTGGAAATAACAATCGCGGTCCTGGACACTGAGTGACCTTACTTACACATTAAGATAATATCGGATTTTCTCCAGTCATTGTTAGAAAACAAGCTAACAATCCTTGCTAACTAGCGTTGAAGCGGCCAGAGGGATCTTTCTGCCTCCACCTAAACTCCGCCCACAAAAAAATGTCACCATGTTTTCCAACTGTAAAAGGGTCTATAGAGGAACTGTCGGCTAGAACTACATACACAAGTCCTGCTAAACCACATGTCCTTGTATTCCATGATTGTGTTTACACAAACACATTTGATATAGAGGAACTGTCGGCTGTAGAACTACAAACACAAGTCCTGCTAAACCACATGTCCTCGTATACCTTGATTGGGTTTACACAAACACATTTGATATAGAGGAACTGTCGGCTGTAGAACTACATACACAAGTCCTGCTAAACCACATGTCCTCGTATACCATGATTGTGTTTACACAAACACATTTGATATAGACCCCTTTTGCGCAGACGTCACAGTTACGTCACGGCGGGCCGCTCAACCGAGGTAACGTACGTTAATCCTGTCAGATCATCCATGCATTGAGTGAGCGTGTAGGCGGCTACAGGTCGGCCAATCTGGTTCCGTCCGTTAAAAATAACTTTTGGAAATAACAATCGCGGTCCTGGACACTGAGTGACCTTACTTACACATTAAGATAATATCGGATTTTCTCCAGTCATTGTTAAAAAACAAGCTAACAATCCTTGCTAACTAGCGTTGAAGCGGCCAGAGGGATCTTTCTGCCTCCACCTAAACTCCGCCCAAAAAAAACGTCACCATGTTTTCCAACTGTAAAAGGGTCTATAGAGGAACTGTCGGCTAGAACTACATACACAAGTCCTGCTAAACCACATGTCCTCGTATACCATGATTGTGTTTACACAAACACATTTGATATAGAGGAACTGTCGACTGTAGAACTACATACACAAGTCCTGCTAAACCACATGTCCTTGTATACCATGATTGTGTTAACACAAACACATTTGATATAGAGGAACTGTCGGCTGTAGAACTACATACACAAGTCCTGCTAAACCACATGTCCTTGTATTCCATGATTGTGTTTACACAAACACATTTGATATAGATGAACTGTCGGCTGTAGAACTACGAACACAAGTCCTGCTAAACCACATGTCCTCGTATACCTTGATTGGGTTTACACAAACACATTTGATATAGAGGAACTGTCGACTGTAGAACTACAAACACAAGTCCTGTTAAACCACATGTCCTCGTATACCATGATTGTGTTTACACAAACACATTTGATATAGACCCCTTTTGCGCCGACGTCACAGTTACGTCACGGCGGGCCACTCAACCGAGGTAACGTACGTTAATCCTGTCAGATCATCCATGCATTGAGTGAACATGTAGGAGGCTACAGGTCGGCCAATCTGGTTCCGTCCGTTAAAAATAACTTTTGGAAATAACAATCGCGGTCCTGGACACTGAGTGACCTTACTTACACATTAAGATAATATCGGATTTTCTCCAGTCATTGTTAAAAAACAAGCTAACAATCCTTGCTAACTAGCGTTGAAGCGGCCAGAGGGATCTTTCTGCCTCCACCTAAACTCCGCCCAAAAAAAAAACGTCACCTTGTTTTCCAACTGTAAAAGGGTCTATAGAGGAACTGTCGACTGTAGAACTACATACACAAGTCCTGCTAAACCACATGTCCTCGTATACCATGATTGTG
The DNA here is from genome assembly GCF_016745375.1 of Pimephales promelas. The sequence goes on along the minus strand of NW_024121099.1, from coordinate 21,334,942 downwards.
TTTACACAAACACATTTGATATAGACCCCTTTTGCGCCGACGTCACAGTTACGTCACGGCGGGCCACTCAACCGAGGTAACGTACGTTAATCCTGTCAGATCATCCATGCAATGAGTGAACATGTAGGAGGCTACAGGTCGGCCAATCTGGTTCCGTCCGTTAAAAATAACTTTTGGAAATAACAATCGCGGTCCTGGACACTGAGTGACCTTACTTACACATTAAGATAATATCGGATTTTCTCCAGTCATTGTTAGAAAACAAGCTAACAATCCTTGCTAACTAGCGTTGAAGCGGCCAGAGGGATCTTTCTGCCTCCACCTAAACTCCGCCCACAAAAAAATGTCACCATGTTTTCCAACTGTAAAAGGGTCTATAGAGGAACTGTCGGCTAGAACTACATACACAAGTCCTGCTAAACCACATGTCCTCGTATACCATGATTGTGTTTACACAAACATATTTGATATAGAGGAACTGTCGACTGTAGAAGTACATACACAAGTCCTGCTAAACCACATGTCCTCATATACCATGATTGTGTTAACACAAACACATTTGATATAGAGGAACTGTCGGCTGTAGAACTACATACACAAGTCCTGCTAAACCACATGTCCTCGTATACCATGATTGTGTTAACACAAACACATTTGATATAGAGGAACTGTCGGCTGTAGAACTACATACACAAGTCCTGCTAAACCACATGTCCTTGTATTCCATGATTGTGTTAACACAAACACATTTGATATAGATGAACTGTCGGCTGTAGAACTACGAACACAAGTCCTGCTAAACCACATGTCCTCGTATACCTTGATTGGGTTTACACAAACACATTTGATATAGAGGAACTGTCGACTGTAGAACTACAAACACAAGTCCTGTTAAACCACATGTCCTCGTATACCATGATTGTGTTTACACAAACACATTTGATATAGACCCCTTTTGCGCAGACGTCACAGTTACGTCACGGCGGGCCGCTCAACCGAGGTAACGTACGTTAATCCTGTCAGATCATCCATGCATTGAGTGAGCGTGTAGGCGGCTACAGGTCGGCCAATCTGGTTCCGTCCGTTAAAAATAACTTTTGGAAATAACAATCGCGGTCCTGGACACTGAGTGACCTTACTTACACATTAAGATAATATCGGATTTTCTCCAGTCATTGTTAAAAAACAAGCTAACAATCCTTGCTAACTAGCGTTGAAGCGGCCAGAGGGATCTTTGCCTCCACCTAACCTCCGCCCAAAAAAAAACGTCACCTTGTTTTCCAACTGTAAAAGGGTCTATAGAGGAACTGTCGGCTGTAGAACTACATACACAAGTCCTGCTAAACCACATGTCCTCGTATACCATGATTGTGTTTACACAAACACATTTGATATAGGAACTGTCGACTGTAGAACTACATACAAAAGTCCTGCTAAACCACATGTCCTCGTATACCATTGTGTTTAAATGTTAAAAAACATAAAAAAACATAGGGAAGCTGCGAAATCATATAGAGAAGGACTTAACAATGTATTGCTCACGGTTCATGTTAGTTAGCCTAATAATGCATTAACTAATTTTAACAAATCAAACCACATTTACTCAGAACACCTTTTAAAATGAGATCGTAAGTGAGCTTACCCCATTTTACCCCAGGATTTAACCTTGATAAACAGTATTTTCAGGTTATTTATATAACAATGTGTAGTAAAATAACCCCCCCCCCCAAAAAAAAAAAAAAAAAAAAACTAATTTTTGTTAAGTCTGTTGTGAAGTGACACCAGAATAAAAAAGGCAAAACAAGTTGTTAGCAAGCTGCTAATTCTATTCAATTGTATATGGAAAATTAAGACAATTAGTGAAAATAGACTATGTAGGCTAATGCTAATTATTATGCTAATAATTATTCTACTTTTTGATATTGATATGATGATATACCCAAATAATTATTAGGTATAGCAAAGAAGGATTTTATCTTACAAAGCTATGAAATCCAGTGAAAAATCACAAAAAAAGAGGGCAAGAAAGGAAGACTGAAGACCAATTTTGACCCAGGTAAAACCCTGAGGTCAATTCTAACTGTATTCTAATAGGCTTCATCACACAGTGATCCTAGAATCACTGAAAACTGCAACTAAATAATTGGTTTGTAAATAATGCTATACTTCATTTAGAATGAAAACACAATTTTACATGCATATATGCAATTTTCACGTCCATTTTATACACCCCACACCACTAATTCTATCCAAACATATCATACAGTACGTACCCCACACTAAACCTACCCATGCGTATCATATGCACGTAAAAACTCACTTTCGCGTATAAATTGCACGACAAACACATATGCTGTCCATGGTACAGAAAATGAGCCTGATGCTATCATAACATTATCTGATAAGTAAAGGTAGCATAGTTTAGGTAGCAAGAGACCGTTTATGGTGTTAATTTAATGACAGACGGCAGGGGTCACATCCATGTAAAGACCGAGTACGAATCTCTCAGTGAATTTACTTCACTGTAGCACAAAACTTGACACGCTCTCAAACATACAGTGGCCTCATGTCACTTGGATATAATGTGTGCATGCACAGAGTGTCAGTTTCTCCAGTGCATAAGCAGATTTTAGTTAGCCAGTTCTGTAGTTATTTATTATTTAAGATGCCTAGTTATTTCAGTTAAGTGCCTATTGTAAACGGAGGCTAGTTAATAACAGAGACTATTTATATAGAGACATGCCACTTCCTCAATCCTTAATACAACTATATAGGGAAAACCTGTAACGCCAAAGATGGCAGTTGTATGCACATGCCCCGCCCCTCCCGCTGGAAAGCCAATCGTCTGCTTTTAACAGTCAAGCCGGGAAACATTTAAGCCTATCGTCTGGTTCCACCGACGCATGCGCACAGTTGAGGTTTGTGACAGCGGAAAATACATTACTGTTTGAAAAGGCGGCAGATTTGATATGCACTGTATGTGTTGTGTAAATACAGTATCAGACATCTCAAGTCTCCCAGAAGTCCCGGGTGTCACCCGCAGATTGATAGCGGCTCGCTGATCCCGCAAATTAGTTCAAACTTCCCGAAATCTAGAGCGAGCGAGCAAAAGCGCGCGCACATACTGTGTTTCAAACCGTGTAGCGTGCACGGCAGAGAGTGAGAGAACCCTTGCGCATGCGCAGTAAAATTATAACCTGTGGGGAAAGGATTTTTAAACCTTATTTTGGGGCAAAGTCATCAAACTTTTTCAGCGATTTTTATTATATTTTACTGCTGTTTCTACACATGCAGTTTTTATGTCCCGGTGACCAGTGAAAGTGTAGTTCTGACTCTCTGCCCATTCATTTAGATAGGAGCCTGGTCTTGTTCAGTCCGAAATAGCTGCCCGGAGGCGTTGCCAAGATGGCGGCCGAGTGGCACGACTTGCCTAAAAGGACTTTGTTAATACTGACAAGCCTCAGCTTTCCATTATTGTTAATTATAGTTGCAATGTGCACTTTTAAATGTGCAGAGAATATTGTCAGCTGAAAAAAACTGTGCTTCAGGGACTATATTCATATAGCATCTAAGGCTAAATCTCTTTACGGCTGAGTTTAACACTAAACAGTAGAAAATAAGTCTAGTCTCCCCAGCCGCAAATGTCATTGGCTGTGTTGTTTATAAAAATTGACACATACACAACACATAAGCAGTCTTTCAAAATGCTCAATTACATGTCAATGCATACTGTATACATTAAAGTCCCTGTAAAGTCAAAATTAAGTATGTGTTCTGAGTTTGTCACACCACAGAAAAATGTGTAATTAGCCACCCAGCCAAATTTGAATGATAAAAAAGCCGGCAAGTACATAAAATAAGCTATCAAAATCTTGAAAAAATTAGCAGTTATCATTTTTTACAACACCACTACACAGGTGTTTGTCTGTTCTCACCAATAGCAAAATTAAATGTTTAGTCATAGCCTCTTACATTTCAAATTGTAATAACAGTGTCTGTGTCATAGTGTTCTCAATATTTTGTACATACTACACCAAAATCATTACCTGGTTTGAGAGGACTATTTACATTTACACATCATGGTATGTAAGGTCATAGCTGTATTCATACACATACACATCATGGTATGTAAGGTCATAGTTGTATTCATACACATACACATCATGGTATATAAGGTCATTTTTTTGAAAATGAAAAAACTTAATATAGGCATTAATTTATGCCTTAAAATAACATATATGACCTCGGAATTACGGGGACACTGAAGTGTCCTCATAAACCTATGTGTCCTCATAATGCTGGTGAGTAACCTGACATTTTGTCCTTGTAAACCATATATACAAACACACACACACACACACACACACACACACACACGCCCCTCTCCTTTTCTTTTCCCACACTCCTCAGCTATTGCTGCTTCTTCAATTCCAAAATGCCTGTTACCGTGGTAACCACACATGGTACTGTAATATTTCACACCTTTCAATTAGGCATCAGAGACATCCACATTAAAGATATGAATTTTCAGAAAGCATCCCTCCAGCTCATTATGAGAGACATCGGGTGAAGGAAAAGAGAGAGAGGAACAAAATGTAGATACATACATACATGCATGCATGCATACATACATACGTAGGCCTATAAATAAAATAAATAAAGAATGGTTATTGATTATACCAATAAAATAACTAAAATGGTTAGATCAGATAAAGTTACTCCTTAAGAATGAACAATTGCAAGTTCAATCACTTTTTACAGGTGATTACCAGTGACTTGTGTCATGGGTTGAGGGGAGAAAATATAAAGCTAATTTTAGCAAAAACAATTTTAGATGAGGGCACTTAATGAGTCATGCTGGCTAATGGCTAATATTGATCAATTAAGATGGACAATATAAGATGTTAGCGGGTGACAGAAAATGTTGGACTCTCCAAACTGAGCGGCCATGTCACTCTGAGAGGCAGAGACAGCTTCCCAGGAATTGGCGGCTGCTTTGTTGGTTCTGTTCAGACATTCACCCTCTCAGAGCAGGCCGGGCATCCATATGTCACTCTGAGAAGCAGAAAAGAGCTTTATCTGCACTGAGGAGTCTATTTCTTTTTTGTTATGTGCCATGACTTCATTTTTGTCTCACATATATACTAAAGAAACTGCAAGAGATTGACTCATCACTAGTTGTCTGTGTGTAGGAGGACAAGACAGAAGGGGACACTCATGAAAAAATGGAGATGGATACATAGGCTAGAGAATGGTGTCAAATCCAAGTGCTAAGAGCTTTACCAGACTTTCTGACTGAGTTTTTTTTCTCTCTCTCTTTCTCTCTTTTTACTGTAATTTTTGTGTCCTACACTGTAGCTTTTCCCTTCCCTTTCCTTTTTAAAGTAAATCTGATTATTTAAATGAAGACTTCCAGGTGCTGACTGCTCTGGGAAAATCTTTCTCAAATTGCATTTATTATTATTTTTTTTTAAATTGCTAAAATCCTTTTGCCCAATCTGTAGTCACAAAACGCTAAAAACAATTAGCACAACATCTGTCTGTTGTGACCTTACCATTCACACAATTCATGTTGTTTTCACACAGTCAATTAACATGTTTATAGAATGTAAAATATCTGGAATGTCTTGTATTTATTTACTAAAATGTGGCTTGGGGAAGAAAATGTAGGCATATTTGGCTAATTGTGTGATGTAGGTGTGTAAAGAGTTTAGAAAAAAGTATTTAAAAAAAACTGGCAAACACTTATCAATTGAAAAAAAGAAAAAAAAAAGAAAAAGAAACTGTATCTTAATTTACATCAAACTCCACAATAACCGAAAGCCTAAAGAATTTTGAGATGAAGACATACATTCAAGCTATTTTTGGATGAACCCAATACTATTTTAAGTTTGGTCTTTACGGCCTATGTGTGTGTGCGTGTGTGCTTTAGCTGAATCTTGTTTACGCTGAATCCGGAAGTCTTGGACAATAAAGCATACTTTGTTGAAATGTTAGAAATTGATTCCTCCAACGCTGTGGGTGACGTAACATGATCGATGAAATTTTTCGCCGACCGCTGTCCAGGGTCCTGAGGCATTTTCTGGAGGAGCTGTGCCCACTGCAGCGCAGCTGTCTCCGGATGTGGGTCAAGCATGAGCTGAATAGTGAAATCCTCAGTGTGCACAGAACAAAGGTTAATGCGGTATTGTTTTTGTTGTTTTATTTTTAAATAGCCTAGCCTAATTTATAATTTAATTACAACATTTTTACACCAAATATTTTATAATGTATTTGTAATTTTAAGAGGTTTAATTTTAATAAAATGATAAATAATTACAGAACAGTTGGTCATACCACCGCCCGATGCAAAAGAAAGCGTTCAGCCGCGAATTCCGATGGTTGCTATGGTTACCTCCTCAAGCGAACGTCTTCGAACTGTTCTCATCTTCTGACTTGTTGAACTATAGCCTGGCTAAGCCTATAGGTAGCCTATGTGCGTGTAAAAAAAATAATACTCAATAATACTCACACCTTTGACTTCCTTTGACCTCGATTTTCACGATGCTACGCGGACTAGCCTACGTGGAGAGCCCTAGAGAGAGAGAGAGAGAGAGAGAGAGAGAGAGAGAGAGAGAGAGAGAGAGAGAGAGAGAGAGAGAGAGAGAGAGAGAGAGAGAGAGAGAGAGAGAGAGAGATGGGGTGTGTGAGGGGTTCATCAAAATGCGCAGCGCATATCAGGGATCATTGTGAGTCTGCGCGGATAACCGCTCGGCAATGTTACAACACAATACAGCGAGTTATCCAGACAACATCCCATTACTTCAAACCTTGGCTTTTCTGTAGCCTGCATGTGCTTTCTTTTTCATTCGTTGCATAATTAGACGTATGTAAGAGAGGGGCAACTGTTCCCTTGCAACTGTTCCCTCGTTTGTGCAGTAGGCTAGAGAGAGAGAGAAAGAGAGAGAGAGAGCGATACTAGTCCGCAGAAGTTTTTCGGGGCGTCTGGGAATGTTTGTGCACCAACGCGCGCCGCAGAACGCCTGTAACTGACAGCGCGAGACACTCTGCATTCTGCATCGTGTTACGTCCTTTTGCAAGACCTCCTGCCGACTGGAACGGTAAGCTATCCATTCTTGCAGTGTCCGTATTAGGCTAAATTTTCTATTGAAATGCATTCCATTGCTTTTCTGGTTGTCTGGCTAATAAAATGGAATGTATAGGCTACGGATCAAAGCTCACGAATGGAATAATTATGGAGGAAATAACAGCCATTTTATATGTCAGTTTTTATATTAATGTGTTTTACTACGGAATTGGTGGTTGATATGCTATTCAATGGGGTTGGTTGGAAAGTGGTTTGAAGACGGTCTGCGGTTTAGTGTATGTTTCAGTAGCCAGCTGGGAGTTCTGTGGTTTTGCACGAATTGTTAATAGGAAGATTTAATTACTGTAGTGCAATGTGCATTCCTTATGATAAAGGGAAAAAGCGTTGAAAGCACAGCCAGAAAAATAAAAATCAGCTTCCAAGACGGCACCGTTTAAGGACACATCACTGTCATAGAGCTGCTGCACATGTTATTTAAACACGTTATTAATAGCAAGAGAGCTTGAATGAATATCACAACTTAAAGCGTCATTTAAGCCAATACATGATTTTACAGTTCAACAGAGAATTCGTCCACCGTATTATGAATTATTTTTCACGTTATTGCTGCATTTAGTTTATGCCTTCCAAGACTTTGATTACATTCATTCTACATTAATTATAAATGTTGAAACCTTACTACGCCACACCCAAACTACAGTGCGATGATTATGCCATAAAATTATACCAATTTATACCGTAATATATGTTGGCATAGGCCTATATTAGTTTATGTCCATCTCATGTAGCCGATATTGCAGAAATTGTTATTACAGGCCCATGGGCACAACACTTGAAATATGGCATTCATTGTTTTGCATGTATGTATTTTTCCTTTATATTTATATATTTTTTTTAATTTATACTGCTTACTGACTGTAAAAACAGTATTTTTTTCATTTTTCCAGTAAAGTATCTAAACATATTTTAAACAGCATTCAATTAATAGTTTTATTGTTTAACTTGTGTTTGTTCTTCTTACTCCATTGCTCATTCCCTGTTTTAAAATTAAATATGTTTAGGCTACATGTTAATATATATTTTCCCTTAATCACCTTCCACATTATTATTATATTTAATTATTATTATTATTATTATTATTATTATTGTGTAGTTTATCTTTTTTGTGTCAGAATTAATTTTCCATTGAAGTCACCTTTTACACATGCATGGACACCACTAACTATTTTGCTCTTTTTTAAGTCCTTATCACAGTTAATGTTATTATTACATATTGATCTGATTTTTTATCAAGTCATCATAAACAAACCTTTAATTGACTAGAGTGAATATGTGAATATAATTAGTCTCTCTCTTTCCTTCCTCTTTCCTCTCGCTGTTTGTGTTTGACAGTATAAAATATCCACTGCAGAGCCTCTGTAACCGTTACATGGGGATTCATTTCCAGTCTTGTTTGTCCTGGATGTCTTATGAAGCAGAATCCCCAACGTTATTATGTTGCATGTTATGTGCAAATGAACTGTTTTACAATTTTACAAATGTAGTTCTGTGTGTCTAGTGCACCATTAAAAATTACACTATGGTGTTCAGTTACAGCCACTCACCTCTAATGATATAAGAATTGAAGCATGTTCACTTTAATACATAAAAGATTGGTCTATATGTTCTGCATAATACGCCTCAATAAAAAAAAGGGCCTATGCATGCATTGTTTTTTTTTTTTTTTTTTAATCAGTGCTTCTTTGCGCATGTTCAACATAAAAATGTGCAGCTCAAAAAAGTATGTACATTCTGAACAAATATATGTAAATATGAAAATATGTGGATGAGGTCAGGTCACTGAATCAACCCTGCAAAATCCAATGTCTGACACTGGTACTGATTAATCTCATGTGTGTATTGTATTGTGTATTGCATCTCATATACTGCCACACACAAGCATAACTGGGCATACATGTACTTGAACACACACACATTTAGTTCACTCTCCTTTGTGACAGACCAGATTTGTTGACCTCTCTATTTTCTGTATGTTCAGCGTTTTTTTGACATTGGGCATAAATTCTACATTCACATTTTGCCAGCCGGTTGTCAGCAGCTGACACTATTTAAATGATTTGTGCACATACACACTTGCACAGCGCTGCTTTGATAATAACAAATCACTCTGTTCCTGGGGGCTCATGACACAGTAATTGAAGTCACCCCATGCAATCCCTTCTGATTAGTACTGAAAAAGGATAAAGGAAGAAAGAGAAACTCCTAATTCCCTAATTCCTGATTTGTGCCATGTATTCGGTCAATGTTTTAAAGAAATTAATATGCCAATAGTTTTGTTTCAAACAACAATTGACAATCTAAATATAGCTGTGCAGACTTTAGTGTCTTAGTTCCCGATTGGTCAGCCTAATGTGGCATTAACACACTCTAATAAGATTTATGAGGAATATTCAGTGCAGAAACGAGGCCAGAAATCCATCTTATGCATGTGCGACAGATTTAATCCATGGATGAAAATGAATGTATCCTTTGCATATCCCATTTCTTTCATATGTTTTCTTTCTTTCTTTCTTTCTTTCTTTCTTTCTTTCTTTCTTTCTTTCTTTCTTTCTTTCTTTCTTTCTTTCTTTCTTTCTTTCTTTCTTTCTTCTTTCTTTCTTTCTTTCTTTCTTTCTTTCTTTCTTTCTTTCTTTTTTTCTTTCTTTCTATGATATATTATGAGTGTATAGGGTGAGGAGGGCAAATCTAATAGAGCTATACAGCAAAAATTGGAACATTGCAACATTGTGGTGTCTTTGTGCTGTGTGTGCGTTTGATAGATATTATTGTTGGGAGTTAAAAACCAGGGTTGTCAGCTGGTCAGACTGACATGCCTTATTACCTCTGCAAAGTCATTTGGAGTGGTAATAGCTGGACCTGGCCACATGTGCTTGGGGAGAGCTGGATTTACTTGTTTTTGTTTACACCGGCATGATATATCGCACAATAATTCTGTATTCATTGTGCATGTATATATATATATATATATATATATATATATATATATACAGTATATATAGATAGATAGATAGATAGATAGATAGATAGATAGATAGATAGATAGATAGATAGATAGATAGATAGATAGATAGATAGATAGATAGATAGATAGATAGATAGATACTGTGGATGGATGGATGGATGGATGGATAGATAGATATTATTGACATTTTTGACAGAGGTGGCTTTTAGAGGCTTTTGCATCGGATATCTTCAAACACTTTTGTATTGTTAAAAAATATTTAAAATGTCAAGTAAAGGGGAAAAAAATTGTAAAATTAAAGTGATCTAATTATTAAAAATCATGTTTCTAATTATTATACAGCATTCCCAATAATATTGATAATAGTAACATTGATAATAATACAGTAATAAAAGTTTTTTTTAGCAACAAATCATCATATTAGATTTTTTTTAAGGATCATTAAGAGAAAATACCATTCAACTATTTAAATTAAATTCACAATATTACTGTTTTACAGTATTTTTTATCACATCAATCCAGCCTTTGTTAGCATACGAGACCTCTTTCACATAAATTATAATAATAAATAAATAAAACCAACACAATTTTCTCATGGTATTGTATTCAATGATATGATGCATTCATTCAACATTTTCAAAATAATTTCAAATCAGATGATGTCAAGGTTATTACTGTAACACACACTCTAAAAAATGCTGGGTTGTTTTAACCCAACTTTGGGTCAAATATGGACTAACCCAGCCGTTGGGTTAAATTTTTACATTACATTTTTAACCCAACATTTCGGGTTTGTCCATATTTGACCCAAAATTGGGTTAAAACAACCCAGCATTTTTTAGAGTGCATATACAGTACACAACCAATTGTCTTTACTTCTGCAATGGTATGTGAAAATAAATCACATTTTGGCCCAGAACTGAATGAAATTGCATTGGATGTCATAGACCTGAAAGCCAGGAAAAAAAAAAAAAATGCTTGAAGCATGGCACTAAATCTGTCACAAACTCTAGGCTATGAAGTGCCACCTGTCCCTGAAGTATGTCCTTCAGCTAGCCAAGCTGCAGTAGTTTGACCTCTAAACCTCTAAAAATAATATTTTGTCAAAAAGAAAAATAAATTCAATGCAAGATAGATAGATAGATAGATAGATAGATAGATAGATAGATAGATAGATAGATAGATAGATAGATAGATAGATAGATAGATAGATAGATAGATAGATAGATAGATAGATAGATAGATAGATAGATAGATAGATAGATAGATGGGATGGCCCAACTGGATGGCCCACCTCCCATATGTTGTCCTGTCAGTAAAATTAATTGTATCTAATTGTGAAGGCATGCCCTTTTGTGGAGAAGAATTGCTGTGGTAAATGTGCCCTCGGGAGTGTGCAAAGGGATAGAGTTTAGACTTGCAGCCTTTCTGTGGCCTCTGATAGCTTGAACACACATTCTGGAATGTTGACACTCACACACGTGCAAATACTGCCATCACCCACTGAGTCCCATAGTCACACTTCAAAGGCAGTGGAAACACAAGCAGAGACATACACTTTCACATACACACATTCCTAGATGACATTTATTGTAAAAATACATGTTTTACCCCAGCTATATTTCCTCGGATGTTTTGACTTTAATTTGCATTTTTGTTATGACTTTATATGAATGGGGTAAGAAAACCCAAGTATTTCTTTTTTGCTAGCATAATAAGTTGTTCTGTTATTGTAAACGTACTGTAAATGTCACTTTTTTGTGCATGCTTTTGCAAACCACCTAGTCTAGAATGTCTCAGTGTGATCTTGAGGCATCGCTGGGGGAGTTCTCAGCCAGTCAGCTTCATTATACCCACTAATTACAGCAAGAGCAGTTTCCAGAGCAGCTGTTCCTCCCTATCTCCCTCCAGCCCTCCATTCAGCTATATGTATCCATCCATCCATCACACTTACACTCTCTTTATCTCTTTCATTCTCCCATCTGAGTGCACCAAAGTCTCTCATATAGCTCCTTCCTCCTCCTACCTTCATGCTGAACAGAATTGAATAAGCAATTATCCCTAAGCAATACCGTGTAGTTGTCTAAGTTGCGTCATAAGGCTGTACTTTATATTTGGATAAACAACTTAACAATTACATGCCCTAAATCTTTTCTGCTCCATAGTCATCATATTGCAAGTATGGTGTAATATATCTAGACTAGTTGTTGAAACCAACCCAATCTCATGAGAAAACATAACTATTTCACAAGGTGGTGATTTAGTGTGAATTCATAATGCTATTCATATCTAAACATATAAAAAGTTAGCATGAAGATCCAACCCGTCCCTAAACCTAACCATCAGTGGGGTGGCTGCATCCAAAACTTAGGCAGGTGACTTTTTTATGCTCACTTAGGCAATGCTAGTACTGCTAATGCTAGGCAAAGGCTACTACTTTTGTCTCCTTTGTAATTTGGTAATTATCATTTGCAAAACTGTTGATTGTGATGTAAATGATGCAAAATGAAGGACAGTTTTATTTTTTTTAAATGGATACACTCTAAAAAATGCTGGGTTGTTTAACCCAAATTTGGGTCAAATATGGACAAACCCAAATGTTGGGTTAAAAATGTGATAAAAAAAAATCATAGAAAGTTGAAGTTGGGTTAAGAGTGTAATGTTCCAGTATGTTTTAGAGTGTACTAACTATAATAGTGAAATTTTGTAGAATTGTACTTACTTGATGTTAGCATTATCATTATCATTGTTACTTTTATGATGGATTATCATCACCTTTTGAAAGTTTGTGTCTGAAAATAGAAGTAGTGTAAAACAATAGCATATAAATAGCAATAAATGAGACTAAATGACATGGGAAAAAAAAGTTTAATTTCCTTCAAGTTGAAATCTGTTAATCCCTGGGACATTAAAATTTATGTTGTTGAAGAAACACCCAAAGCTGCTCTTACTTTTCAGCTTGATAGTGTTTCTGTAACCATTTCTTGGTTAGCAGAGTCACTAGTGAGGAAAAGTGAGGTCCTCGCAGGGTTACAGAGCTCTTGATTTTTGACATTTTGTCACAGTTTGAATGAACGCCTCTACTGGATTAAGCAGAAACTAAATTCTCACTTGAATCTAAATATTTTTTTTGCAGATCTGATGATGATTTGAAGAACTGCTGCAGTTTTCCATTGAACCTGTTTACCATCCAGCTCTAGTTGTCCCCCTCTGCTGCTGATCTACGGATATAATAGCATCAGTGCTCCAGACAAAATGGCTTCCACAGTGAGAAAATGTCTGCACCTGTTTTTAGCACTCATCCTTATCCCTTTGGTAAGCTATGTGCATATTTTATTATATATAAACAAAGCTGATCCATTAAATTAATACATCTGAATTGCATGAAAGTAAACATGGTGGAATTAACATGCACAAAATATCCCTAATTGTAAAATAAACACTGACTTGCCTAAGAGATATGAAAGGCTTCAGAGAAGAAATATTCTGAAGAGCAGAATAGAGACTGTGTGGGAGAAGGAGGAAGAGAGCGACTTAGCGTGAGAGAAACTTATGGGGTCTGGGGTAGAAAAAGACCCCCGCACATCCCTTTTCATCCTCTTTCTCTTGTTATTGCTTTCTGTAAATAATCCACATGCAATCTGTCAAATCTAGCTGCCTTTATTGTTTCCTGGATGGCTGCTTGTTTCATACACATGGTATCCTCTTGTAACTGAGGGGAGAAGTGCCATCTTGGTTTACATGAAGAACCATTCTCTCTTTGGTCTACTGTCTGTGCCTCCAGCTGAGGTGAAACAAACGTCCAAGGGCAATTTACGTCACATACACACTGGCACTTAGATGCTTCCTGGCATCCAATGATCATTGGCCACCAGACAGGCCAAATGTAAACTGTCCAAGAGCCAAAACAGTTATGGTACAGTGAGTACTTCAAGCTACAAAGGCCATGCTGTTTTATTTCACTTTATGTTAACACTACAAACTGGCTGTGACATTGCAATGGAACATTTACAAAAGGTTATACTCCTGTTCTGCCTCAGATAGTATTTTAAATATGACCATTACAGGATGAAAATTGTAACATCTGTTGCAAAAACTGCTTAAAAATATTTGCCACTCTGACTTTTTATGATAGAAAGTCAAAAATATGCAAAAATTAAAGGCAAAATTTACCTTCCTTATCATTAACACATGTGTAAGGACTAATAGAAAATGCTATAAACGACAATTGAGCAATTAGTCGGAGAGGAATACCATATACAACACTTTGAAATTACTAAAAATATTAGAAACTCATTAATATGAATGTGATTTTATATATAGCATAATCTTGGCAAAATATTCATGTATAAAGTATTTATTATTTTATAATAGAAAGTAATTTAATTGGTATAGGCTATACTACAAATTAATAACACTTACTGTAATAACTTAATAACATCGTACATATATATATATATATATATATATATATATATATATATATATATATCCCACAAAATTCTAAAGTACAGATGTTGATGGGTTTGATTTTGATTTTCCCTACAGACTAAACTGATCATACCATACAGTCCTTACAATTCCAGTTAATCAGGGGATTATTGAAGTGATACAATTTATGGGATTAATATTGTAGGAGAAAAAACAAATAAAACTTGCATTGAGTATCTCCTCTTTTCTCCTATTTCCCCTCTATATGTTTTCAGCATAAAATGACATTTGCTGTTTCATTAAAGCTGAACTATGTGTGTTAAAACACCATCGTCTGTAAACTAGAACATTTTATTTATTTATTGTTTGTTTGTTCGTCTTTTAACTGAGTGTAAATGCTTTGTGACACTCTCAGGCAGTGATAGCCATACTGAAGAACACATACAGAGAAAAATAAGGTCACACACTCCAAAAAAGTCACTGCCAAATCAAAAACAAATTTCAGTTCCATAAATGAATGGGGACAAAAAGGGAAAGAAAAAATATTGACAGACAGCAAAAAGAGTTGGAGGAAAAAAGAAAGAAAGAAAGAAAGAAAGAAAGAAACATACTGGGAATAAACTAGTTCTAAGGATTTGCTTTTTTGTGTGATTTTTTATGTTGCTGTCATGATGTAGGAGTGAATTACGTAGTCTCTTTATGATGGAAATCAGCTCAGTGTTGCAGCCAGGGTGAGAACTTACACAGTCCTCATGAATATTAATGCAGGTGCTCAAGTGTAGTTGCTCATGTTTTCAAGGCAACACACAAGGAGCATGGTGCTCTGAAACCAGTTATCACTAACTATAATCTCAGTAATAGGGAGGGTTTCAAGAGTGATTAGTTCCCTTTCGAGGGAACTCGAGCTGCGTCGAGTATGCTTTGGGAACGCCCCTGCGTGATTGCGCCTGAAGCACTTGTGTCTGTTTTGTCTGTTTTTGTGACTAAAGTTTCTTTAGTATAGCCATAGAGTATAAAAACCAATATAAATTCTCGGTTTAGCATTGGACCCTAAACTAAAGTGTGACCCAACGTTTATTTAAAGGAATGTCAAACAATACCTCTAATACAGAAACAATTCTAAACACATAGGCCTTAACTACGAGTGTAAACACACAACTGTAAACCTAGTTGACAACAGCAAACAACGCTGCGCACATATCAGCAAAGTTTGGATTCATATGTGCGTAAGATGCACTCTAACTAACAGTATATAGTCAAAATTAATTTGTGTATGTTGCAAATTTTCAACTGGATGGAGAACACTACCTCCTGTGAGAAGGAATCTATGTAGCACTATGAGCATTACTCTATTTTGTTTTTCTACAAAGTATTACGTCCAAGGACGTATTCATTCATTTATTTATTTAGTGTTACGTCCAAGGACGTATTAATTTATTTTTGTTTATATTATCGATTATTATTCTATGAACTTTTTTGATTTACTCTATTTCTGAAAGTGTGGGCGTGGCCGTATACCCTGTGTTGCTTGCTTGCTGTCGGACTTATTCATTTATTCATTTAGTGTTACGTCCAAGGACGTATTCATTTATTTTTGTTTATATTATTGATTATTTTTCTCTGAACATTTTTGATTTACTCTATTTACTCACTTACTCTGAAAGTGTGGGCGTGGGCGTGGTCGTATGCCCTGTGTTGTTTGCTTGCTGTCTCTCCTTTTCGTTCTCTCTACTCGCTCTAGTTCATTTCCTAGTTTACCGATTTGCATCTGTGAAGGGAAAAGTCTGCTTTGCGCGGTTGCAAAATGGGATTAATAACCAATAACTGTTTAGGATGTAGATCATCTCTTGCTACAAATGGTACATTTATGCTCTTGAAGATCTTAAAAACTGCAGAATACAGTTGTCAATCCTTCATTTGAGTGCCAACCTTTATGTTCTCACAAAGTTCAGGTATTTACAATGCCATTTATAAGCAAACTCTTTTCTTGTTTTTTTTTTTTTTCATTTTTCTGACTCACAATCAGTATTTCTCAGCATTCCATCTGAGAACAGAACCGTAAAACTACATCTGAAATTGCTTAAGGGACCATTGAACAACTATTGTGTCTTAACATTTTACTTACTCACTCACATTTCACTTGTGTTTGAAACACCTTTCAGATCTACTGCATGCATCCAGACTGTGTCATTCAGTTAGAGAAAGAGAAGTGCATGGAAAGGATAGCCATGGATGACCCCAGCAGTGAACCTGAATTAGGTAAGTCTACTGTCTGTGAATGTGCTTTTAATTAGCAATAGTTCAGGCTAAAGACAGATTTGTCTCAGGAACTCACCCAGTCACCAACAATCCTCACCATGATTGAAAAACAAACAAATATGTGAGCCTGTGTGTGCCTTCGCTATGCGGAGGTGGTACTTATTTGTCAGACCAACGCATTCTCATCCTTTAACGTCATATAGAACGCTATATGACAAAACGGCGCTATACTACGCACATGGCACCCGTTATCGTTAATATAACACGTGCTGCGAGGGCTAAGTTTAGGTGTAGGGTAGGGTGTGCGTGTCATATTCACGCTAAAGGATTTATAACTTCTTGGGTTTGCGTGTTATATTAACGATAACGTGTGCCATGTGCGTAGTATAGCGCCGTTTTGTCATATAGCGTTCTATATGACGTTAAAGGATGAGAATGGGCTGGTCAGACTGTGTACTACTTCGATCTACACATTTTTCAGTTTCAGAGCCACACATAAATGTTGCATGTTTCTGATATATGCAGTGCACAGCTATAAGTGTTTATCTGTAAATGGAAGCAATAGACATACCTAAAATTGCTGTTTTAGTCATCTAAGAATACTTGCAGTTTTTCATAGCTATAATGAGAAACTTTTTAAAATGAGTTTCAGTTTAGATTAAGTATTTCACAAGTGATCTGAAATACATGGATGACGGAATTAAACCTAATGCTGTCAGACTATAAGCTGAAGAATTTAAGACACTGTGATGGTCGGTTCGCAGGAAATGGGGGGAAGATCATAAGCTCAGAGCTAGAACTGATTCTGACACCCCTCCAGTGCTGTCTGCATGTGGCATTGATCATAATCCTTTGGGCAGTCACAATCACAGACAGTAATGAGATACTGACATTTTGATTTGACAAGGAGCTATCCTTAGGGAATAGTCTCATGTGTTAATGTGTAACTAGAGCTGCTCACAGAGTGCTGAGATGTACAGCAAATAAATACGAAAAGCACAATACACAATACTATTTGCAATTGGCAGTGGATTGTATGGGCCACAAGCTTATTTACATCGCTTCATCTTTATCCCCTTATTTTGCCCTTGACTTACTCATTTACTTTATTCTATTTTAAGCTGCTTAAATTAAGCAATGATGGCCATTGCCTCTTTGAATCATTTGAATCATTCAATCAATCATTTTAAGTAGCCAAAAATTCTCAAACAATATGGAATGCCTGCAATGAGTTGTGTTTCTGGAAGATTCTGGAGAACAGAGACAAACAGCCCTGTCTTTTATCTAATCATGCATCTGTGTCTAATTTACACAAGTAATTAAGGCTGCCCTCAGGAGAGGAATCATGATTTGTCATTTTGTGTGAGCGTTGCAATATTTTCCTGGAAGAAAAATGTCCTCCTTGCATCCCCCAAAGAATTCAACTTTGCTTGTTTAAGTTCTCATGGATATAATGTTCAATGTCTTAAACTATAAAAATAGGCTAAAAATAAATTTGTTAAGGAGGGGGACCAGAGGATGTGTTCCAACTACAGGGGATCATACTTCTCAGCCTCCCTGGGAAAGTCTATGCCAGGGTACTGGAGAGGAGAATACGGCCGATAGTTGAACCTCGGATTCAGAAGAAACAAGTGCGTTTTTTGTCCAGGCTGTGGAACACTGGACCAGCTCTATACCCTCTACAGGGTGCTGGAGGGTTCATGGGAGTTTGCCCAACCAATCCACGTGCTTTGTGGATTTGGAGAAGGCATTCGCCTGTGTCCCTCGCGGAAGCCTGTGGAGGGTGCTTCGGGAGTATGGGGTCCGGGGTCCTTTGCTAAGGGCTGTCCGATCCCTGTATGACCGAAGCAGAAGCTTGGTCCGCATTGCCGGCAGTAAGTCTGACTTCTTCTCGGTGCATGTTGGACTCCGGCAGGGCTGCCCTTTGTCGCTGGTTCTGTTCATAATTTGTATGGACAGAATTTCTAGGTGCAGCCAGGGGCTGGAGGGTGTCAGGTTTGGGGACCACACGATTTTGTCTCTGCTCTTTGCGGATGATGTTGTTGTGTTGGCCCCTTCAGACCAGGATCTTCAGCATGCACTGGGATGGTTTGCAGCCGAGTGTGAAGCGGCTGGGATGAGAATCAGCGCCTCCAAATCCGAGGCTATGGCCCTCAGTCGGAAAAGGGTGGCTTGCCCACTTCAGGTTGGTAGAGAGATCCTGCCTCAAGTGGAGGAATTTAAGTATCTTGGGGTTTTGTTCCCGAGTGAGGGAAGGATAGAACTGGAGATTGGCAGATATAGATTGGTGCAGCTTCTGCAGTAATGCAGTCAATGTGCCGGTCTGTTGTTGTGGAGAAGGAGCTGAACCGCAAGGTGAAGCTCTTGATTTACCGGTCAACCTACATTCCTACTCTCACCTATGGTGATGAGCTTTGGGTCATGACCGAAAGGACAAGATCCCGGATACAGGCGGCCGAAATGAGATTTCTCCGTAGGGTGGCTTGGAGATCCCTTAGAGATAGGGTGAGAAGCTCGGTCACTCAGGAGGAGCTCAGTGTGGAGCCGCTGCTCCTCCACATCGAGAGGGGTCAGCTGAGGTGGCTCGGGCATCTGTTTTGGATGCCTCCTGGACGCCTTCCCAGGAAGGTGTTCCAGGCATGTCCCACTGGGAGGAGACCCCGGGGAAGACCTAGGACACGCTGGAGGGACTATATCTCCTGGCTGGCCTGGGAACGCCTCGGTGTCCCCCCGGAAAAGCTGGAGGAAGTGTCTAGGGAGAGGGAAGTCTGGGCATTTCTGCTTAGACTGCTGCCCCCGTGACCCGGCCGATAAGCGGAAGAAGATGGATGGATGGATGAATGGATGGATGGATAATGTTGTCGGATAATAAAGATGCTATCTTACATCAAACGTTTCACTTTTGGACCATGCTTTTGGCCAACTAAACAAACACGACACTGGAATATAATTTTGGGTGGATGGATGGATAATGTTGTTGGATAATCTCCCAGCAGATGCTATCTTACATCAAACTTTTCACTTTTGGACCATGGTTATGGCCAACTAAACAAACAAGACATTGGAATATAATTTTGGCCATTTTTAATCAATTTACATCATTCAGCCATTTAAAATGAGGTTGATACTGTGTAAATACCTAATATGACAGACAATAAAGAGTGTTTGACAGTTATCAGCCTTTAATGGCTTCTCAGTGCCAGCTCTTGAGTGATACACGTCAATTTGCTTTGATCAATCAGATGATAGTTGTGAATGGGGAGCGTTTTATGTCTGCTTTGCAGTGCAAAACAGTTTGTAAAGCCCACACAGTGTGGTGATCAGAGCCCGGAGGCCATTCCAGCTCTAGCTGCACATATAAAAGAATGGGAAGCTATCTCAGGGGTATCAAAATGGCTGTTAAACACAATAAAACAGGGCTATTCACTCCAATTCGATCGCCGCCCTCCACTCTTTCGAGCGCGGCTCGAAAGATCTGTGAATACAGAAATATCGAACCTGCTGTGCAAGAGGGCTATAGAGCGAGTGCCGCCTTCTCTGAGCGAGTCGGGGTTTTACCAACGCATTCTCATCCTTTAACGTCATATAGAGCGCTATTTGACAAAACGGCACTATACTACGCACATGGCACCCGTTATCGTTAATATAACACGTGCTGTGAGGGCTAAGTTTAGGTGTGGGGTAGGGTGTACGTGTCATATTCACGCTAAAGGATTTATAACGTCTTGGGTTCGCGTGTTATATTAACGATAACGGGTGCCATGTGCGTAGTATAGCGCCGTTTTGTCATATAGCGCTCTATATGACGTTAAAGGATGAGAACGGGCTGGTTTTACAGCTGTTGTTTTCTTGTACCAAAGAAAGACGTTGGCCTCAGACCCATCTTAGATCTGAGATATCTGAATGAAGTGCTTGTGAAAAGACCGTTCAAATTGCTAACAATCAGAAAACTCCTCGCGCAAATGCGCCAGGGGGACTGGTTTATATCTCTCTATCTGAAAGATGCTTATTTTCAGATTCAGATAAATCCCCGTCACAGGCCATTCTTGAGATTCGAATGGAAACGGCGCTCAGTAAGGTTGAGAGCCGCTGCAACAAAGGGTCGTATGCTTAAAAAAGATTGAAGACCCATGTTTTAAATGAAAGAAACGCTAAAGGCTTTGGAACAGAAAATTTCATCCTTGACATTCTTGACATCCTTGAATTTTTTCTTTTATGGAACTACACAAAAAAAAATACAACAAATAACAAGAAACAAAGTCAACAACTGATTCTGTGAGTGTCGTCAGTCTTGTCAGGAACCTTTGTTGCAGACAGTTATAATTCATGAAACAAAATTTATGAGTGCTTGGCTTGAGGAGCAGCGTGTTTAAAACACTTGCTTGGCCTTTTGTTATTATAAATGTTTGACATTTACGCAGACCACCAAGAAGCAAATGTCAAACTCACGTTGTTTGAATTTATGCATGTAATTTAGAGTAAACACTTTGGCAGTTTATTAGGCTGCAGTGAAGGCTGTTGTGTGTAAGCTTTACTAATAAGAATGTATGGATGCAAATGGAATGGAAACAGAACATTTACAATAGCCCACTGTAAATAACTGTAAAGTGACTAGATTTTAATGAAGTCTTTGCAAGAATGACAGGGTAATATTTTGAAAGCACTGTAAAAACATTCTAATATTTGCAGCAGAGGAAAAATACTTGGCAGATGCTTGTCCTGTTCATGCAAATCAAGATCAGCAGTCCACACAAACACACACACACACACGCGCACACTCTCTTTACTATTTCTCTTTGGGTCCTTAATCCTTGATGGAGATGATAAGACGCTTTAGCATCACATGATTAGTTCACTGCAAAACTCATTTTCTCCTCTCAATGAAGAGAGATTTATTGAAAATAGAATATAGAGAAAAGGAGAAATAAATAAGATGTTCTGATTGCTCATATACACAAGCATAAAATAAAAAAAATGCATCACAGAGCGATGATGACACCTTTACCTGCGAAAAAAATAAAATAAAAAAAGATCAAACATGGCTAAAGTTTCAAATTATTCTAACATTAATGGTTAGTTCCAATTCTTGATTCTGATTGGTCAATAATAGCTGTGCTTTATTCATGACAAAACACGGCTATGACCACTTCACCCAACGGTTCTATTTATCACTGTGCAACACTGCAGTTCCTATTTTGTTTTTATTTGAGCTTTCATGCATATTACACATTGGAACGTTGTTGCTGTTTACGGTCAGAGACTATTTTACTAATACATATATATATTTTTTTACTTTAATATTTTTATTGTGTGGTAACTGTTTTATAAAAGCAATAAGGTACTCGAGGCAAGTGCTGTATTGTGAATAATTAATGGCTGAAGGGATTCACTCCGCTTCGCGTTGTGCCATATATATATATATATATATATATATATATCAAAAAACAATTCCATCTTTATGTATTTACATAATTTGAGCATTTTCTTCAACATAACAAACCTTAAATAGCTACACCATATTTTTGTTGCATGTATGCAATGCTGTGGCATTGTTTTGATTGAATTCTTACAATCTGTTTCCTTACTGGAGCAGATGAAAGTCTATTTTTGTTGCTTGTCATTTGCGCTGATTTTCTTAAGAATGGCTGTCAAGTGGCACACCTAAATATATCTTAAACTAGGCTGTTCTATTCTCAGGTCCCATAAATACCCCAATAAAAACTGGCTCAGAAGCAGAGTTACCAGAGATTTCAACTAGTTATGATACTCCAAGTCTTATTTTTTTTTTTAACCATCTAGGCTGCCGATGGATGTGGGACAACCTTACTTGCTGGCAGCCAGCAAAAATTGGACAAGTGGTCTGGATGTCCTGTCCTGAGCTATTTGAAGTCATGAATGAAGAAAATGATGGTGAGCATGAATGAAACCTCAAATTTTTGGGCTTGTTGAGAAGAGTTGTGCTTTCAAGTAATAAATACTTAAAAAGACTATATATGGCATTTCAGAATGTTTGTAAAGCGATTATGCGTGTTGATAGCACGCCAAAAATGGAAATACGAATTGCTGTGTTATACACACGCAATTTCATGAGATCAGTCTGCGTATACTCAGATTTTTTGCCTGTTAGAAAATAAAATGGAGGGAAGGGAATCAAGCCTCATCCAGAGAGCCGGATTATCCTGAAGACAGGGGGTTGGCCTCTTTTGACTTAGGAACCACCCAAAAACACCCTGACAACTCTATAATGTGCTACAAACTACAGATTGGGCATACTTTAGCAACCACATAGTCACACATTGGAAATATTTATAAAAAATATTTACATTGAGATTTATGGCATGCGCTTACTCAAATATTTAAAATTACAAAGCAATTCAAATGTATGAGTACAAAATAAAATTCTGCCAGTTCTGTTAAACTGAATTTCTTGACTTTTTCAAAAAATAAAAAAATGGATGCAACTGATTACCTCATTTTTTTCTGACTTATTTGGTTTAACACTGAGAACAATTTTAAAACATTTCAGTTAACCATAACAACACTGCTTGTTTATGTTTATTGGATTTATTATTGTTTGGTCTTATTTTCTCAAAGGAATGTATTGGATTTTTTTGCATCTTTTGTAGAGTTTGGAAAAGTGAGTCGTAACTGCACTGAGTATGGCTGGTCAGAGATGTTCCCTCACTACGTTGATGTTTGCCCTTATAATGAAAATGGAACAACTCCAGTAAGCACCCTTCACCTTTCCTACTTTCTACTTCTTCTTCTGTATCCCCTCAGAAAATTCATAACCCCCTTAGCCTCTAAAGAATTATTTCTGTATTTAGTGTAAAGTATTCATGCAGGCTTTATGATTTACTGTATCATGTTTGAATTAGCTGACAGTATTTTTTACTCTTTGTTGCAGGACATGTACTATGTGTCTGTAAAGGCTCTGTACACAGTGGGCTACAGCACTTCACTGGTGTCTCTCACCACTGCCATGGTCATTCTCTGCAGGTTCAGGTGAGAGGTCAGAAAGAGGTCATGAACTTTCGTTCTATTCTCAAGCTTCTGAGAAAACTAAAGAACATGCGTCTTAGTGACGTGTTTAGAAAAACACTTGCATCTCAGTAATAGGGTCACTAACAGGCATTTTGATACACAATTATAAATTATATTCGGGGGCATCATGATTTATTAAACTAATCCCCTGGAATTAGAATATAATTAGTATGCAGATTTTTTTTTTTTTTTTTTAATATGCCAAGATTTACAAACAAGATGCACTTAAATATACACTCAAAAGTTTATATTTAAGTGCAAGAGTCAGTTTTATGGTTGTTTTTATTATAAAATAAAATTTTGCTAATTACATTTATAGTCTTCAATTTCAAAGAAATGCTGTTCATTTGAACTTTCTTTATATCAAAGCATCCTGAAAAAAAGTATTATGGTTTCCACAAAAAAGATATTAAGCAGCATATCTGTTTTCAAAATGGACAATAATAATAAATGAGATTCTTTCTATTAAAAAACCTAGCCAACCCCAAACATTTGAATGGGGTTTATTATATTTTAATGTAATATTTATTTATTTTGATTTTACCCACAGGAAGCTGCATTGCACCAGGAATTTCATTCATATGAACTTGTTTGTGTCCTTCATCCTGAGGGCCGTCTCAGTCTTCATTAAAGACGGCATTTTATATGCAGAGGAGGACAGCAGCCGTTGCTTTACCCACACTGTGAGTCTCAGTCTCTCTCCCCTTTACATCGCACACAAATACCCAAGCAGTCATGGTGATGGGCCCATTAACATCCCGGGTTGCCCATGTCATTTCTTTGTGGAAGGAATTAGTCTCAGAATGACACGTTTGTGTTGCTGTTATGTGCTTTAATTTTCTTCAGATAATGAGGTCTCTGTCACCTCAAAGTTGCTTTTTGCATGGCCAACTGTCTTTGAATGTTCCCAGGGATATTTTCTCTGTGCAACAGCTCTTCTGTTTTTAAAGGGATAGTTTTATATTCTGCCCCAGAATATTTTGCTGAATATCTGAATATGCAATATATCAAAAGAAAGAACAAAGATCTGCTTTAATATGTATATATTATAGCTCCCTGCATTCTTGTTTTAATCAACACTTGAATGTGGTAACACAGTCTCATCCCAAAAAGTCATATAACTGACGTCTTGGGACGTCTTTTGACCATATGTCAATATCCGTCTTTTTAGGGCCCCCTTAAACGCCGGTAGATGGCGATCCCGGGCCGTCATACAACTGACACTTTACCTTTAACGTCAGTTAGGTGACGGGTTAGGTTTAGGGTTAGGTTTAGGTCTGGGGTAGAGTTAGGATCCCATAACCTCATCTACCGACGTTTAAGGGGGCCCTAAAAAGGCGAATATTGACGTATGGTCAAAAGACGTCCTAAAACGTCAGTTATATGACGTCTTGGGATGAGACCGGGTTGAATGTGGATATGGTTTCATAAAAAAAGCAACATTTCTCATGTTCATGAAAAAATCAAGTTTTTGTCAAAGACTAGATACAGATCGCATTCAGAACGATGATCAACACAGATGGAGTCGATTGTGTCCATCAACACCCATGCTTGCACAGTCCTCGTCCTGGGTCGACATTTCATTCACTTTCATTCATTCATTAGACAGTTTTGAATTGCATGTGTGCTCTAAGCAATGTCGGGTGATGTCACTTCTTGTTGACATTCGAAGTATTGTCAAACAAAATGGAGGCTAGCTAGATCCTCCCTCCTCTTCATCCCGTCCCCTCCCTATGTATTTAGGAGCTGAGGTCGAGACTCTTGTTCTTGCAAAGGGGCAGAGTCCCCGTGCCTCTGCCTCGTTCCAATCCTCCCCAGAGGGTTGCTACGGGCAGTGATGTGGGTGACCTGAGGGTACCGTGAGCACCCTTCCGTCGGAGAAACCAACCCCCTCACCCCTCTCATGCATCCGCAGCCAGGTACCAACTAAACGTGTTGGATCATCCTCGTGGTGTGTACCAGTCGTTTCGTTTGGTGCTCCCCACGACGACCAGATGTCGATCGCTGCATCGGAGGGAGCGTCAGAAGTCTCTGCAGACAACAGCTTGGACCTGCTGCCTCCTTCGGGTGTGCCAGCGGTGCCCGAGTCAAATCTGGAGATGATGGCCATGCTTTCCCGGGCCGCCAACAGGATCGGGCTTGTGTGGAACCTCGAGGCTGGATAATTGGTATCTCGGGGTGGCGTGCGCTGGTTCTCTGCACGAGGTTCTCGTGGAACTTCGCATCGCGACGGACCTCGCGTTTCATGCTACCGGTCAGTGGGTAGTGTGATGTCCATGCCACTGTTCCAGGAACGCCATCTCTGGATATGTCTGGCTGACATGCGGTAGAACTACAAGCTTAGGTTTCTTAACTCCCCCTTTTCCCAGACCAGCCTCTTCGGCCAGCCCATTCTCACCCCCAAGGCGTCACCTAACTGACTTGGGAAGCATTTTGACCATGCTTCAATGTCTGACGCTTTAGGCGCCCTTTAGCGTCAGTTAGATGACGCCCTAGGATCGCATGTAACCCTACCCCCACCCCAGACCTAAACCTAACCGCGTCATCTAACTGACACTTTCCTTTAGCGTCAGTTAGATTACAGCGTAGGATCGCATCATGTAACTGACACTAAAGGGCGCCTAAAAAGTCAAATATTGAAGCATGGTCAAAGGTGACGCCTTGGGGTGAGAATGCGTTGCTTCGGCGATGCGGTCAAGAACTTTGCCCAGCATTTCTCGGCTGTGCAGAAGCTGAGGACGCCGGGGGCGTCCTCCTGCTTCTGCCCCTGCTCTCGCACCGCAGTAGAAGCCTCCACCTAAACGGAGGCTTTTCATAATATTTATGATTATATGTGATATCGCTAATTTCTGCATCTTCTTTGCAGTTCTCATGTGTTTTATCAGGAAATTGAGTACTCATTCAGAACAGAAGATGTGTAATAGCGCTCTTTACAACAGTGACAACATGGCAAGCCGGAAAATTTCGCCAATCGCGGGGAAGCACTTTCTCACAAATGATGGAAATTTCCATCAATGGCATGGAACTATCCATTTAGAATATGTAACTACAAATTCATTTTCATGATGCGGTATTCACTCCAAATTTTTCTCTCTGTAGGTGGAGTGTAAGGCGGTGATGGTATTTTTTCATTATTGTGTTTTGTCAAACTACTTCTGGCTGTTCATCGAGGGATTGTATCTCTTTACTCTGCTCGTTGAGACATTCTTTCCAGAGAAAAGATACTTCTACTGGTACACTATTATTGGATGGGGTACGACCCAAAATTACACATTTTAACACATTCAAACAAGTGTTTAGTAAGTAAAATTAATTTAATTCATTTTTCGTTTGCCCATGTTTTCTCAGGTACTCCAACAATATGTGTGGCTGTCTGGGCTGTCTTAAGAGCTCATTTTGATAACATTGGGTAAGATGAAGGATTTATTTATCATATCTATGATGATTTTATTTAATGAATAAATCAATGGGGGGTGGGGGGACTGATCAAATTGGCTAAATATCTGATGTTTCCTGCAGTTGCTGGGATATTAGTGACAATGCTGCCATCTGGTGGGTGATCAAGGGTCCTGTTCTCGCCTCCATTATGGTACGGCTAAAATATTTCCTCTCAAAATAATTTTTCCTGTAATATTAAGCTACTGCATTATTGTATTGATTGAACAGGACAGAACTAAATATACACTATATCTCTTGTTTTGTTTTTTACCTTTAGATCAACTTTATACTCTTTATTGGCATCATTATAATCCTGGTGCAGAAGCTTCAGTCTCCAGATATTGGAGGGAATGAGTCCAGCATTTATCTGTTAGTAATATATAAATTGTTTTTATATATTTACATTCCTAAGTTTAGCACCATTCTATTGAGTTGCGGAGTCAAATGATAAGTGTGTTGTGTGATTGACAGGCGTCTGGCCCGCTCCACTCTTCTTCTCATTCCTCTATTTGGAATCCACTATACCATATTTGCGCTCACACCAGAAGATGTCAGCAGGAGAGAAAGACTTGTGTTTGAACTTGGTCTTGGTTCTTTTCAGGTATGTCCCCTCCCCTTTTGCTCTCTCAGATATAAAATTGTAAATACTTGCAGTGACTGAAAACATTGTATTATTCTACACTGTAATGTTGTCTGCACTGTATGTAGTGTTAAGTGTTAAGTATGAAGTAAAAAAAAGTATTAATTTGTCAACTTTATTTTATCTAATGATATATTATTAGATGAAACAAGATGGTCCCACTTTATATTAAGTGGCTTTAAGTCCTATGTACTTACATTGAAACAAATAATTTGATGCAATGGACTTATTGTGTACATATGAAGAGTTCAGATGCAAAAGCCTCTAAATGCCATTTGAAATTTTCTTCTTTAATGATGATTTTTTGTCGAACTTGTATATTTAAGTTCAGTAATTTCACTTAAATAACAATTAATAGGTAATTATCATTGCCATTGCCAGTGAAATCACTGAACTTAAATATACAAGCTTGACAAAAATCATCATTAAAGAAGAAAATTTCAAAATGGCATTTAGAGGCTTTTGCATCTGAACTCTTCATATGTTCTTACATTGTACTTATATTTAAAAATACAAGCATGTTATTACAACTTTAACTAATTTATGTAATTACATCTGTAATTACACTGCTGACCCACCCCTTCCCTTAAACCTACCCATACCACCACACCTATCCCTAACCTTACCCTCAATAGCAGCAAAAGTGTTTTACAAAACAACATGAGCACAAAAGTACATTATACTTATTTTTCAATGTAAGTACATACTTAATGCCACTTAATATAAAGTGGGACCAACAAGGGTCTTACTGTTTTAAGCATTTTTTATAGAACTTTATTTTTCTGACAATTCAACGGACCGTCGTCAATTATTCCTCACTTAGGCCAAACAACTTTTCTTTTCAGGGCTTTGTTGTAGCTGTTCTTTACTGCTTTCTCAATGGAGAGGTAAGTCCTTTACAAATGCTACTGAAAAATATAAGAGTCTTGTTATTCACACACTAAGTATGAACTGATACTTTTAGCAACATTTCATTCTGATTTAGCATGGGGGAAATTCCAGTTACCACAATTACTAATGGATTCCTTTTGTAAAAATAGATAGATTTCCAATAGATTTGAAAACGCTCCAAAATGTTTTTAAGTATTGTAAGTAAGAAATTGAAAATAAATAGATTACAAAAATAAGTACAATATTGTCTTCAGTTGTAAGCTTCTTTAGATTATAGAATCTGTAAAATGCATAAATGTATATTTTAATTGCACACTTGTAAAAAAAAATGCTGGGTTGTTACAATCCATGTTTAGGTCAAATATGGACAAACCCAACCATTGTTATAATTTTTTTTCAATTAAATTTTTAAACCCAACGGTTGGGTCTACCATTGTCCTCCCTAACCCTACTTTAATTATAAAATGACATTTATATATATATATATATATATATATATATATATATATATATAAAATCAGATTTGTTGCAACTTTTAATAAAGATTCTGTTTGCATAAAGAAATCTCTCTAACGGCCCTTTCACGTTGCAGTGCTCATTATATCAGCATTACGTGTAAATTATTAACCATATGATTTAAAATTCAGGCTTGTCCATGACCAGCATGGAAAAAGATCTGCAGATGTCCTCCTGTAGGATCCAATCAGTTTAATAACCCAGTGAAGTTTCTCCCCAAAGGTTCAATCAGAAATCAAGCGAAAATGGCGCAGCTGGACGGTTAACCGGTATTTCGCCGTGGATATGAAGCACAGGCATCCGTCCCTGGCAAGCAGTGGTGTGAATGGAGGCACGCAGCTCTCTATCCTCAGCAAGAGCAGCTCACAGATACGCATGTCCAGCCTGCAGGCGGAAACACCAGCCACATGAGCGCTCAGAGTAACAGACTGAAGACCGAACTCCTCGAAACTATAATTTGCCAACATCCAAGTCCCGTCTCATCTTCTATTAGAGTCAGTGTTGTGTCGGTTGAAGCTGTAATATATGACAACCGTCCGCAGATGACAGGCTTCTGCTATGGCACTCTAAGCAATGATCTATTGTGAGCCAAGCAAACATGGATACTTTTGATGTGGATGTATTGGATTTGATCTGAAAGGAGTTGCAGGCCAAGAGGAGGTTAAAAATCCCTTGCAATCCAGTTTTTAGGAGTGTTTCCATCCAGCAAGCTGAAGGTCTCGAACAAGGTGGATATATTTGTACAGGAGTCTCTCATGCTCTCTTTTCTCTGTCTGTGAAGATCCGTGACAGTTTGAGATTCTCAATATGGCATCGTCAAAAAATAAAGCGGTTGAACAGGATGACGACAGTGGGACAGGCGTCATCGGGATGTGCGATATGAAAAAAAGTCATTTTTTGAAGGGGAAAAAAACACATATTTCCCACGGGAGCTTAATCAGTAAATGATTCCCATTTCCTAAATTTAATTTAATATGTAAATATTTTCATAAGTGGTAATTGTGACTGCTGGAAATCAAGTTTAAAGACAAAACATGACACGCATTATTTGGTGGACATGCATTGTGGATGCTTCTTGGGCAGTGTTGATCTATTTTTTACAGTCATGTGATATTTTCAAAATTAACGTTCGCAAAGCATTCAAAACTTTCTTAAAACAGTAACTTCATTAGTATATTCCTCTAGTACTTAATGTGCTTCTATTTTTTTAAACAGCCGCTATACGGAAAATGTCAATTGGAATATAACAAATGCAAAAAAGCTCATGCCACAATGTTTGGCCTGAGCAGCAAAGAATTATGAATCTTTATTCTCATTTGACTGAATGAATTAATTTTAACTACACTAAATTACTTTACTGTTTGAAAGTTGATAATTGTCTTATAGCTTTTCTTACTCATAATTGTTTATATTTTGCTCCTTTTGTAATTGTAATTTAATGTCATTAACACATTACAAATATAAATAGAGCACTTTTAAGATTCCAAGATTATTTTTTTGGATATTTGACCCCCTTAAGAAGTCATTTGCCGTACTAGTTACAATTCTTTGCAACTGATGTCACTGCATATGAAATTTTTTTTTTTTCTTCAAAGTGCCTTTTTTTGCACAAAAGAGACAATTGTTGGTTTTGCAACAACAAACTGCAACACAATAACTGCA